>JANRMT010062807.1:57874576-57926342 GCA_026402145.1 Polypterus bichir lapradei | reverse complement strand
GGTTGTCGAAAGGTGTAAAATATTTGGCCATTTCGGTACACTTGAAAGCACCAACCGAACAATTCAGCGGCAGCCATCAACTCACATGCAGAACCATAGGTGAAGGGCTTAAGCATTTCACTCTTCTAGTGCTCCTGTGTAGTATAATTATCTCCTGTACCGTCATCAGTCCACACCTTGAACCTGTCCCAGTCATTCAATACATAAGACACAATGTTCTTCCAGATATCAAGAGTGAGCCTGATATGGCCGTGCAATATGTAACACAGAGAATGGAAAAGGTAGGTGCCATCTCCGGGCATGGAAACCACTCGGTAAGTGACAGTTCTTTGATCGATGGTGATTACCTCGATAGACATGGTAATGGGGGTTGGAATGATGAAGGAAATGGGTACCTGAGTAATGTAAAGTAAGTGTAAAATACCTATACAATAACTATAATTGTAATAAACAAACAATAAAACAGCGGAGAAGCCGTGGATTAAACAAAAAGGCTGTAGTTATCAGCAGGGAGACGTGAATCCCGTGGCGAAGCAAGGAAGGGAATGTAGAGACTGGAGCGACGGACGGCCTTATATAGGCAGGCAGCCAACAACGTGGGAGGCGTTGGGATGGGAGACCCAACACCGCCTCACATGGTGACCAAGCTGCAGGCTATGGACGTATATATGTACGTAAATAGGATTCAGTTAGCGCTGGGAACCCGTGTACCAAATTTCTTGAAGATGGGCCCATAAGTAACAAAGACTGTTGAAAAGTTCAATATGGTGGCCGACAGTGGCATCATACCACCGAAATAAGTACGTACATTGGTTTCGGTTAGTGCAGGGAAGCCGCCTACCAAATTTCGAGAAGATGAGGCCATAAATAAGAAAGTTCAACATGGCGGACGTAGTTGACCGTTATGCGTAGAATTTCGAAATGAAACCTGCTTAACTTTTGTAAGTAAGCTGTAAGGAATAAGCCTGCCAAATTTCAGCCTTCTACCTATACAGGAAGTTGGAGAATTAGTGATGTTTGAAAATTCAATATGGCGGCTGACAGTGGCGTCATACCACCGAAATAAGTATGCACATTGGTTTCGGTTAGCACAGGGAAGCTGCCTACCAAATTTCGTGAAGATGGGGCCATGAATAAGAAAGTTCAATATGGCGGACGTTGTTGATCGTTATGACCATTACGCGTAGAATTTTGAAATGAAACCTGCTTAACTTTTGTAAGTAAGCTGTAAGGAATGGGCCTACCAAATTTCAGCCTTCTACCTACACGGGAAGTTGGAGAATTAGTGACGTTTGGAAAATTCAATATGGCGGCCGACAATGGTGTCATACCATCGAAATAAGTACGTACATCGGTTTTGGTTAGTGCAGGGAAGTCACCTACCAAATTTCGTGAAGATGGGGTCAGCCTTCTACCTACACGGGAAGTTTGAAAATTAGTGACGTTGGAAAGTTCAATATGGCGGCCGACAGTGGCGTCATACCATCGAAATAAGTATATACATCAGTTTCGGTTAGCGCAGGGAATCTGCCTACCAAATTTCGTGAAGATGGGGCCATAAATAAGAAAGTTCAACATGGCGGACATTGTGAAAATTAGTGACATTGGAAAGTTCAATATGGCGGCCGACAGTGGCGTCATACCATCGAAATAAGTACATACATCGGTTTCGGTTAGCGCAGGGAATCCACCTACCAAATTTCGTGAAGATGGGGTTATAAATAAGAAAATTCAACATGGCGGACGTTGTCGACCGTTATCGACTGTTATGACCGTTACGTGTAGAATTTTGAAATGAAACCTGCTTAACTTTTGTAAGTAAGCTGTAAGGAATGAGCCTGCCAAATTTCAGCCTTCTACTTACACGGGAAGTTGGAGAATTAGTGACGTTGGAAAGTTCAATATGGCGGCTGACAGTGGTGTCATACCACTGAAATAAGTATGTACATTGGTTTCGGTTAGTGCAGGGAAGCCGCCTACCAAATTTCGTGAAGATGGGGTCAGCCTTCTACCTACACGGGAAGTTGGAAAATTAGTGACGTTGGAAAGTTCAATATGGCGGCCGACAATGGCGTCATACCATCGAAATAAGTACATACATCGGTTTTGGTTAGCGCAGGGAAGCCGCCTACCAAATTTCGTGAAGATGGTGCCATAAATAAGAAAGTTCAACATGGCGGACGTTGTCGACCGTTATCGACCGTTATGACCGTTACGTGTAGAATTTCGAAATGAAACCTGCTTAACTTTTGTAAGTGAGCTGTAAGGAATAAGCCTGCCAAATTTCAGCCTTCTACCTACACGGGAAGTTGGAGAATTAGTGATGAGTCAGTCAGTGAGTGAGTGAGTGAGTGAGTGAGTGAGGGCTTTGCCTTTTATTAGTATAGATGAATTTATTCACTTTGCTTGGCTTGTGGGGGCAAATTTAACAGGGACACAAGAAACGTTATAGGTGAACTTGGACGTTAATTTACTTAACTGTATCATCTGGAAGGTTCTGACCTGGAATCCAAACTGAGTCTGCCTTTAAAAGTCTTTACTGGATGGATGCAGCATTGATATTTTATCAATAATTGTAATCATAATTTTAATTGTACTATTCTGCAACTTTGTTTGAAATTCCTCTCTTTATATTATTTGTATGTAATATTATGTTCCATTATAATCAGCTCCTTTCTACTGAATCAAATTCCTGCTGGCAAATAAAACTGATTGTGATTTTGATTCTGATTTGGCAAGAATAATGTCAGTCATGTAAATTGGGTACATGAGGTGGACATGCACAGTTGCAGGTTTATTGTGCAAACCTTGGTAATTTGGAGGTCCAGACACTACTCTGACAGTCCTGGGCACAAAGCCGGAATGACCATGGATGAAATGCTAGACAAATGTGAAGCCCACTTATAAGCACACCAACACAGTGCCAATGTAGAATAGCCATTTCTCATAACATGCTGATATTTCAAATGAAAAGCAGAGTACATATACTGTATGTAAAACATGCAGACTCCACACAGACATTGATCAAGTGCCAAATTTTAAAAAAGGACACTGGATCATGATATGGTAATGAATGCACCACCATGCCACCTAATGCGTTACAAGTAATGTTTTTTGTAGTGGGCGCTATGGTGGCACTGTTGTTAATGTTTTCACAGAGCTCTAGACTCCTGAGTTCAGATCTTGGCTTACACCGCCTCTATAGAGTTATCACATTCTCTTCAGTCTAGTCCAGTTTCTTGCCAGATACATATGTGTTATTTTAATTGGTAATTGTGAAATGATTCTGCATCAGTTAGTGTGGATATGGATATGGATGGGCCCGTGAGTGTTTTGTTGTGTTCTTCCTTTGTCTCTAATGTAGCCGTGATAGGTCCCAAATCATTCAGGATGCTCTATTGAAGTATTTGCGTTTAAGGAAAATGAATAGCTAAATCGTTTTGAAACACATTAACACCGAAGTAAAATTTTCACATTTTAATTTTATACCTGTCCCTTTTGTATTCCATTGGCAGCCCAATGACAATCTGATTACAGCCTGAAATTCAGTTTTTAGGGTTTAAAGTCAGATAGAACTGTTCAATGATCTGAACAACAATTGAAAGAATTTAATTTGAAAGCAGAATATTTCAAAATAAAGTTTCAGAATGTAAAGTACTATATGATGTAGATGAAAAATGTATACCTGATTTAGTCCGCTCTAGAAATCATTGAAAGAATCAGTAAAAGAAAAAAATTTCTTCCCAGTTTTATTACAGATTCCTCGAAACACAGGAATTGAAGTGAAGGATAGAATATTTTTCATCCAGAAAAAGAACACAGAAAATATATTTCTTTATATCTATTTTTAACCTTGGAATTATAACACCTCTGAAAAAGTATTCATCCCTTGGAAGTTTTAACATTCTATTATTATTAAATTATTAATTTATTATTATATACAACACTGAACGACAGTGGATTTAATTTAGTGTTTTTGACACTGATCAACAAAAAAAGACTGTAATGTCAAAGTTAAAACAGATCTCTGGAAAGTGGTCCAAATTAATTACAAATCCCAAACAACTGATTGGTTTTTTAACTGGTGTCTTTCATTACTTATTTTACACTAAATTGCCCCATAACCCAGAAACAGATCAGCAGATTTGAAAAAGCAAGGTTAACTCTTCCGTATTTAGTTTAAAAACCTTTAATAAAGAAAACAAAAAGCATGTAGGGTGGAATGGGTGGAGAAGAGTGTCAGGAGTAATTTGTGACAGACGGGTATCAGCAAGAGTGAAAGGGAAGGTCTACAGGACGGTAGTGAGACCAGCTATCTTATATTGGTTGGAGATGGTGGCACTGACCAGAAAGCAGGAGACAGAGCTGGACGTGGCAGAGTTAAAGATGCTAAGATTTGCACTGGGTGTGATGAGGATGGATAGGAGGACTTTAGATGGTCAGCTCAAGTTGGACGGTTGGGAGACAATGTCAGAGAGGTGAGAGTGCATTGGTTTGGACATGTGCAGAGGAGAGATGCTGAGTATATTGGAAGAAGGATGTTAATGATAGAGCTGCCAGGGAAGTGGAAAAGAGGAAGGCCTAAGTGAAGGTTTGTGGATGTGGTGAGAAAGGACATGCAGGTGATGGGTGTAACAGAACAAGATGCAGAGGACAGCAAGATATGGAAGAAGATGATCTGCTGTGGCAACCCCTAACAGGAGCCGGCCGAAAGAAGAAGAAGAAAGAAAACAAAAAGCAAGTGTCCATTTTGAACATATTAATTATATGCATAGTGTTTCCCATTGTTGTTATTTTTTATTGAAAAATGAGTCCAGTCAGTCTTTTTTCATTTACAAAATACTGAAAAATAAGATATTTCTTGTTATTTAACACCAAAAAGAAAGTACTTTAATTTACCTTTACTTGATAATTGTATTGCTTTATTGGAAAAAAAAAATCAATATTGTACAAAATAAAGCAGCTAGACTTTTCAACAGGAATCAATCAAAGATTTCATGGCTTTTTTGTATTGGGATTCTGTGAGGCTTATGAATGGTTTTAAAATGTTACTTATTACCAGTAAAGCCTAAAGTTGGCTCTTTGGCATTTGTTTGACCTTTTTTGAAAAGAAAAAAAAAGACCTTTAACATTTCCCATCTCACACTTTTGCCTGCTTCAGAGTGTAAAATACACATGGAATGAACCAGAACTTTTTCTGCTGGAACCCCAAAATGTTGGAAGAGGATCACTCCCTAGTATATATGTATTTTTTTTCTTAATTAAAGATCTTTTCAAAATCTACTAATGTATAAGATTACTGTATACCTGAACAATGTAGGAGCTGTGGTTTGTGTAGTGTGCATAGTCTGTTTTAACTTTCTACTATCTGTTTTTAATTATTTTTATTGTATTGATACTATTTTAATGACTGATACTGTTTTTATTATTTTTGTGATAAAATTTTGTAATGTGGTTATTTCGAATTGTATGTGAAAATTACCATATGGTTTAATTTTCAATTTTAATGCTGTTACTAGAATGAAAGCTATAATATGAATAAAATCATTTCTGTTACTATTATGACTAATAATTATTTATTGTTATTATTACTTCCATATATTGATTTTGTATGGAGCAAGAAGGAGGCTTTAAAAGTGGCTTAATGAGGATATTCAGGCTTAAGTCTTATTAATTAATTAGCTGTTTCACAATTTCAAATATAAAGACTTTTTCAAAAAAAAAAAAAGAAAGATATAAAATGTCAAAAGCATAGTGAAGTGGTGCAGTACTTAGCAGCAGCCCCTTACAATTTCTGCCTGGAAAATGTCCTTGTGGAGTCTGCACGTTTTCTTGTGGATGTTACTTTAATTGCCCTCTCTAAACTGATCATATATGAGTTTCTAAGTTTGAGTGTTAGTGTTATGGGAGTGTGCATGTGTACGTGAGTGCCTCCTGCACTGGACTGGCAGTGGTAAGCCTCGTCTTGCACCCAGTGTTTCTGGTCAATCTTTCACCACTCTGAAATGGATAAAGAGGGTTAGATAATAGGCAGATGGAAAAAGTTTGAAGATAATCAAAAAATTGATCATTGAGTCATTACTCTAACACAAAAAACACATCAGCAGAACAAAGAGAAATCAGTTTGAACTGTAATGATTTATGGAAATGAAACGTATCATCTGAAGGTACAAAAATAAAGGAATTGAGTGAAGAACTTTGCATAATTTATTTGAACAATGAAATGCCTTTGGCAATCATTCCTCTAAGGAAAAAAGTATTTTTTATTTTTAGAGTGTTGCACACAACTAGATTCCATAGGGGAAGAAACACAGTAGTAATATTGTGCACAATAAATAAAGACATTTCAAAGATGCCATAATGCTAAGACAAGGAAAAGTAGATAATGATATTTTGCAAAGAAACTTGCATTTTAAATATGACATAAGCATCCTAGATAGCTAAGAAAAACTATAATGTTTCATGCAAGGGAACTTCGATAAGAAGAAAGCCATGTTCAACAGTTTTGGATTGACTAAGACAAATGAAATGGGTCAAAAGAAACGTAATGTTAGTGATTATGTCTATTTTGGACAGCACTTCATAGCAGACGAAAATATTATGGGAATATCAAAACAACTATGAAAATGGAATGGGCTGAATTTCAAAGAGAATGCATCTGCTTTTGAGTCCAAAGGGCCTTATTAATCACTGATAACCACATATATTGTAGGAAAATAAAAGTCACTTGGGCTAATATTTCTGATAATGTTATGTGAAGTAAAACATATACACAGAAATCTTTTCAAGTATGCATTGTTATTACAAACAAAAAAGCAGTGCAAAAAAAAATAGCTGGTTGATTAAAGACAAAAGAAATAGATTAAATCTAAGGAGTGCAAATTTTAATGTTTCCAGGGGAAAAAGAAAAACAGACAAGTAAATTAAAAGTATTGAGATATTGTTGTATATTTTAGAAAAGTGAAAACTAAGTATAAAATTGAATGCAATTATTAAAATATTACAAGCAATTTGTGAAGCATAGTTGTTAATGCATTACTTGAGTCTGAACAGTGGCTGACTATGTCACTGGCTTAGGGTGTCATGGTGACTCCATAGTGGGACAGCATTGGCACAACTTTACCGCTCTGTAATTCCAGAAACATTTCCACATGATAATGGTCCCTGCCTTCCTATTCTGACATATAAACGTTGTTTACTTATGGTAGTATGATTTTCTGTGGGAGTTTGTTGTGGATTCATATGTTGCCCTATATATATATATATGAAAGTGGTATGATTAGTTCACAGTTTAACACATAAGAAAGGGATAATTGTAAAGTAATTGTAAAGAAAACACAAACTACAGAAGGTGCAACAGTGAAAGAGACCTGCTGTGCCTCTGAGTCTTCCTGAACTGGCGTTAATACTGGGATCATTTCCAGGACAACTGTGTGGGAAAAGGTTCTGCAAACATATATATATATATAGTGAGTTGACTCACTCACTCAGTCCCATATACACTTACTCATCAAAAAAACACTACCATTTAGTTAAAAAGCTGAAATTTGACAGAATGGTACATCTAGGGTACTAGGTATCTGTTAAGAAAATAAATTTTGTTATATTAATATTTAGGGGTAAAAACACCCTCTTACAATAGAGAAACTAAATACCCCAAAATCTCATACACGTTTTGACTAATGTTATAGAACAAACATTTGTCAATTTTGATCACTTAATAATGCTATAGAGAATTTTTTTGTAAGGCACCCCATTTTTTTCATTTTATCACAGACAACTGTGCTGCCAGAGTGTGGACAGACAAGTGAATATGCAGACAAGGGAAGGCAGAATAATATGTGGTGCAAACTCTGTAGTGGAAGAAGGAAGGATCACCGAGACGAAAGTAAAATGGGATTACACACTTGAGGTGCACTATACATCTCATGCTAGGGAGGGAGAGAGGAAAACAGAAAGAGTTGGATTACCATTCCTAAGGCAATAAGACAATAAGAAAGGGGATGGATGATCAACACAGTACTGTTCAACCCATTGGAGGTAGGCAAGCCCTGTGAATGCACATAACACCAAGGGGGCCCTAGACTACTTCTTTGATTTGTTAAACCCTAAACTGCATACACAGACTCTACCAACATGGATCTTGCACTTGCAGAACATTGCCATCAAAACTATCATGTTGGGGTGTGATATTTATTTTTGCTTACAGCACCAAAAATGCTATCCCCTACACTAACAGTACATATATTTCACAATTTTATTACTTTTCTATAAGGTACTATTTGTGACTTAATTCATTCTTCACAGTACAGTACAGTTTAATGCTGAAACACGTACACTTTGAAATTAATACTTTATGGTAAAACACATACACTGTATACTAAAACACATTCATTATATAGTAGTCATTCAATAGAATGCCTACAAAAAACCTCCAATGAAACTTGTCAGGCTTTTGCTATATTTTTTAATCACAAAATTAATGATTTTAGAAATAATGTAGTACATCCCTCCAATACTGATCCTGTTAAATCCCTGTATTCCATTTTAATCAAATTCTTTGATAAGGCTAGATTTGCCCGAACTATAAAGAATAGTTTCTCAACTGAAACCTTCCACCTGCGTCCTTGACCCAATACCAACAAGCTTTTTCAAAGAAGTAGCCATACGTGCTAATTGATAGTGTGCTTGACATAGTAAATTCATCATTAAATATGAGGGTCTTCCCAGACTGTCTTAAGACTGATGTTGTTAAACCCCTGCTCAAGAAAAATACTCCCAGCTTCTCTGTTTTTGACAATTTTAGACCTATTTCTAACCTGCCTATCTTAAGTAAAATGCTAGAAAAGGCAGTCATTGCACAGCTACATGATCACTTGAATAAACATGCTATTCTTGATAAGTTTCAGTAAGGTTTTAGAACAAAGCACAGTACATAAACTGCACTCATTAAAGTAGTAAATGACTTATGGGTTAATGCAGACAGAGACCATTTATCTGTTCTCATCCTTTTAGATCTGAGTGCCGCATTTGATACCATTAATCACAACATTCTTAGAAATCGCCTTAGTCAGTGGGAGGGCCTCTCTGGCAGTGTCTTAAATTGGTCTGAGTTGTGGTAATTATACTTTAAAGACATATGATAATCTACATGGTGTTCCACAAGGATCTATCTTGGGTCTGCTGCTCTTTTCGATCTACATGCTTCCATTAGGTCAGATTATCTCAAGGCATAATGTGAGCAACCACAGCTATGCTGATGACACACAACTGTATTTATCAATAGCGCCTGATGACCCCAACTCTCTTGTTCACTGATCCAATGTCTTACTTGTATTTCTGAGTGGATGAGTAGCAAGTTTATCAAATTAAATAAGGAGAAAATGGATTTCTTAGTTATTGGCAAAAGTGGATATAATGAGAGTATTAGAAATAAACTTGATACATTAAGCTTAAAGGTCAACACAGAGATAACGAATTTAGGGGTAATTATTGACTCTGACCTAAATTTTAAATCACATAATAATCAGATTACCAGGACAGCCTTTTTTTTACTTAAGAAGTATAGCAAAAGTTATATGCCTTGTAACTTTGCATTTGAAAAATTAGATTAGATTATTGTAACACACTCCTCTCAGGACTATCCAAAAAAGACATAAATGAGTTGCAACTATTGCAGAATGCAGCTGCCAGAATCTTAACTAGGAAAAGAAAATCCAAGCACATCTTTCGGTCTTTAAAATAATATTCATGGTTTACAAAGCCTTAAATAATCGCGCTCCATCCTATATTTCGGCATGCCTTTCACCTTACACTACAAATCATAACTTTAGATCTTCAAATGAGTGTTTGCTTATAATTCCAAGAGCTAAATTTAAAAGAAATGGTGAAGCAGACTTTTGCTGTTATGCACCTAAAATCTGGAATAGATTACTGACAGAAATTTGCCAGGCTAATATGATTAAACACTTTAAAAAGTGCTAAAAAAAACACTATTTTAACATGTCTTTCTCATAGCTACATTTTAGTGTAACCCTGATATACTGTATATGCATTGAATTATCATTTTTATCATGGCTCCGCAATCCATGCTAATCCCTCCTTTCTCTGCTTTTCTATTTCCAGTTTTTCTGGAAATACCACCCAATCTCAAAGCACTGTGCAGTCCCTACATTGACAGATTGAAGGCCAGATGTCCACTTGGCAATCATCATCAAATTCTTTCACAAGAAGCCTGAAAATCATGAGGACTGACTGAGATCATTTATAGTAGGTAGAATGGCCAGTGGGGGCTGGGCGGTCTCAAGGCCTTGGAACCCCTGCAGATTTTGTTTTTGTCTCCAGCCCTCTGGAATGTTTTTTTGTTTTTTTCTGTCCTCCTGGCCAACAGATTTAACTTTTTTCTTTGGTTTTTATAATTGCCTAATCTTACTTTTATTTTTATATTTCTATAAACTTTTATTTCTTTATCTTGTAAAGCACTTTGAGGTACATTATTTGTATGAAAATGTGCTAAATAAATAAATGTGTGTTGTTGTTGTTGATGATATTTGGTCTCATTCATAATATACTGAAATGCTTAGACTATATACTGAAATGTGTACACTCTATACTGAAATGTATTCACACTATCTGTTGTGTTAATAAATAGTTGACAAACTTTATTAATTTTGTTAGTATTTTCTTCCTCTGGGAAGAAATGTCCCTGTGTTGATGCTTTGTCTCATATAGTACATACAAATATTTACTAAGATGATTGCAACAGACCTGTAATGGATAAAAAATGGAGAAGGTTGTACATTTGTGTGTTTTATGCTGTAAACCTCTTGCTGAGAAGCATCTAGGCATGAACATTACTTTGACTCACATTGTGGTGTGATATTGTACTGAAAATCACATGACACATAATTACCTCATAACACAGAAAAATCTGTTCATTGCTATTTTACAGATAAATTTCCATTAAACAGATTTATATTTCATTGTTTTTTTACGTATAATTCCATTTTCATAATCACTTAATCATATTCCTTGTACCCTGGCTCAAGAGGGGTGTGGTGGTGTGCATTTCAGTATGCTGTGTGCCATGTATGCATTCTAGTATATACATTTAAACATTTAATTCACTGCATGGACTGTATAAATAAGCAGCCCGTAAATGTCATTGTTTTTTGAAATAAGATGAAGTAAAATATGATTCTGTGTATCATCTTTGTCTGTCTATGGCTATGGCATCCTTAGCATAGTTACTGGGAAGTTGGAGCTTGTCACAGCAGGCATAGGGTACAGCAGTGGTGAATATACTCAGAATTCCTGTTATTACTGCTTTTAACGCATTTCAATTCAAAAGAATACAGCTTCCTGTAAAATTCTGTTTTACGTTGATCATCAATCACTAGGTAAAGCAAGAACTGATGTACAGCAGGAATATTTTACTCATGATCAATTTTATGTAGCATATTCAAGACTAAGAAGCTCCTGTTAACTACAGTAATAATTTTAGCCCCTGGTTAAAAACAAAAGTAACTACTTAAATAGTGTGAGGGCAAATCAAAAACTAAATGTAATTTGAAAATTATGCAACAGATGGAAGCTGACACAATGCAACATGTTTGCTATGGCTTATGGATAGTTCAAACATGCACAGCGCAGCGCTATTTTGTTAGTCTAGTTGAAGTCATGATCAAATGAACATGGTCATGGATTCCAGCATTGTTCAACAATGCAACATTTTGAGATTTATTTATGCAGAGGGAATGAAACCTGATGGAGTCAAATATGAATCAATTGCTTATTACCATGTACATAAGGACAGAAAATAGGACTGTCAAATGAGACATTAACAATATCATACGTATATATACAGTATATACGTATGAAAAAAAATATGTATATAGTATAATATATATATTTGTTTGAGCAAAAGTAGGTTTATAGTTGTTCATATGGAAAAAGATGCAAGTCATGTTTATTACAATAGCTTCATTACCTTTATTAACTCAAAAGAATGACACAATGACACAAATAAACAACACAATAAAAAATAATACAAGAATAAACTGTGCTTTATGTACTCACAATTGTAAATCCATGTTTGCCCACACCTGTATATATATGCATATAGTGTCCAGAAGCCATTAATAAGGCTAACAGAATGTTAAGTTATATACTGTAGCACAATGTGTAGAATACAAGTCCACGAAGGTTATGCTCAAGCTTTATAATGCACTGGTGAGGCCTCATCTGGAGTACTGTGTGCAGTTGTGGTCTTCAGGCTACTAAAAGGACATGGCAGTGCAGGATAAAATCCAGAGAGGAGTGACTAGGCTTATTCCAGAGCTATGGGGGATGAGTTATGAGGAAAGATTAAAAGAGCTGATTTTCAGTTTAAGCAAAAGATGATTAAGAGGCGACATAAGTGTTTACAATTATTTTTTAGTTATTTTCAAATGAGTTCATCAAGAATATGGGAACACAATTGGAAACTCGTTAAGGGTAAACTTAGACACATGGAAAAAGCTATCAAGTATTGTGGTAGACAGTATGACTACTGGGATTTTCAAAACTAGACATGATGTTATTTTAGAAGAATTAGGTGGATAGGACCGGCAAGCTTTGATGGGTGCATGACCTGTTCTCATTGTTCTCATGTTCTAATGTTCTAAAAATATACTGAATAGTCCAGACTAAACATTCAACCATTTCCTACTGTTAACCGTATGAGTGTTAAGCTGAAAAATCTGCTGGAACTGTGTGATGCCTATTAAGTTGGCATGGATCAAAATCCATGAAGAACATTTCCAACACCTTACTGAATCCATGCCTAAAGTAATTAGTGATATGTAATATTGGCTTTCCCAGGTATTTTAAGGAGGAGGAAACATATTACTGACTTTTTATTAATGTTCCTCTCTACCAGTAACTGCTTTGTCACTAGTCATCAAATTTTGTCCTTACTAAAATCACAAACTGCTAAATCTACTGAGAAAACTACCCTGCAATATTCACAGTGGATTATAAACTGCATATTGTACAGAAGTTCTGCCAAATAAAATTCCTTTTTTGCCTTTTCAGCCAGTACTATTAATTTGTTTTTTTGGTTTTTATTTTATTCTGTTCTCTTAGGTTTTGAAAATTAGATGTGTATTTGTGTTTTACATTGTTTATTTGAGTAGGCCAACACTCACCTAGACTACAAAGCCACATCATGCTTTGTGGCCGACTTTTTCCAGTGACAGGTTAGCAACAGGGCATTCTAAGGATTTTAAACATCATGTGCTGTTTTTTGTCTCGATCTTATTACTAAACCATGAAAGTCTAGTGGAACATAAGTGTGTCCATTTTTTAAATTTTTTCTGGCAGCTGCATTGTGACATGTCAGAAATTTTCTAGTTAGAATATGTTTTTTTTAACCTAGTTAAGACATGAGTGGCATTTCAGGCTCATTTTCAGCACACTGGTGTGTAGACATTTCATGCTTTGTCATGTAATACTAGTCATGGATGAAGATTGCTAAATGGTTTGATAAATCTTGTTTTGTAATGAAAAGTATGCACATTTTAATGAATGCATTTGTTGTTATTCTTTCTTTTGTCAGATGTGATTTTTTTTAGAACCAAACACTAACATATGGTGCCAGACAGGTGATGATTTGTAGTTTCCCCCTAGCCATAGTTATATTCAACAGTGAAAAAATAGAGCAATTAAGAAAATTATTATAGATAATCAGCACTAATTCAGGCCTTTTACCTTTGATCCGCATATTTTTTTATAACTTAATTCTAATCTTTGATTTTTATTATTATATTATAAATGTGTATATTTAAATGTGTAATGGTGTTATTTTTGCTAATGAAAAAAATGGAGAACAGCTCAAGGAAAATGTTTCTTGTTTATTATTTCCAGCAAAATATGTAATTTAATTAATTTAAGTTTTTAATTACATTTGAGTTTGGGATTTTTTATAACAGATGGTACAGTACACTCTTAAAAATAACATTTCTGTAATTGCACCATTACTGGTTGTATGGTTCCTAGTAGAACTCTTGCTTCAAAAAGAGCCATTTAGCTCTGTGATGGTTTTTTTTTCATATAAGCATAGTTCTCTGGGTTTTGAAATGGTTCTTATTTGATAAATAAATAAAAACAAAGCGTTAGGGCTACGCAGTGATGCAGGTGTGTGTGGTAGCGTGGCAAAGCTATTCCAGAGGTTGATAGGGTGATTGGCTGATCACGCATTAGCACACTCACACAATTGCAGATCACTTGATTAGCTTGTTGGCAATAAATGCACCTGCATCCCCATCCATCCATCCATCCATCCATCCTCTTCCGCTTATCCAAGGTCGGGTCGTGGGGGCAGCAGCTTAAGCAGAGAGGCCCAGACTTCCCTCTCCCCGGCCACTTCTTCCAGCTCTTCCGGGAGAATCCCAAGGTGTTCCCAGGCCAGCTGGGAGACATAGTCCCTCCAGCGTGTCCTGGGTCTTCCCCAGGGCCTCCTCCCGGTTGGACGTGCCCGGAACACCTCACCAGGGAGGCGTCCAGGAGGCATCCTGATCAGATGCCCAAGCCACCTCATCTGACTCCTCTCGATGCGGAGGAGCAGCGGCTCTACTCTGAGCCCCTCCCAGATGACTGAGCTTCTCACCCTATCTTTAAGGGAAAGCCCAGACACCCTGCGGAGGAAACTCATTTCAGAAGCTTGTATTCGCAGTTCTTTCGGTCACTACCCATAGCTCATGACCATAGGTGAGGGTAGGAGCGTAGATCGACTGATAAATTGAGAGCTTTGCCTTACGGCTCAGCTCCTTTTTCACCACGACAGACCGATGCAGAGCCCACATCACTGTGGATGCCGCACCGATCCGCCTGTCGATCTCACGCTCCATTCTTCCCTCACTCATGAACAAGACCCCGAGATACTTGAACTCCTCCACTTGGGGCAGGATCTCTCTCCCAACCCTGAGAGGGCACTCCACCCTTTTCCGGCTGAGGACCATGGTCTCGGTTTTCGAGGTGCTGATTCTCATCCCAGCCGCTTCACACTCAGCTGCGAACCGATCCAGAGAGAGCTGAAGATCACGGCCTGATGAAGCAAACAGGACAACATCATCTGCAAAAAGCAGTGACCCAATCCTGAGTCCACCAAGCAGGACCCCTTCAACACCCTGGCTGCGCCTAGAAATTTTGTCCATAAAAGTTATGAACAGAATCGGCGACAAAGGGCAGCCCTGGCGGAGTCCAACTCTCACTGGAAACGGGCTTGACTTACTGTCGGCAATAAGGACCAGGCTCTGACACCGGTTGTACATGGACCGAACAGCTCTTATCAGGGGGTCCAGTACCCCATACTCCCGGAGCACCCCCCACAGGATTCCCCGAGGGACACGGTCGAACGCCTTTTCCAAGTCCACAAAACACATGTAGACTGGTTGGGCAAACTCCCATGCACCCTCCAGGACTCTGCTAAGGGTGAAGAGCTGGTCCACTGTTCCGCGACCAGGACGAAAACCACACTGTTCCTCCTGAATCCGATGTTCAACTATCCGATGGACCCTCCTCTCCAGAACCCCCGAATAGACTTTTCCAGGGAGCCTGAGGAGTGTGATCCCTCTGTAGTTGGAACACACCCTCCGGTCCCCCTTTTTAAAGAGGGGGACCACCACCCTGGTCTGCCAGTCCAGAGGCACTGTTCCCGATGTCCATGCGATGTTGCAGAGACGTGTCAACCAAGACAGTCCTACAACATCCAGAGCCTTAAGGAACTCTGGGCGTATCTCATCCATCCCCGGGGCCCTGCCACCAAGGAGTTTTTTGACCACCTCGGTGACCTCAGTCCCAGAGATGGGGAAGCCCACCTCAGAGTCCCCAGGCTCTGCTTCCTCATTGGAAGGCATGTTAGTGAGATTGAGGAGGTCTTCGAAGTACTTCCCCCACCGACCCACAACGTCCCGAGTCGAGGTCAGCAGCACACCATCCCCACCATATATGGTGTTGACACTGCACTGCTTCCCCCTCCTGAGACGCCGGACGGTGGACCAGAATCTCCTCGAAGCCGTCCGAAAGTCGTTCTCCATGGCCTCTCCAAACTCCTCCCACGCCCAAGTTTTTGCCTCAGCAACAACCGAAGCCGCATTCCGCTTGGCCTGCCGGTACCTATCAGCTGCCTCCAGAGACCCACAGGACAAAAAAGTCCTATAGGACTCCTTCTTCAGCTTGACGGCATCCCTCACCGCCGGTGTCCACCAACGGGTTCGGGGATTGCCGCCACGACAGGCACCGACCACCTTGCGGCCACAGCTCCGGTCAGCCACCTCAACAATAGAGGCACGGAACATGGCCCATTCGCACTCAATGTCCCCCACCTCCCTCGGGACGTGGTTGAAGTTCGGCCGGAGGTGGGAGTTGAAGCTACTCCTGACAGGGGACTCTGCCAACCTGCATCCCCAGCAGTATAATAGAAGTTTGATCAGGAAGCAGAGGAGATCAAAAAGAATGGAAAAAGAAAAAAGTGGGAGTTTGAAATGGAAGAACGAAAGAGAAGGAAAAGAGTCAGGATCTTTGCAAAGCCAGTGTTATAGAATGAAGACAGGTGGTCGGGTTTGGCCCAAAAAGGGGAGTGTACTTGAGAGGCAGTGCCGCTCCAGCTGAGCAAATAGGGAAGAAGGAGTGATCCACTGCTCTGAGTGGCCTTTCACATTAAGGCTATGTGATGTTGGCAGACAGGAGATGGAGCAGTGCTCATAGGGTCCCTGCAGTCAGAAATGGATGGCATCAAGGGACATGAGTTGGGTTTGGACCCCAGCAGTGACAGAATGAGGTAGCTAGAGTGCAGTCCCTGGGGAGAGTTGACCTATCGATGGAAGTCTTCTTGGAATAAAGAGACCATATGGTTAGCTGAGGAGACGTTAGATTTAGAAGGAGCAACAAGGCAAGCTTATGTTTTAAAAAGAAAAGATAGACAGAGCCTGTGTATTTTAAGTTCATTTTTATCCTTCATTATTTATTGACTTTCGCCTCCACTTTAGCACCTATTTTTATTGGGATTATTTATTTATAAATAATTATATAATAATTACATAATTTATAAATCATGGACTTATTATATGCCAGTGTTAAAGAGGCATGTAACTCGGTTGCTTTGCTACCTTTATGTTCATCAGACCATATTTTGGTACAGTTCATACCCACATATAAACCCATTGTCTACTGGCTTCCAGTCACCACCAGGACCATGCAGAAATGGACAACAGAGGCTGGAGAGACTCTGAAGGATGCCTTTGAGGACAATGACTGGGATATGCTTTGTGAGCCACATGGTGAGGACATTGAGGGACTTGGCCCCTGTTTCACAGACTATACCAAGTTTTGTGTGGATAGCACAGTCCCCATGAAAACAGTGCAGTGTTTTCACAACAAGCCACAAACCACGAAAGACTTAAAAGCCTTACTGAGTACGAAGAAGAGAGCCTTCACGTATGGAGATAATAATGAAATCAAGTGGGTGCAGTCAGAAATGAAGAATCAGTGTCATCAGGGGAAAGCCTACTATAGAGAAAAACTAGATTAGATGCTACAACAAAACAACACGAAGGAAGTGTGGAACGTTATCTGGCTACAAGCAGGCTATAAAATATGCAGAGGAAGGGAATAAGAACAGAGCTAATGAAATGAACCAATTCTTCAATAGGTTTGACGTACAGCCACCCCCCAATGCTGCTACCTTCTGTGTGGAAGCTGAGAAGATTCCAGGATCCCAGTTGCCTTCTGCACCCTACATGACCTTCCCTTACAATTACATCACACCTGTGGTCCCCAGCTCCCATCCAACTGCAACACAACATCCAAGGAGAACATGTAGAAGTGGTGCAGAGGTAAACAACAAACTGGACTGGCACGGTGGCACTGCATAAGAATGGCCAGAGCAGACTGTACTTCCTAAGGAGACTCAGGTTTTTTGATGTATGCAGTAGGCTGCTGGAAATGTTCTACCAGTCCATAGTAGCCAGTATGGTGTTCTACACTGCAGTCACCTGGGGAAGCAACCTGAGAACAAAAGAAGCACAATATCTGAACAAACTCATCAGGAAAGCCTGCTCAATCAGGGCTGACCATGGACACACTGGAAGCTGTTCTGAAAAACACAATGATGTCAATCATATGATGCCATCATAAAAAATCCCTTCAAGGAGACACTGTCTTGGTGCACTTTTAGCCACAGGCTCTTTCCACCATGGTGCGCTAAGAAGTGCTTCTGGGGGTCTTTTCTGCTCACTGCTCTCAGGCAATTTAATGCTTCCTCCTGACATACTCAAGTTCATTTTTAAATAACTCAACAAAACAGTTATTGATTGATTGTATTATTTGTCTTGTGAGTCTGTATCCTTGTTTTTTATGTTTCTACTGCTCTGTGCATCTGAAGTTTTCCATGGGATGAATAATATTTATCCAATCTAATTTAATCCAATCTAATCTATACAAATTTAATCTAATCTAATTATAGAAAAAAAGATTACAACACACTTTATTTGTTTGAGACACTTCATTGTTAATAAAAGTGCTTTAGCACTTTTCCACCTTACTCTTGATTGTTAATTGTCCTTTACTGCCCGCCTCATCCCAGTCATGTTATTAGCTTTTCTGGGATCAAGGACAATATGGCAGCTGGAGCCAACCAAGACCATCACATCTAATATTTGGACAAAATGAAAATCTTTAATGTATAATAGACTGCTTAACAGGATATTAACAGATGAAGAGAGCCTGAACTTAGTCTGTGTGGTTGTATGCAGCAAGAGTCCTTTTAAAATCATGAACTGTTATCTAGTCATGGCTGTTTTTGAAATCTGTTCCAAATCTAAATAAAGGGCCTTTTTGGAACATTAACGTGGATGTCTCTTTTGGGAACCATTGGTGTCACTGCAAACCACCAGTTTGGCGCCTTTATTTTTAAGAGTTTAGAGCAGCATGTGTGGCAATTCCTTGAACTCTCTATGGGTTTCTTCATCATACTCTGGTTTCTGTTCACATCTCAAAGATAGGCATTAATGTTAACAACTGACTTATTTTTAACATCTATATTAAATTAAAAATTCCTGTGATGCAGGCATAAGACTTCAGCATTGTGATCATGTAGACCAAACGGCACAATGTGTGCATTACTTACAGAGGAAAGGGAAAATGTACTCTGAAAAAGTTCAGCGTTTGTTTTCTTTGCTTGTTTACAATAACAAATAATAAGGGCTTTCCAATTTAAACGATCCACTAAACTTCATTTGTCCATAAAACAAGCCAACACAAAGTACATTCTTAAGTTAATGATTAAAAATGTTTTGCATGTTGTTTTTTTCAGCAACAACATGCCACTTGGTCATAATACCCTTCAAGTGAAAACATCAGGATTTAATTAAACCATCATCGGTGACTGCCCTGTCTACCATTCAGCTATTGCTTTAAATAAAATGAGGAAATAGCTCGTCTGGCTGCTGACAGTCCCTGAGTTCGCTGTAAAGATAAATGACCCAAAGTATTAAAGTTTAGCACTTTGACAAACCCCACCTGAGCTGGGGATTAATGCAATGAAAAACCCATCTGCAGGGGACTCAGAGGAAAGTAACTACAATACTGCAGGAAGGTCATACTCCATTTAGGATAAGTACATATCCAGGGCTGAGTATTAAACTTTCTAAAAAAAAACTCTGTTATGTTGCATTTTCTCACACAAATCTGTACATGAGTACCACTTACAAAAATTAAGTGTAAATGCTGGAGAAGATTCTGAAAGACTGAGGGCTAAAACCAGAAGAACACACACAAAGCCTGTTATTTATTTAAGATTAAACCCATTGAAGTGACTGTTGAAGTCCAAAGGAATTCATGTACTTTCATTTTCTGCAAAAAAAAAAAATATAGAAAGGAATTGTTTCATAGTAATTAGTACATGGGATGGCTCAATTTAACACTAAAAAATACAACTAAACTCAAACATCCAGAGTATTTTTGGAACATGGCCAATCATGTACTTAAATAATGAATCAAAGTTATGCAATTTGCCTTTATTGGGACATTGTATTGGGGATTACATGAACACACTCATTGCAATGCCCCAAGACTGCTTTGATGTTTCAGGGTAGTTGTGGATAGGCTTGCTGGGCTTTTTTTTATTGGGTTTCCTGCATTCTCTTTTTTTGTCACTCATTCTTCTTCTTGTTCATCTCCTTCATCTTTTCCAGCTTCTTTGTGGGGCTGATGTGCTTGATCAACTTTCTCTAAATAGCTCGGCCCTGCGCCTCCTCCCCAGTCAAACCCTTTTCTTCTTTTACTTTTTCCATCCACCTCAGCTTTGACCATCCTCACTTTCCCTTCCCCTGTACTTCTGTTCTCATCACTCTTTTGCACACATATTCATTGTCTCTTCTCATCACATGGCCATACCACTTCAGCCTACGTTCCTGTACTTGCTTAGATATCTCTCCCATTTTTGTTGTACCTGTGATTGACTAATTATTTTTTCTGTCCTTCCTTGTAACTTGACATATCCATATTAACATTCTAATTTCTGGCACGTCGTCTGTACTCCCTTTACTAGCCATGTCTTAGCTCCATAAATCATTGCTGGTCTTACCACTGTCTTAAAAACCTTACCTTTAATAACCTTCCACACTGAACTCAATGGGTTGTCTCTGCATCAAGTTTTCCATCTTGGGCTACCAGTGATCCTAGATATTTACAAGTATCCACTCTTTTCTATAGCTCTCCCTGCAGGCTAACTTCTGAAGCCTGATCGTCACTAAACTTCATACTGTATATTCTGTCCTCTTCCTATTGATCTTCAACTGTTTATTTTCCAAAGCCCTTCTCCATTCTTCCAACTTCTTCTCCACTTGCTCTTTTCTGGTGCTACAGAACACAATGTTTTTTAGCACAGAACATGTGGGATTGTTCTTTTATCTCATGACTCAACACATCCAAGGACTTAAAGAAGATCTGTGGTGCAGACCTACTCTAACTGGGATGTTGTCTGTTACATCAACACTGTTTTTAACCCGAGTCCTCACTCCTTCATACATATCCTAGACCATCATAACATACTTCCTTTCATGTCTCTTGCACTTCCAGTCCTCTTGATGTGTTACTCTTATCATAAACCTTCTCCAAATCAATAAACACCATATGTAAACCTTTCTGTTTTTCTTGATGCTCCTCTATGAGCTGTCTCAAAGCAAAGACTGCATCAGTTGCTCCTCTCCCTGGCATAAAACCACATTGCTCCTCCTGTATGGTGGTTTCTTCCCTAAGCCTTCTACTCTGCTAATAGTGGGGTCTTGCTGCCCAACTCTATAGATTTGTGGTTTATTGGTGTGGATATTACCAGTGTAAATCAGTGGTTTTAAACTGAACCAGCTGATAGAAACTTTATCTGGTTTATAATTGAAGATTTAGTGAGTGGTAATGGTGTTAATGAACATGTACAATGCAAAATAGCAGTGATAAGTGAACCTCATTAAATTCGCTTCACGTCAGGTAGGTGAAATTGAGGAAATGTTCGGGAACTTTGCCAAACTCAGCAAAATGCATTGAAATCAATGGGGAGAGAGAAAATGAACTAGTTTTGAGTGGTTCATAACGGTGTGATGGTTTTTAAAGACTGCTAGAAAAATATCTGTCAATGATTTTGGACTGATTACTATGAGCAGAAATGTGACATGAGCTGTGAGGCGGCAGTGCTAACCACTTAGCCACCATTTCTCCCTGAGATAAAATTAATCGAATTAAATATCAAAACAGTAACATTTCTTGCAGACAGGAAGCATGAATTCATTAAGGCGAACCACCCCTAAGATTCGATAGCAGATACTCTCCTCTCTCTTACTAAAGAGTATACAGTATACTGTTTTTTTTTCATCCTGGAGTTTTAGCTCGCTTATTGCCACTGCTACCAAATAGCACATGGATTCTTAACTCCTTCCTGTTTGCATCAACATTACAGCATTCCGGGTAATACTACTACACTGTGGTCACATTCCATTACCTTTAAGACATGGATACACCAACACATTTCTAGTTTCCTTCTGTGTGTGCATTTTGTGTTTAAATGTATTTTCCAGTTTCCTGCTATTCGTTAACTTTTAGCCCGCTGTTAAGATTAGCATTATATACTTGGTGGGTTGTTCCATCCAACATTAGCTGCTATAGCTCTTTGATATCATAATGGCCTCAATAAAGCACTATAAATCACTAAGAAAAATAAAAGTTTGTTTAAGTCAGCCGAATGGAAAATTTCCTGAAGCAATGTCACCAGCAAACACAACACATTTTCTGAAAAAAATGCTTTGGCATGTTCTGTCAGTCAACACTAATTAAACACTTTGAATAAATGTTGATTCCCAAATTACAGTACAGGTTGAGTATCCCTAATCCGAAATGCCTGGGACAGGAAGTATTTTGGATTGTGGATATTTTTAGAATATTTACATATACATCATGAGATATCTGGAGGAGAAGTGTGATCAGTGGCATTATAATGTGCATTGACATGTCAAACATATTACACCTCAATAGTGTTGAATATGATGTATAGACTGTATTTTAGTTAATTTTAAAAGGGTCAATGCTGCGTATCTGCACTTAAGAGCTATTTTGGTTTGTTGTTTATATTGTCTACCTGTTGTTACTTCTCAGGAACTGGCTGACAGGTCAGACATATTTCAACTAAACTTCACTACATCATGCGCAAGGCACAGTTTTTGCATGGTTTTGGTGTATATCCATAAAACATTTCATGTTTTTGCCAGCATAAAAAAGCAGTTTGCTGCAATGTCCTGTCCGGAAGCAATTTACTGAACACAAGGGTGCCTAGTGAGAATGAAGCTGCTTTTGTTAACTGTAGGCACTGACATTCCATTAATGTACAAGTCATCTGCTGTTTTAACAGTGTCATACAAAACTATTTAAAATGCTGTGCAGGTGTTAGTGTGTGACTTCATGGAGGACAAAGCTAATCTACTGTATTGTGTTTTGATGCTCCATGGTGTACCACAACTCTCGCAACCCAATTGTCGATTGTGTGTCATTTCTTCACAGTGCTCAATGGTTTGAGGGACCCCAACCGACCCACAGAACATCAATTATGTGTTGTGGGTTTGTGGCTCTCTATGCTTCACTGGGGACTCTAACCCACAAATCCTGCTTTAAAGGAATAAATCCATTTTGAATGTTCACATATGTTATTCACATCCACTGTTTGGTATTTGCATATTTTCACACTCAAATCCAAGGAAAGTTTTGTGAAAGAGACGCCTGGGGCCTCATGCATAACACCATGCATAGAATTCACACTATAACATGACGTAAGCACAAAAGCCGAAATGTGCTTTACGCACAGAAAAATCCAGATGCAGGAATCTGTGCGTACTCCAACTTCCACGTTCTTCCACTACATAAATCCCTGTCAGCGTGAAAAGTAATGCACGTGCATGCGCCTGCTGCCCGTCCCAATTCCTCCCAGAATTATGCCACTTTGAATATGCAAATCATTATAAATAGCCCTTAAGCTCAGCGTTCTGTGAAAAGACAATTGGAAAAGCACGGGGGAAAATATAAGAATTTCAGTGAATACCAAGTGGAGGCAAAGGAAAGACATACTATTTGTTGATTTAAACAGTGGTATAATCAACAAAAGGAAGCTGATCGAGTGACATAGCGTGTCGGAGAAACTCGAAAGCTCAAGTTCACAAAGTCGCACAGTGCCAAAATAAAAAAGAAGTCACATATCAAAGTCGCCATGAAAAGGCGAGTTGTAGCCCACCATCTGAGCGTTATATGAAAGCTTATTAGGGTAAAGACAAAAAAAATAGGCACACAGTGGGAAAAAAGCACGAAATGTCAACTTTAATCTTGAAATTTCCACTTTAATCACGTGGTTTATTTTGTCATTAAAGTAGAACATCATAAACTTCATCTTAAAATCATTTAATTTACTAGTTTCTCAAATACCATCATAACTAAAGTAGCATGTTAAATGCTTTGTTTTGTATTTGATCTTCTATGTGCTCTATGTGTGTGAATCACTACATGCTTCTTAAACCGGCTGTCTTCCTCCGACAGGACACAGAATCCATTACATTCGTGATATTACAGCTCTCTGAATAATTAAAATACTGAGATGTATATGTGATATCATTTTCATGATGATTGGAATGAAAGCATGTTATTAAACATGGGAACGCGATGGCGCAGTGATTGTTCATGTCTTACACAAGATGCTGCTGCGCCATATGTGACCTTCGATGAAATAATTTATTGTAGCAGTACTGTCTCTTTCAAACGTACTAACCTCCAATTCCTGTCCTTATTTTTCTTTCCCCAAATACCCAATTGCCACACAATCAGCTCTGTAATAGACGTTAAGCCAGCTGTAAGCTTACAACGACGATTCTTCAAAACTTTTAAGGAACATTGAAATATCTTCATAGTACGTGTTTAATTATTCTATCCGTCTATTCTTCCAGTGTCACGCCAGCCTCAGTAAATATACAGTGCGAGGCAGGAACAATACGTGAACTTGCTAGCGCTGCGGCACCGTGTCCTCACATGTTTAATTTTTAACAATACAGATTATTTAAATGAAGTTAAAGTTTTATCTGTATAATATAATCAACATATTTTGCTGCATTTCATCTTAAAAATGATATCGACATCATATGTAAATATGAGTTTTATAAAGTGGCGCAGTTTGTGCAATATTATAACTGTAGTGCAAGTTTACAGTGGGGTAATTGTACTTATAACTACAAACAGTTATACAAGGAGCAATTGATTGAGTATGTTTATAGTTCTTGGGATGAAACTGTTTCTGAACCGCAAGGTCCGTACAAGAAAGGCTTTGATACATTTTGCCGTGGCTGAGGCAGCGTGTGCTTGATGCTGTATACTGATAATTCTTTCCGATCAGCTGCTGCTGTGATTCCCCACTCATATACAGTGATAAAAATACTCCGAGTGGTGTGGTAAGAGTAATATGGAAAAAGATTATCCACTGTGGCAAATCCTAATGGGAGCAGCTGAAAGAAGAAGAAGAAGAAGGTGCAGTGAGAGTAACAATGCTAAAGCAGTTATGGTATTTGGAATACTATGGCTATTCCCTGGACCATTATATTGTTACAGGTAATTTACAATCAGATGCATTACACTAATAAACAATATGCGATTAATTTCAGTGTATTTATAAAGCCGCATCAGGAAAATAAAGGATAAGCATACAGGAACAGTAGCACTGCTTTGCTTTGACGCTGGGTGCCGCCTGTCTGCAAAACCGAGTGGAGAACTTGCGTACGACAGGGTATGAGGTACCGTGGAAATGTACGTGGCTTTACGTGAAGTTTAGATTTTATACATTATGATTTGAACGTGGAAATGTTCTTAGGGATACTCAGAGTGTACTTACAATGTAATTTTTAATAGTTTATCATAAAGCATCTTTATTTTTTACATTTACTAATAATATTTGAAAACTACTAAGTGCTGCAGCCTGGTCTTTCAGCTTTATAATCTAACTGAAAATTTTAGAGGCCAACTACAAGCCAGGGATATAAATTATCTGGTGTCTGGGTAGTGGAAAAAAAAACCAATGAAAGGTCTTTGCATTAGTGGAGATTTGTCATCAAACCAGAGCATCATTAAAAACAGAGCACTTTAAACTTTGATGAAAAATATGAGTACGTTTTCTAATAACCACATTACACTGAACAATTAAACAATTAAAAATATTAAAACAAAAAAAATTACATGTATGAATTATAAGTCAACAAAAAGTATCTACTACCTCAATCTTGTACTGATTCAAGAAGAATATGGCCACCATAATTTAAATGTTCTCTATTTGTCAACAGTTTATTACATGCTAGGCAAAAGATTATATTGAATTTTTAATGTACATATTTAATGGTCGTTTTATAAATATCTGCATGTATGTATTTTTACTTAATAATGTAAAGCCTCTGGCGAATTAGAACACTCTCCTCATAAAAGAATTAATCTGAAAACTAATTTTTATGCATTCATCCAATTTCTGCAGCTGCTGCCTACCCCAGCTAGTCAGTACACACAGTACACCGCGATTAGTTATCCCCTATGTAAAGGTGGGGTCAGCAGACATTTACTAGAAAAAGAAATTAAAAAAAAGGTAAGAGTTATGAACCCCACTTTCAAAACATTGTGTTTCGAAACTTTTTTTCTTTTTAGTTATTTCAGGGTAGAAATAACCTTTCCATATTCTTCATAAAGCTTGCACTGGGAGCTAAACTTCTTTGCCATTATCATTATTCTCAAGTTTATTAAGTAAAAAGTTTTTATTGCACAGAAAATTGAATGTATTTTATTTTGGTAGCAACAAATTCCTTTAATTTTGATACATGCTTCACAAGTTTTATCAGTTTAAATGCTAAATGTCAGTACAAAATGCTTCACATGGAAAAAGAAATGATGCAACTTGTGTCTTCCAGTCACATGTTAATATCTGTCTGTAGTAAAGAAATCAACAAAAGAATACTCATCTGTAAAGCATATTACTAAAAATTACCTGAAAAAACAATAATTGTGTTGTCTGCACAGTTATTTAAAGAGACAAAGATAACCATAACATTCATCAAAAGGAAATCTGGATGTAGGTGAGTATAGATGTGTGTCTACTTGGAGGGAATTTGCTCTCGGCTAAGGTGCTATTTCAGTTAGAGTTCACAATCAACGGACGGGCTCGCTGCCATTGGTAATGTCCTGCTGAAAGCATACATGGCCTGATAAGCCATTAGGTGGAGCAGGTGCCTGCAGTACTTGTAAAAATCTAGTTTTAGCTTAAAACAACCTATCCTGGTAGCAACCTTAAAGGCATTGCTACAAATAATATGTATTTTAATTTCTGAGAAATTGATTTATTTATTTTCCAAATCTCATCTGCAGTTATCTGCTGCTTGGCCAGCCAGTAGCATGACAGGTCTCAATTTCTCACCTTATTGCTCTCAAATGTAAGGTACCCAACAATAATGCTTTTGAAAAGGGGCACTGAAAAGAGTGTCCAACCATGGAAATGCTAGGATTCCTAAGTGTCTGATTAGCAACCTAAATAATGAAATAACCTTCATTATAAAGCTGATTAATTCAAGTCAAAATTAAATATCACTTTGACAAAACAAATGTATGGAAATGTATATTTAGAAGTAAAAGCCTAAGGAATATGATATGAAATTCGGAGTGATAAAACCAAATTCTGACTGACCTGAAGCAAATTATGAATGAAAATGTCAATTTTAAAAGTAAATGCACGAGAGACACTTCCTCATTTTGGACTTTAACGATGAAGCTGAAAAAAGAATATTATGGCAGTTAGCTGGAGAGCACCCCCTTAAGGTGTTTAGTAACAGGCTGTAATATTTATGTGGGCTGAACATCATTATATTAACCTAAAAGATTCACAAGCTTGTATTCCAATGTTACAACATGTTAAACTGTAACACCCAGCACTTTTTAGATTAACAGTCTAATAAAAATGACAATGTAGATGCCTTAAAAATTGAAAAGGTTCTCGGGATGATATGGCTTGATTTACTACGAGTAATTGTAATATAACTCTGAATCACATAATGAAAGAAAACAGTAATAGATGCTTTTTACGTTGGTACTTTATCTATAAGCATTGTACTAAATTCTACTTACTCTGTTCTGCAACTTTAAACCCTAATTTCTTAAATAATGTGCAGTTAATATAGTCTATTTAAACAACCCCCATTCCCAATCACTCTAGTGTAAGGTAATTCTAGACTCATCTCACCAGGTTGTTGCCACAATCCTGCAAATGCATTATCTAAAATATAAATATATATTTTTTCAAATGATATTTAAATTACCCTTCCACGGTGGCGAAGCCTGTAGTGACAAGCATGAATAAATGAAAAGTCTTACCGGGAAGGGAATGATATGAAGTTGATAAATGATGACAAATGAAGGCGATGAAAGCTTAAGGTGAAATGAAAAGAAAAGAAAATCAAGCCTGATGGTATAATAATAATAAATCTTAGCAAAACTGTAGGGAGCAAGATGTAAAATGAGAAGAATTAAGATATTTAAATTACGGTATCTACACACAATGCAGACAAAAAAATAATAATTCTGGCAAAAGTGATCAACTTACTTTACAACACATGAAGTATCTTTGACATTTAAAAAATAAAATGTAATACAGTATATATATATATATATATATATATATATATATATATATATATATATATATATATATAAAATTGTATGAAAAGCAAGGTAAAAACAGCACATTCACTGTTGCAAGGACACAGAGAACGGTAATGAGCATGTGCTATTTGAGTTGAGTATAACCAAGATCCACATTATGAAAAAAATAGTAGGCAATTTATGATTGGAGGGAAGGCTGAGTCTTTCTGTATATTTTTTGAAAAATCACATATAGTGTGATTATATTTGTATATAATGAAAGCATATCAATTTGAAGTAAATGCTTTTTAGCATATTAAATACTTTAAACACCTTAATACAACATAATTACATCTTGCCACAGTATGTAGCAAATAAATAAATCTAATCTAATATAGTGAGTATTTTGGATTTCTCTCAGAAACTGCATCAGTATATCAGCATATGCCTTAAAGTTTGTGTCTAGGCAAGGATTTTGGAATATCCTATACATGTCTCACTGTACATAGTTAAAACAGACAAAATAGCACTGAACACCCTCATGTCCTGTTAGAATGGAGGCAAAATTGTTTCACTTTCGAAAGCACTTACAAAGAGGAATTGCCACTTTATCAGTGCTTCGTATGTCTAATTAATAGTGAAATAAATCCTTTGTTAATGTCTTGTTGTGAAACTGTGACTTTCTCTCTCTATTCTAAAGTGAAACATACAATTCTACCGTAACATGTATGCTTTGTAGCAGTCAAATTTACCAGTGTAATATTGTCACCATCAGCAGTGAACCCAGAACTAGATCACTACAAAAAAAAGTTGATGTCAGTTTTTGTGATCTCACACTTAATGGTACTGTTATTGCACAGTCCTTCTCAAATATTCACATGTTGAATTTTTTGTGGTGCCTTCTCATAGTAACATAAAGCACTTGGACAGTTTGCTCAACAAGAAAATGATCTTAAGCAGCAATAAAGAAAGTGACACATCTGTCACTCACCAAGAGTGACACCAGGCAATGATGTGTTTTGATCCAAATGTCGTCATTTGAAACATAGCTACAATGGGTAAAATTAAGCTTGTTATTGTTTATAACAATTGGCCTAGCCTATTGTTTTTACTTTTATTTCATCACTGCCAATTGTCATGATTATTAAACTTAGTTTATCACAGTGTTTGTGCTTTATTATAGTGCCTAATGCACCTTATTTGCAGAATATACTAACATGATTTTCTAATAGTTGACACTTCAAGGTATTACTAAAGTAGTTATTTCTCAAGATATACATCCATCCAACTATCTGTTTACTGGATCAGCTGAATCCAATTGTACAGTTGTGGGATATACTTAGAATTGTTTGAGTCTATCAATGCCTTTTCTATATCCCTGGTATTTTATTCGTCACATTAATGTTGTGTTTGATGCTCATGATCTCTTCATAAATTAGAAATCAAACTGCAGTCAGCTTTGGTGAGAGTATCTGATTTGATGGCATCCTCCATTTCCAGAATTGTGGGAATACATTTCTGATGCAACCCGTCCTTCTAATATCGCCAGATAAAACTGTCACAGTGATACATATCTAGTGAGGTCAATGGCCATAACATCTTTTCTTAAATAGAGTAGATACTAGTTTATCATGACCTTCTATTCACAAATGCAGTTTAATTAACCGCAGAATGAAAATGTTGTTAATGACATCAGAATTACATTTGCAGTACCAAATAAAAAAAAACAAAAACATTTTGCATATCAGGGCAATGGCAAACTTAAATTAAATTTAATTTTAACTTTAATTTATTTAATTAAATTTATTAATTATTTATTTAATTTAATTAAATTTTAACTTAAATTACGAGTACAAAACAAAAAAAGCCTGAGAGTCTGGTTCTACCTCTGAGTGGGTGAATGGCCTTTCCTTTATGAATGGTCATTTGTCAGATCATCCTGTATGACCTAAATTCCTTGTCTTTCAAAAATATTGATAAATTCTTTTTCTATTTCTTTACTCCATTTAAAACCCATTTCAGTGTGCTCCTATCTGATATCCATATACATACTGTAGCTAGGCACTCAAAGTACCACATCGATTGCCTTGGGATATGAATTCAGGGAATGAAAAATAAATATTACACTCCAGTTAAATAAAATGGTCAAAATACTACAGCAGTTTTAGTTCATAACGGGAGCTTGATAAGGGCCATGCTGCTACAAACTATTGTAACCAGAAGGATCTGAGAAGGTGTTTTTTTTTTTTTTTTAAATATATATGTATATTTATGTGGTGGGCTGGCACCCTGCCCAGGGTTTGTTTCCTGCCTTGTGCCCTGTGTTGGCTGGGATTGGCCTCATTAGACCCCCGTGACCCTGTAGTTAGGATATAGCGGGTTGGATAATGGATGGATGGATGGATGGATGTACTGTATATTTAAATATTTTATATATATATATATATATATATATATATATATATATATATTATAGGGAACATATATATACAGGCAGTCCCCGGGTTACATACGAGATAGGGACTGTAGGTTTTTACTTAAGTTGAATTTGTATGTAAGTCGGAACAGGTACATTATTTTAATAAATGCTATTGTTGACCGACTGTAACCCAGTGCTCTGTCAATGAATGATGGGGTTTCACCTCTCCTTGACCTTTTTATTATTTCTACTTTAATTTCAATGGTGATGGTTTTTCTCTTCTTTACTGTTTCACCAGCACTTGCATCAGATTTGTGTTTCAGAGACATTCTTGAAGGGTGAAGACAAAAGATTAAGATGAGCTCTTCTGCACAGCACTGTACACGCTATCACAGCAGGAAGGCACCCGTCGTCAACACGTCTGATGTTCCTACAAGAGACAACTTCCTGCTATGTGCATAACTGTACAACCAGGCTTACTGAGAATGAATGGGGGTGGCGAGGGGTGGTTTACCACCTGCCCACCACACAGTCACCTCCACTACAGTATGCTGCCTGCAGCGTCCGCCCACTGAGAATGTACACGGTGCGGCCAAAGGCGGGCAGTGAATCGCCCACCACCGCCCCCATTCAACAGTCAGCCATCCGAGGCACACTTCAATGCTACCCCCCGCCGCCCCGTTCACCCTCAATGGCTTCCGTTCAGTCACAACCGGGTCACCGCTTGCAGCATTACCAGCCGCCCACCGAGAACTAATGGGGCAGCTGTGTGTGGTGGGCGGGCAGTAAAATGGCCCCCTCTGCTCCATCCAGCCTGCGTCCAGTCAGGAGTAGTAGCTGCGGCGGCAGCGAACCGCCCCATCAAGCCTCTGTCCTGCACACAAGCGATAGCTGTGGTCCCAGTGACTATTGACCATGGTTCACCACTTGCTGCCGGGAGCAACCTGAGGGACACTACACTGTGCGAGCAGTGAAATCTCCCCCCTCCAGCCTCCGTCCACCCACCGCTTGCAGTATCCCCAGGCTGAAGATGACAGAGCGGCAGTTACTGAGGCGCATGCGTTGCAGCTGCGGCCCTGTTCGTAAGTCATAGCTCGGATGTCCGTAACTTGGGGACTACCTGTATATATACAAAAATGATGTATTTAAACAAATATATATGTACAGTGGTGTGAAAAACTATTTGCCCCCTTCCTGATTTCTTATTCTTTTGCATGTTTGTCACACAAAATGTTTCTGATCATCAAACACATGTAACCATTAGTCAAATATAACACAAGTAAACACAAAATGCAGTTTTTAAATGATGGTTTTTATTATTTAGGGAGAAAAAAAATCCAAACCTACATTGGCCCTGTGTGAAAAAGTAATTGCCCCCCTGTTAAAAAATAACCTAACTGCGGTGTATCACACCTGAGTTCAATTTCCGTAGCCACCCCCAGGCCTGATTACTGCCACACCTGTTTCAATCAAGAAATCACTTAAATAGGAGCTGCCTGACACAGAGAAGTAGACCAAAAGCACCTCAAAAGCTAGACATCATGCCAAGATCCAAAGAAATTCAGGAACAAATGAGAACAGAAGTAATTGAGATCTATCAGTCTGGTAAAGGTTATAAAGCCATTTCTAAAGCTTTGGGACTCCAGCGAACCACAGTGAGAGCCATTATCCACAAATGGCAAAAACATGGAACAGTGGTGAACCTTCCCAGGAGTGGTTGGCCGACCAAAATTACCCCAAGAGCGCAGAGACGACTCATCCGAGAGGTCACAAAAGACCCCAGGACAACGTCTAAAGAACTGCAGGCCTCACTTGCCTCAATTAAGGCAAGTGTTCACGACTCCACCATAAGAAAGAGACTGGGCAAAAACGGCCTGCATGGCAGATTTCCAAGACGCAAACCACTGTTAAGCAAAAAGAACATTAGGGCTCGTCTCAATTTTGCTAAGAAACATCTCAATGATTGCCAAGACTTTTGGGAAAATACCTTGTGGACTGATGAGACAAAAGTTGAACTTTTTGGAAGGCAAATGTCCCGTTACATCTGGCGTAAAAGGAACACAGCATTTCAGAAAAAGAACATCATACCAACAGTAAAATATGGTGGTGGTAGAGTGATGGTCTGGGGTTGTTTTGCTGCTTCAGGACCTGGAAGGCTTGCTGTGATAGATGGAACCATGAATTCTACTGTCTACCAAAAAATCCTGAAGGAGAATGTTCGGCCATCTGTTCGTCAACTCAAGCTGAAGCGATCTTGGGTGCTGCAACAGGACAATGACCCAAAACACACCAGCAAATCCACCTCTGAATGGCTGAAGAAAAACAAAATGAAGACTTTGGAGTGGCCTAGTCAAAGTCCTGACCTGAATCCAATTGAGATGCTATGGCATGACCTTAAAAAGGCAGTTCATGCTAGAAAACCCTCAAATAAAGCTGAATTACAACAATTCTGCAAAGATATGTGGGCCAAAATTCCTCCAGAGCGCTGTAAAAGACTCATTGCAAGTTATCGCAAACGCTTGATTGCAGTTATTGCTGCTAAGGGTGGCCCAACCAGTTATTAGGTTCAGGGGGCAATTACTTTTTCACACAGGGCCATGTAGGTTTGGATTTTTTTTTCTCCCTAAATAATAAAAACCATCATTTAAAAACTGCATTTTGTGTTTACTTGTGTTATATTTGACTAATGGTTAAATGTGTTTGATGATCAGAAACATTTTGTGTGACAAACATGCAAAAGAATAAGAAATCAGGAAGGGGGCAAATAGTTTTTCACACCACTGTATATATCCAAATCAATGTACATCAACCAATTTATAAAGAAAGTAAAAGCACTCCTTCCACTCGACTATACAGGTCTATGTCTCCTTCATTAAAAGGCATGCCCACCTTCCCAGGTCTCAGGTCTCACAAACCATGTCTTTTCTGCCCATCTTTCTCGATCTTTCTCTCTCTTCCACACACACTTACATTTTCTGTTTCTGGTTCTCCCCCTCTAAAATCTCCACTTGATTTCTGATTCATTAACTGTTCTGCCATTAACTTTCAATCTCCTCTTTGGATTTTCCAGCCAGATTAAGGCATCGCATGCATGTGCAAAGGTGACCCATCAATGGCTCAAGGGATATCTGGTCTCCCTGCACCCTTCAGCCCTAAGCTGTTATACAGGAACTTGGTCTTCAGTGAAGGTTATTAACTGCTCAGATTTTTATCCATCAATATTGTCCTCACCTGTTACACTAACCATACTAAGACTTGGGCACAAACCCCTCCCATTACCAGGTGAATTTAAAGTAACAAAAACATAAAATGTACCATTTTGAGAAGTGATGGTAGACCAGAATACCAACAGAAACCTTTGCAGGTACATATTTTATTTATTTAAATATTTTATAAATTTAGATTTATGTTTTATTTCCAGTCTTTAGTTTAAACTCAAAGTCTGTCGCACCCAAGCTGGACAATAAAAAAATTCTAGATCCATGTAGTTTGTACATCTGGAATAACCATTTTCTGTCTTTTCATGAAAATAATGTTTTAAGTTACACAGTATACAATGAACACCATAATCATGCAGTTATTAAATGTCTCCACTCAATGATTTTCTTGAAAACAATAAAGAAATCTTTGTCAACAAGTTTTTTTAAACGCACCCTAAAGATTTTCTTACATTTAGTTGACATAGTGTTTGTTGTTGGGTTTAAGAAGCTCAGAGTTAACATGTTTAATAAAATCTCTGCTTTGACATTTAAAAGTTTGGATTAATCTATCAAGTCAAAGTGTTGTCTATTTAGCAACTTGTGTCTGAATTCAAAGAGACTGAACATGACTTAGTGATGCATGTCTCATTCCTACACAGTAGCAGGCCTTACACTAATTGCTCATTTGATGGAGGGAATATGATGATTCCTATCTTGGCAAATTTGAGTATTTATCAAATGATTAATTGATTCCTAAAACCTATGAAATTAGAATGCACATTTTGGCTAAAACAGGTCCATAAAAATTATAATATGTATAATTGGCAAATGAGCAAGTTGTGAATCCATTGGCCTGCTTAGAATAAAACAGATGATAATTAAGCTGTAACCATCTTTATACATATTATTGCATTTTAATTAATATAGGCACAGACATATTGCATGTCAGCTCCTTCAAATAAACAAATACAGAGAAAGAATAGAAATTCAAAATATCTTAGTGAACTCATGGCTGGTAACACAGCAACAGTCATGCTTCAGTTATTATTACGTGTGACACCTGAAGAGCTGTAATTTCTTCAACAACGTCAATTTACAACACAAAGTGTAATTTACAATATAATACCACTGATTTTGCCAAACTGTATCAATGTCTGTTTAATCTACTTGTATATAAAATATATTATCATCAAAAGCTGAGAAAATTTAGAACAATAGCTTAAACTACCAAAACTTTGAAGTCTGCGCCACTGTATTCTCTTTTCAGGCTGGAAGAGCATGAAACTCCTACAGAACCTGTTTAAGAAGGTCTTGTTATGATGCCAATACTTTCACAAAAACAAAAATAACAACTTAAATTTTAATAACAAGGCAGGGGTCAGGGAAACCAGAATGGGCAAAACACAGCCAATTATCAAAACACAAAAAGCATACCACAATCATAGTCAAAATGTATATAGTAAAACATCCTAAAATTTACTCGTCATTCTGAGCCCTAACTAACTCTAGTAAATGTTACTAATTTTGAAAAAGAATCTAGTACATGTTAACCAAATACAGCATGTTACCATCTTAAAAACGTGATAATCAAAAATGGTATTGTGGACTTATGAACATCAAAATGATAAAAATAATAAACCATTCTAATATTGTTTGGAAAAAGTCCAAAAATGGCACATGTGGTAAATCGGTAATTCATCAAAGAGCTAGATGGGTATGGCCGTGCCCTTTGAAACACTCAAGTCAAGTTCCAGAATGCAGTAGATGTAAAAAATGGTCACCTCAAAAGGACTGGATCAATTCACTAAAAGAAATAATAGCTGCGTTTGAGTTTTTGGTTACTATTCATCTGCCCCAGTGTGTTACTAATAATATGGATTAGATGAATAGGAAAAACACAAATGGTAATTATTGGCAGCAAAAAGTGCATATCTTATAAATAAATTAGTGTTACAATAAGGCCAGAAATGAGAAATGTGACCATCATTATGGAGTCAAAGCTAATTATTAAATCAGATTTTAAACCTATCATAAAGACTGAATTCCTTAATTTACTAATTAGAAGCAAGAATGAGATCTACCATACCATTGCAAAGTGCTGAAAAGTTTAATGCAAGCTTTTGTTTTTAGGCTTTTCGTTTTTTCTGTCCCCCCTGGCCATTGGACCTTACTCTTATTCGATGTTAATTAATGCTGATTTATTTTGTTTTCTTATTGTGTCTTTTATTTTTCTATTCTTTATTATGTAAAGCACTTTGAGCTACTGTTTGTATGAAAATGTGCTATATAAATAAATGGTGTTGTTGTTGTTTAGACATCTAGATGATTGTAATACACTACCATCTAAATTATGTAAGAAAGATAGAACTTGGCTGCAGTTTATTCAAAAGGAAGAAGTAAGAAACAACTAAAAATGGAAATCAGAACATATTACACCAGTCTTAGCATCATTACATTAGCTGCCTGTGCCTTTTAGGATTGTTTTTGAAATACTCCTACATAAAGGAACTGGTGGGACAGCCTCTTGGTTTAGTGCAACACAAATCTAGAATACTTTTCCATTTCAGATACACTAGGCTAATATGGTTGAGCACTTCAAAAAAATCCTCCTCATTAATTTGGCTTGTAATCACTTTTTTTTCCCCTCACAGTATGATGGTGATTAATTCTGATTGCAATTACAGTATAATTAATGTTGTTCAATACATGCACGATATCTTTGATTACTTAAATATTTTATGAAGTTAATTTTTTTTTTATTTAATAAAAATTGACATTTTATTTATTGGTTTATTCACACTGTTCCATTCCACTCAAACTAGTGTGGTTCTGAGGTTTCACTAGTTGCTCGGCTGCACTTGGGCCCTAAATTGGGATCCTGAGGCGGTTCGTTGTGTGTTGGGTGCATCAATGCGCCGTATCATTGCATGCTCCTAACCTCTCTCTCTCTCTCTCTCTCTCTCTCTCTCTCTCTCTTTAATAGGCTAGTCTTCAAACTGTTGACACATTTATATATATATATTAGAATGCACAGAAGGGATGGGTGGACTTTTGGCTTTAGAAACCCTGTCAAAAAAAGGCCAACCAGGCCTACTGGTAAAGCAAACCTAGATAATTCAGGTCAGAAATAGACAATAGATACCCAAAATCTTAAAAAAAACAAAGTTAACATTATCTTCTAATAGTTAAAGTAGATAATCTAATTCAAAGGTTAACAGAATGTTAGGTTATATATCACGATGTGTAGAGTACAAGTCCAAGGAGGTTATGCTCAACCTTTATAATGCACTGGTGAGGCCTCATCTTGAGTACTGTGTGCAGTTTTGGTCTTCAGACTACAAAATGAACATAGCAGCACTAGAAAAAGTCCAAAGAAGAGTGACTGGGCTGATTCCAGGGCTACGGGAGATGAATTATGATGAAAGATTATAAGAGCCGAGCCTTTTCAATTTAAGCAAAAGGAGATTAAGAAGTGACATGATTGAAGTGTTTAAAATTATTAAGGGAATTGGTACAGTGGATCGAGACTGTTACTTTAAAATGAGATCATCAAGAATATGAGGATGCAGTAGGAAATTTGTTAAGTGTAAATTTCACAAAAACATTATGAAGTTTTTCTTTACCCAGATAATCATAGAAACATTGGTTATTAAGTATACAGTAGAACTGTAGGGACTTTCAAAAATAGACTTGATGTTATTTTAGGAGAATTAACTGTTAGACCAAATGGCCTGTTTTCATCTAGATTGTTCTAATGTTCTAATGAAATTTACACTAGTAGGGTTTCCAAGAATTCAGCAACTATACATATAGGTAAAAATCTACATGGATACCAAACCACAATGACAAATTACAATATGTTCTCAGCTTGAAAACTGAACCTTGAAGATAATAACCTTACTACCTGACAGCGTTTCTGACCAGTTGGGAAAACTGAAGGAGGAAGAAAAATATAGAAGCCATATTTGCTTTAAAAGTACAAATGGTTAACTAGCAAGCCCAAAACAAAATATTTAAGCATTCGAAGACTGTCATGGTTGGAAAAAGAGCTCACAAACAAGTTGGTGATGTGAATGTAGAAACTAAATACCTCCCTACCACATGAAAACTTTCACCTTAGTTACCTCAATGATAACCCACAACCTGCTAGGCTCGGCATGAAACTATTAAGGCAAGAATATTATTACATCAAGAGATTTTATGGACAAACCAGAAATTTTGAGCATAAAAGAAGAAAAATGAAAGGTGATAGTTATTTAATAGTAAATTATCCAGCCGCAAAAGAAGCATGCAATAGTTATGTTGATCCCCAGCATCAAGACATGTCTGCCCCCTGAACTGGTCAATGAACAACACCTGTACAACAGGATCAAAGGAACTACATAAATTCTTAGTCTTATTCAGTGCTTTGCCAGAGTTTTCCATTAAAGGTACAGAAACTTGTTGAATAAGTCTAGAGGGAATTTAAAGTTGTATATTATGTTTTTACTCTGTAATCTACTCTGCCTAACATGGCCATTAAGTATTTTGACCCTGCCACATGTTTGCTGGGATCTTATAATCAAAAGAGCAAAGCACTGCTCGAAGTGGAATCTGCTCTAAAAGTGTTTCCTAGCAAAACCTCTGGCAACACACAAGAAAATTTAAATTTATGAATGATTTAATTTATAAAATTACTTGTATTTGGTCTTATGACAAACAAAACTAATGTGCTAATTCAGCAAGCTATCTTTTTATTATAGTATAAATCCTGGGAAAGCAATTGCCAAGAACCAATCTGAATTGAAGAATGTTATGAGTGAATTATTTGTTTTTGCCAAGTTTCATTTTTGCTTTGAATTAAAATGAATATTTTGTGCTATAATAAATATTGTGTTGCTATTTTATTACAGGTGTGACCTGATTTTATCTCATATTTCTGTAAGGATCTTAGACTTCTTGCTGGAAAATTGAAATAAACAGAAATGGTGATCCATATTTACTTGTACCTGCAGTACTTATTTTTACGAAATTAACATTTTTCTAATTGGGTGAATTCTCTTGCCCAAATTTACCATTCAGTTTGTAAACAGGTGTCGATAGTAATCTCATTCATTCACATACTTTTATAGTGTCATGCAAGATCTTGAAATGTTGAGCAATAGTACCAACAGGGAACGTGATGATTAATTATTAAAACATCAAAGCCAGGATGAGATATTTGTAATCTATATCAGTAGCTGCTCCAGGGTGGGTGGGCCTAAACTTGTCACCAGTGGGCCTAATGTTATTTTCATTATAGCTAAATACTGTACACAGTACATTCATTAAAAAAATCTATCATTGTAAGAAGTCTTTCCATCAGTTTTTTCCTTTGCTCGTGTACTATAAATGCATTTTTGTTAACACTATTTTAAGTACAAAACTTGAAAGAATGAGAAAGAAAATAATTGGTCTGACAAAGTTGGGACCTCTGTTAACATTCAGAGCAAGTCTGCAAAACCAGAGGGAGAAGTTCCAATTTTGCAGGTGGTCATATATGTGAATCTTTGAAATAAGATGTATCATAAGTGAAGCTCTCTACCCTGAAATATTTATTTAAACAATAAGTACTGTATGTATGCTGTGAGGGACGGCCGGCATTTCAGTCCGGACAGGACATCCCTCAACTGGAAAAAACAATCTTTTCAGGACACTACATCCCCCGGAACGCTAGATGGTAGCTCCCCTGGATAGAAATGGATCCTCGGATTCCCGCAGGGCAGCATGGGACATGGAGTCCGTCTCTTCAGCCCTGGTGGGTGCTGTGGGTGCCGCCAGGGAGAGCTCACCAAGAACCCGGAGACTTTTATGATTACGCCACCCCGGAAGTACTTCGGGGTCACGAGGACGGAAGCCCGCACTACTTCCGAGGCACTTGATGAAGGAAGATGTGGAATTGACCCAGAGAAGAAATACTTCCGGGTCATAGACTTTAAAAGGACTGTGGGAAACCCCAGCAGACTGAGCCGGAGTTGGGTGGTAGTGTGACGGAGCTGCTGGGAGTTGGAGGATTGTTAATTGTATTAATTATTGAAGAATTGTGGAGGTGTGGTGCTTTGGGCACTATTATTGAAGAAATTATTATTAAAAGCTTCTTGGTGTTTTTACAAGTGTGTCTGGGACTTTTGTCTGGTGGGTTCATCGGTTCAATAGCGACCTCTAGCGTCCACAATGCTTAAAAATACTTATATGATAAACTTAAAGCTTTTGGCTAATTGAAACTTAAACTAGGATGGGAAATAAGGAGATTTAATTAAAAAAATTAATCATAATAGGAAATGTACTGTTTATGTATTTCTAACCTATACACTGCACATACACTATTGTGTAAACATTCTTTTTTTGTTAGTTACATTTTAACTATATTACAGAGTTATCCACTAGGTAGACAAATGGTTAACTTATATTTTGTAATACTGTAATTTAATTTTTGCTATTGTTTATTTGATTGTTCTTTTAAAAATAACGTAAAATGTTTTGATATGAATTTGGCCAAGATTCTTTTCATTTTTCTGGTCTCTGAGGTTCTACTGTGTAAAGGTTAACCTGGGGGTCATTAAAGGGTTAAGCACGGTTAAGGAGCTTAACTCAAGGATGACAAAGGCTTCAGGCCCCCAACAGGTAGCCAAAGTTGTTTAAAACCCCCATCACCAGCTAGGCTTAGATCACTGGAACTGCAGAGTGAAGTTCACCATTGCGTCCAGATCTTTCGCCAATAAGAAAGAGAGATAGATAACCTAGAACTCTCCCCAGACCCTGCTGTAGGTATCACATCACAGACAGACATCACTCAGAAGTCAATTTTACAGAGAATCCAGACAATGAGAACTATGAGTTATTTTCTCAATTGTTATTGGGAAGTCCACATGTTTTCTCTAACCTGAATTAAGGTTATATGTTTAGGTTTTGTTCCACTGCCTCAGTAGTTCACCTATATGGGTCAGAATGGGTTTATGTGTATTTTCTGTCTGGCTGTTGTTTTTTTGTTATTTGTATGTATTTTTCGTTATGTTTGTTTATGAGTTAACATTTTTGTACTCTTTCTTCTTTGGGTTTTGTGGGTGGAACCCCAGGAGGTGCGGCCACTCTGAAGACACTGCTGCTGGGAACTCCAACTAACTATTTATTGAACCATCTCAGTAGTGGATCATGTAGATTTTACTGTGAGTGTTGCTCTGGTTTTCTGGTCTTTTCTATATTTTTGCTTTTTCTTTGGAATTGTGGTATCTGGATTGTGTAATTGGGTGTTGTTTGCTCTTGGTTATTTTGGGCAAATCACATTTTGCTCTTTTGCACATTTTGATATATTTTTCTATTTTGTTAATAAATGAACATTTTTAAAGATTTGTCATTGCCCATTTGTTTCAAGCCAGAGGTTTCCTGTCAACCTCTCCCTTGGAGAGTAATGGAAAAGTTTAAAATCCAGCTCCCTATTTGTTGGCCTCCTTAGGTTGAAGTCTGCTTTCAGTAGTTGGGAACTGGCTTAGTTGGAATGAGCAGGCCAGCGAGATTACTGGTTTGCTTTGTGGCTTATCTTGGATGCCTCCCACACCATCTTCATCATATTCCTGTCTCGCAGTCACAACAACCTTGCTTTGTTTTATATTTACATCCAACCTCCCATTCTCTTAACTGCTTATCTCGTCAGATTCTGTAAGCAATGACTTTTCTGATATTTGAATTATCTTTAACTCTACCAACTTATTTTCTGCTGCTATATACTGTATTTGCACAATTCTTGTAAAGTGGGTTAATTTGATGTCCTATTAAAGGGAAAATGTAAATGAGAACAATGAGCTTCAAATCAAAGGATTGCTGGTTGAACTCCTTACACTCATTGTGTGAACCGAGCAAATCACAAAAGTCAGCTGTGCTCCACATGCAAAAAAAGGTTTATTTGAACAATTGTAAAGTTTCTATGTTAAAGACATCAACTATTTAATAATAAATAAACATGATTGTCATATTTTTAAAAATGGTTAAAAGAGACAGAGGTAATCCTAAGTAACAAGATCAAAGGTGACTACAAAACTGCAATTTTCAACTTTTACAATCGTAAGTTCTAAAACATTTTTTTGGAAGTGCTTTTGCAAAAAGGCAATCATTTGTCCTTTTCCAGTGAAAATACTGTGCTGTTAGCACAGTAAACCTCTTAATGTACTTCATGCTGAGAAGATTAATTTAACTGTAAACTTAAGTTTGAAGGGTTTAAAATCAAACAAACCATTGTTACAATGCATGGTGTATAAAGTTATAAGAAAGAAGCTATAAAACAAAAACAATAGTATAAAAAAATAAAAAAAGAGAACAAATAATAAAACAAAGTTTGATTGATAATATTAAAACACTGCCCGTCATATACCACTGCACACCCTGACCTGCGCAACTACATGCATGAAGTCCAGCTGTCTTATAAACATCCCTAAAACACTCCATTAGGTTATGTTTTAATTCAAATTGTACATAAATGATTCACAGTTTCCTATGATTAACAGTATGTCAATTGTATCATTTTGCAATTACAGAATGAGCATGTGGCATAATGCAAGGTTAAAACATTTAAAAGGGGGCCACAAGCTAATAAAAGTGAATATTTTGATTATAACTGACCATGACAACCGTACTCTCCTTCTCTTCTAAACTCACCATCAGCAAATGACAGCATTCCACTGACATGTTTCACATACCCTCAGCTCAGAGCTCTCTCACGGTGCATTGAACTGCAAAACATGCTGGAAGATGAATGAGAGTAAAAAGAAATTGTGATCTATGAGATGAGAAGAAGCAAATGCCATAATGCTGAACAAATAAACTCACATACAGAAATCCAGGTCACACACTTTTCGAGAGACTGTAGGAAGCCCTGGATATCTCCTGCAGTCTAAATAGTAACCTTTACAAAACAACTTGTTTAGTAGCAGGACTACTGTACAAAGAAATAGATCACTTGTTAGGAAAAGATATCCACCAAACTACCTATTTAGGCATGGTATGTAGCTCAACAAATAAAAAATATATATTAAGAACTCTTCTTTATTCATTGAAAAAGCTCCACTGTGAGGTTCCCCAGTATTGTCAGGTCTCGTATACTATAACAGAGGTTGAGAAAAAATGTAGCCACTTGTACTCACGGCCTCATTCTCTCTGTCACCATCCAAACCTCAACGGCACATAAGGATCGAAGTGTAAATTGACCTCCTACTTCATCAGCTTGTATGGATCACGTTTTCAATGAACCAATGCGGTCAAAGATTTCCTTAACCCTCTATGTTGAAAAAAAAAACCAAAAAAACTCAAAGTTACTTAAATGTCTCCACTCTGGACACCTCATTTCCTATGGAAAGAAAGCCACTCAATTCAGAGAGAGGGAATCCTATTTAGAGGTGATAATTTCTCACCCCAACTGCTTCACGCTCAAGTGTAAACAGCTTCTGTGAACATCAGAGATCACAATTGTAGGCTTTAGGGGCACATGAGTGTGTTTTCACTCTGTTATTGTGTTTTATCCAATTTGAAAACTTACCACATCACATGATGATGACCCAAATGAGGAGTGTCATTGCTGTATATCATGCTGACTTAGAAGGGAAAATAACAAACAAACAAACATGTAATGTTAGGAGAGAAAAAGAACAATGAAAAACTTAACATCTTCAAAGTAGAATTAAAAGAGAAAATTTAAAGCTCCACAAGGAAAACCAAACATGCTTGGTGAGAAGTTTCAAGGGCAAATCAAATAGAGGAAAAACAAAATAACATTTTTACAAAGGAGAAGAAAATAAAAGCTGAATTTGTTTATTTTGTTTTTCTGGTTTTTTTTTTTTTTTGGCATCCTTTGGTTTATGAGATTTGGTGCTCCCTTTGGTTTTAACAATTTAGTCTGCAGAGCCTTTCTGCAATTGTATCTTGCAAAAGACATATACTTTGTATTTTGTAATATTTAGTTACTTAACTTCTAAAGTGAGCCTCTTTTGAGTAAGCCATTGAAAGTCCTAGCCTGCTTTAGTGGGACTTTTTGGAGCACCTCATACCCGTTCCATTATGATTGTAATTCCAGTACACAACATCACGTCTTCGAGTCCCCCAGCTATCTAAACTGAATCTCTCCAGAAAACTGCCATCACTGCAAGGCCAGCTCAAGAGCAAGATATATTAGTGGTGTCCCAACCTGAGCTTCAAAACCTGTCTTTGATGACAGTGCCACAATATAAAAACGCACATACACTACTTTTAAAATAATAATAATAATTCTTTTATGTTTATGTAATGCTTTTCTCACTACTCAAAGTGTTTTACATGCAGGGAGGACACAGGAAGCAAACTCACAATCTCCTTACGGCAAAGCGTCAGCACCACCACTGCACCACCTGTGTGGATACTCTTAAAAGGTGTAAGCCTTCTTATTGATTTCCTCTATTCTTTTATTATATTCCTTACATTATTTAAAGTTTTACACTAAATATTTTTAGGTCTTTATTCAAAATGCAATAGTAGATAAAGAGCACTGGACAGTTTTTTAAGCTTTTTAAGTGTATTCCATTTACATAATGAACAATGTTATTGAACACCAAATGGCATTATTTAAAAATGCATTTGCCACCATGCTCCTTATAACTGGTAGTTTCACCTCTTTTTGCAATGACTGCCATCAAACACTTTCAATAATTCAATATCATTCTTTCAAATCATTCTTTTATACATAGTTGAGAAAATCAGGAAGGATTCAAATACTTTGTTTATGGCAGAGATAAATATTTTTTATGAGGCAATAACAAAAATAAACATCCATCATCCAACCCGCTATATCCTAACTACAGGGTCACGGGGGTCTGCTGGAGCCAATCCCAGGGTGCAAGGCAGAAAACAAACCCTGGGCAGGGCGCCAAGCACACACATATGTAGAATTGCCAATGCACTTAACCTGCATGTCTTCGGACTGTGGGAGGAAACCCATGCAGACACAGGGAGAACTTGCAAACTCCACACATGGAGGACCCGGGAAGCAAACCCGGGTCTCCTAACTTCGAGGCAGCAGCTCTACCCACTGCACCACCATGCCGCCCTAAACATAAACATTACACTAATAATCATTTCTAGGAAGATAAACAACTAATTTACACTTTATGATTTCATTTTATTACCAATATGAATGCATTCTTGCTCTGCGCAGAAAACATCCCCACCTATCACTTGTACACTACACTGGTTTTGGTTTTTGCAGCGTAATTATATTGAACAAATAATTAGAACATGGCTTATCAGTGCGCCTATACTATATTCTTGTCTAGCTGATGCTTATAAATAACTATATGTGAACAATTATTGCTATTTCTCTATATATGAATAAATCTATACAAAATTTATCCTAATTTTTCTCTATACATCATTTTAATTTTCTATTTAAATAGGTTAACATTCTCAGATATGTTGGAGGGTGGCAAATTGCAGCACCACCCCGCCCCGAGCGGCACAAACTCTAGCTACGCCACTGGTGATCAATTATTTAGTATTTTATATTTTAATTCATTTAAACCAAAAAAGAGTTAATTTCTGTTGTTCGGTGTCAAGAAAGCCAGTTGAAATCAATTGTGATTCAATGTTATTTAACAATAAAGTCTGAAAACTTCAAAGGGGGTGAGTATTTTGTATAGACACTGTAATCGCTTAGTCATTGCCCTGTTACCATAATATGGGAACAGATGGATAGGATCCTTCATTTTTAGTACATTCTGGTAAAAATACAAATATTGTACCTATAGTTTAATTATGAAAGCTGTTTGGGAAACAATTAAAATAAGGCTATAAACTTTTAACCATGGGAAGCAAATTGAAGATGGTTTAGAAATAAAATATGAACGATTCCAATGTACAATATGTAATTCAATATATCAAAACCAACCAGGTTTGAAAATTTCACCCATAATGAGAATGCATTTGCAGCATTATATTGAAGTGGAATCCTATTGAGAAAAAAAGAAAAAAAATTCTAAATAAAGTTAGCTGAACATATTATTCATACTATAGAGGTGATTCAGTGTATAACTTCTTGATAAATTAAACCTTTAATTGCTTTGTATGAAATAGCTGAAGGATTCCAGCTTTTTCAATCCTACCTTTTTGGTGCTTGATTCAGTAAGCTTCTGAGATAGCATTAATAGCTATATTTATTTTGACCTTTAATAAACATGCTCCGTTTATTTACCTCCTAGCCTTACCTGTTTAAAGGATACCAAGTCACTATATTGTATAAGTGACCATTATTCCACAGTAAACTGACCTTCAGTTCATTCAGGTGCCCCATCACAATTTCAAAAGGCTCGACATTAAAACATTGTAACTTTCATCAAGTTTTTTTTAAAAAAGGCATCTCATTGCTCTCATCTCACATTTTATTCAATACCTTTCATTCTGAGATGTCTAATTAAATGAATGAAAGGTATGCATAATTTTGTGATTTTAACTTCACAGAGCCTGTACATTTGATATCAGAAATGGCTTAAGCTACACTCTGTGATTTTGCTGACACCTGTTTATTGCTTTGTAGAAATCCCTGAGTGCACTCAGGTTTAATATAGCCTTCAGTGATTAAATGAATAAAGTCAGACCAATCCTTATGATTTGCTTTCACAATATCCTATGGATTCTCCAGTCATAGTTAATCTAATTATTTATTCATCTTCCACAAAAAGGATTAATATTAACATTGCAGATGATAGCAGGAATTCTTCAGATGCCTGCAGACCTTCTTTTGAAATTAATTAACAAAATGTCCCCTTTTGTAAAAGTATTTTTTAGAAACAAATAAAAAAAATATCCAAAGCTAATAACATGTCAACATTTAATCAGGCAGTTATACCTAGCCTAGAGAAAACTAAGCATTTTACTAAGTATAAAGCCCATTATGTTTATTTTTTCCCTTTTCCCACCTCTCTTCATTTAGTATTGTGATGGCTGATATGGTGAACGTGGGGTATGTAGTCTGAGTGGAGTGATGGTAGACACAAACAGATCAAAACTCTTCTAACTCACACAGTTTGTGCAGCCTGTTCTTTTTCACAATTGGCATAGTTGGTAGGATCAGAAGCCATTTGATTAATGGGATTTAACAAATTCGGTGATGGTTTTGAAAGAATCGCCACATACTGTATTTATTTATTTTTTTGTGTGTGTGTGTGTGTGTATGTGTATGTGTTTTGCTGTTCTGTGGTTGCTACCATTGACAGGTGAAAATACAGTAAGCACAGGGAAGAAATAAAAGAACAGACCCTGTTCTTGCAAGAGCATGTTGTGTAAATTTGAAAATTGCTTTAGCTGACCTGCTTAAAATCCTTAACTTCCTGGAGGTGGTGTCAGTGGTTTGGTAGCACTAAACACTGAGGGACGGTTTCTCCCAGAAGATTATTGTGGTCTTTACAAGAGCTTTGGGCATGAAAAATGCTTGTCAGCTTTCTAATATATGTTTACAGAATAGTGAAATAAGAGAATCCTTCCACACAATGATACAGAACACAATCAATGCATTCCCGTGTTGTTTGTAACTTGTGTGATAGTCCTAGAGGTTAAATAACAATTTACAAAGTGTCAGCTTAACCATTAAAGAGTACAGAAATGGTCAGTCAAAATTTTTTGCCAATGAAAAGGAGCAACATGTGATGTGCATAGTGGACACTGGAGTGACAGCAAACATACAAAGAACATCAACCAAGATGTTGTCACAGATAAGGTATGTTTTGATTAGGAAAAGAATCTTGTTATTGAGGGTAGCAACTGACCGCTTTCCATGTGTTTTGCTTCTCTTCCAAGCAGTTTATAGTCAGGTAACTATATAAGAAACATCACCTGGACACACTGGGATGCATCATCAGTGATGCATCAATCCCCAACCTCCGTCCCAGTAGCGATCCTCGGATCAGCCCTCTTTACCCAAAGCCACCTCGAGGCTTTCTCTGCTGTTTCACTTGCGGATTTAATGACCCTCATTTTGGTCGCTCCTATCATGCCCAGCTGTGTGAGGACTCTGCAGAGTGAGCATCCTGCAAATCCTCTGCAGCCAACTTCTATGGGCTCATAGAGTACCCTCCAGCCTCTGTCCCTGCACTCCTCCACCAGCTCCTGGTACTTGGCGCATTTCCTTTCACTAGCTTCCTCGATACATTCTTCCCAGGGCACTGTCAGTTCCAGCATGATCAGCTGTTTTGGAGCCACAGAGGTAATGATCATGTCTGGCCGGAGTGATGTTGTTATGATTTACTGCGGAAACTTCAGCTGATAGTCAGAGGCTGTGTGGAAGAGGCCTGTTATTACTGCCTTTGCCTGGGATTGCTGTCCCGCTTTAACGAAGGTAACTGCCTTCTTTGAACCATGGAGGAGTTTGTTTGTGTTGATGGCTGAAGCCAAGCTTACAGCAACTGCCTTGAGCACCTTGTCATGGTGCCACTGGTACCGGCCATCTGCCAGAGCCTTAGGGCAGCTGCTATGCAGATGTTCTAGAGAGCCTCTTCCTGAACAAAGTGGACAGGAGGGTGTCTCGCTCTTTCCCCAGACGTGGAGATTTGCTGGGCTTGGCAGGGCATCGTAGACCGCCTGCACCAGGAGCAGGAAACAAAAGAAATCTCGATGTCCGACCAGGTGTTCCTACACTGGAGAGTACTCTCCCACCTTGTCCACGCATCCTGTTGCCGGAGTCCTACTGCCCTGCTCACTCTCTTTTCCTCCACCCCTACTCGGACCTCTTCCTGGAGTAGATGGATTCTCTCCTTGCCCTGGGCCTTACCGACCTGTTTTTTGGGAAGTAGCCCAGACCTGCTCTACCTGTTGCCACGGTGCCCACCAGAGCCTTTTGTCTCAGGCGTGACTCTGCCACCTCCACAGTCTTCTCCGCCCTCCATTTCCTACCTGTCCTCACCTCAATGCCAGCTGCTGACACCTTACAATTCTTGGAGTCCCTGTACTGTAGGGCTTTTCTGGTGCATGCCACCATGAATTCTTCAGTGAGGCAGCTACATGGTAGCCGCAGGATGTGTTAAAATAGTGTTTCTAACATAAAGAAGTAAGGAATCCTAAGAGCCATGTCTGACTTTGCATTTTCCACAGTTTTGTTGCAGATGATTAAGATAACACAGTCCACACAACCAGTCAGATGAAGTAGGAGAGCAAAAGAGACACTGGAGAACACTAAAAAGATTGGCAAAACAGGATCAAGTGCCGTGATTATAGCTGCTGGAATCTACAAAGAGAGAGCAAAATGGAATAGTGAATGTTTAAAACAGCATAAATCCTGAATAAATTGGTAATACTTCTGCATTGACTGACAAAAGCAGCCTTTACATAACAGAGTGTGGTGAAAAGGCACAGTGGTGCAGGTTTTAGCACTGCTGTCTCACAGACCAGTCATCCTGGGTTTGAATCCATTGTCTGGTTATTGTTTGTGTGGAGTTGGCATGCTATTTTCCCTCCCACATTCCCACATACATGTAAATTAAGTTAATTGGTAATTGTGAATAATTGTGGGTGTATTCATGTGTCTTCCATGAGAGTTCTCTTTGTCTGTCCATAGTTTCTCCTGTTTTGTATATAGTGCTGCTTGGTTAGTCTCTGACCTCCCACCACCCCGAATTGGATTAATTGGGTTTGACAGTGGGTTTTTTTTTGTAAGATGCATGATGCTACAAATCAAATCAGTTTCTTTCTGTTTCTATCTCTTGTTCAATATCACCTTCATCTTCCTGGTAACCTGTGGACAGCTTAGTAAGGAAAAGAACATTCCCTATAAAAGGAGGCTTCTATGTCTTTTAAGTGTGCAAACAGAATTTTGATGAGAATATGACATTTTGTTCAGCACAGCCCATCAACTGACTTTTGTATAATATCTTAATTTAACATACTGTATGAAATACCCTGGAGTACTACTACCTACCACGCTACTTGAAATTTAATTACAAATATATCCATGTTTTTCTGTGTGAAGGAAATATTTGAACATTTTCATGAACATTAACTTTAACCAGTGTCACTACTTCTATGTGCAAGTTGAAGAACTGTGAAAAGTTAGAACTCATAGTCCTGGAATAAGACTAACAGCTCTTGTTATACTGTATCTTCTTTGTAACTTGGTCTGCAAAACTCCACACAGTACTTCAGATGAGACCTCCTAGTGTGTCATATACTATAGTTTAACATAAAACAGAACAATCTTGACAAGAGCAGGCCATTCAGCCCAACAAAGCTTGCCCGTCATTTCCACTTAATTCTTCCAAAATATCATCATTTCTAGTTTTAAAAGTACATAAAGTCCTATTCTCTACCACACTGCTTTATAGCTTGTTCCATGTGTCTGTGGTTCTCTGTGTAAAGAAAAACCTCCTAATGTTTGTGTGAAATTTACCCTTAACATGTATCCAACTGTGTTCTTGATGAACTCATTTTAAAGTAACAGTCTTGATCCACTGTACTAATTCCCTTCATAATTTTAAAAAAATCAATTATGTCTCCTATATAAGCTATATAATTCAACACTCTATTAATATTAGATAAGAACTACTTTGTATAGATAACACACCTAATGAAACAGACGGATACTATAGTATATACTGTACTCTAACTGTCCAGGGATTGTTTCTGCCTTGCGCCCAATGCATGCCCTATTCCTTGCTTACCACTTTTTATCATTTCATTTTCTAGAAATTATCAATTATAGCAGATTAACACAGATTATTGGTCTTAGATTGTGATAAGTAATGAATGTGATACATAATGAAGCTTAATTTATGGAGTAACCTTAACCTAGCACTAACCTTAACCTGTCTCTAATATATATCAAAATTGATGAAATCACTGATAATTAAACATATAAATCTTTCAATAGGCTATTTACCCATTCATGTGCTACCCATGAACACCCACAAACACTCACCATGGCCACTTCATGAAGTGATAAAAGGAGTAGGTGGAATTTTGTTTTACAGCATATCTTTTGTCTTGTGTTTTTATAAATGTTTGGTTGTTTTGTTCTCTTTGAAAAAGGGTTTGTCTTATTATCAGTTCATCTTGTTACACAGTTTATCAACATTTTCCCATTTAGACGGAGTTCCCTTGTCTTCTGGGGTAAAACCTATATCCATATATATTCACTTATGTTTGAGGAATTCTCATAGTCATATTGGTTTATGCTTAAGTAAATAAGGCAGAAGCCCTGACTGAGTAAGAGTGTTTGCATTTTATTCGGAATTTTAATATGCTCTGCTTTTACTATTTTACGTACTTATTGGTTAAGCTCCTGTTGGAAGCCTATCAGGCCCCTTTGCTCTGTAATGTCATCTGTTTCCTGTGGTGGGTGGAGTTGCTAAACCTGGAATAAGCTCTTGTCACTATGTAAAGAATTACATACTGCTGTGTTTACCTGCTGGTATTTAAGGAATGACCCAGTTATCCAAGATAGAGAATGAGGAAGTGTCACTTTGCATCTTCTCTGCAGCACTCTAGAGGTTTTTGCTAAAGATAAAGAGCAATAAGGAGGAATACATAATAACAGATCCATTGTGATTTCACAAGTCTGTGTTTTCCCATGACAACCTGTTGGTTAGTATCTAATTTGTGAATCCAGGCTGAAAGTAGAAACTCACGTGCACGTTTTAGTGACAGCTGTACAGTTTATTGAGAATTACCCAGACTTTGTTTTGACTTCGATTGATTTTGGGAAATTTCTGAGATAGAAAGGACTCAGAAGACAGGCAGTGTTTAGGATATTTCTTCACTGATCATGTTTGAATACCAGTATAAAATATTTAAATAAAGTGAAACTGTATAACAGAAAATGCTGTAGTGTATGGGTTGTTTTTTCTAGTTGGTGTAGATAGATAGATAGATAGATAGATAGATAGATAGATAGATAGATAGATAGATAGAT
>JANRMT010062807.1:57857756-57874566 GCA_026402145.1 Polypterus bichir lapradei | reverse complement strand
GATAGATAGATAGATAGATAGATAGATAGATAGATAGATAGATAGATGGGGGGAGGGCTTAAAAATAAAATGTATAATTTAGGTTCCAAGATCTTCTTCTTAGTTACTTTTTTCTAAACTGTGTTTCAACTTCCAATAATTGCATAATACAGATTAAGATAACGTGAATCATTAAAGGATAATTTCAGAAATTTACTTGGTTAACTGAAACCTTATTTCGTAAACCTACCCCCCAGAAAAAAAAAAAAGCAAAACAAAAATTATCTCTGCAAGATGCTTACAGTTGTGACCAGTAGGGCAGTAGTCCAAATGTGAAGCAAAAGCTTTAAAACTTACCAAATATATCCAGTTTAAAGCAGAATAATCCTCTTTCTCTTTTGGAGGTTCTGCTGCCTTATGCTCCTGAGTCCTAGATTAGAATCCACCCTGTTCATTACCCATATGGACTTTGTGCATTCTCCAAATATCTGCTTTTTTTTTTCTTCATCAACCAAAGATGTGAATTATGGGGTTAACTAGCAGGTTTAAATTGGGCTGATATATGTGAGTGTGGATGCATGCCTAAGTGTAAATGGACTGGCACCACATCTAGAGCTAAGTGTTGCTCTTAAGTCAGTGCTGCCAGGATAAGCACTGACTCGCAGTCACTCTGAAATGGACATACATGTTAGAAAGTGAGTGGATGGATTTTTGACAAATTCAAAAATAGTAGATCTCCAATTTCATTAATCATTGAAGGTGAAGTTTTCATGTAAACAATGCATACATTTAAGAACAGTGCCAGTCGAAAATACCTCATTTTGGAAAATCATGAATGATCCAGAAATAAAATATGCATCTGTAGCTATTTAGCACAAAGTGGCTTTGTACTGTAGATAAAATTGTACATAAATGTGCATACTCAAAATTTATAGACTGCATTGCTTAACATTCAGGTGTTTTTGGAGAACTTGACTAACTACTTTTGACAGTAGGAGCATTTAAAATTTTAAAATTAACAGTGTTAATAGAATGTAATTACAAGTATTAGAATAGTACATAAAATGCAGGTTTTTTTAATAGTGTTTTTGAATAAGATTCAAAACTGGCCAGCATCCATATATGATGGAATGTTTAATCATTTTATAAGTTGAAAGAACTGTCCAATCTCATGTCGAGTTACGGCGACTTAAGGTACTGTGGAGAGAATTGTAGAGAACTGGCTTCAATGTCCTGACATCTGACATGATCAGCTGGAGTGGTAAAAGAAGGAGGAGGTCTGGAGATTTATGCAAATGAGAAATAGTAAAAGAGTGAGCATATTACAAATAAAGCCTAAATGTGTCATCTGGATTTTGAAATGTAGTATGAATTTATCCACGATATCGACTAGCTGGGGGGTTGCATCATTGTCTTAATGCTTCTTTTAAACTCGGCAATAGAAATAATCAACATGAGTAATTCTGAATTCTGGTGTCTTCAATAGGGGAACTTTGGACGGAACAAACTTCTAATGGCATGTTTCTTTTGTGAACACAACAAGCTAGATCTGTTGCATTTAAAAGTTAATGACTTTAAATGTACATCTGTACAAACTGGACCATCTTACTGCCACTTAAAAGCCTGTTATTGACAGCAGCAGGTCTCAGTTATGTAAGCTAGAAGTACTTATGTGTATTTAGAGGGTGGTTGTTTGTTTATTATAATATTTATTGTATATTTATATATTTTTTCTTTTTCTTTTATTTTCTCAAGCTTCTGTAAAGTTTTAATTTCCTTTTGCAGACAAATAAAATCTATCTATCTTTTGCGTTCTATCGGCCCGTTGGCTGCCCCCAATCATGCATGTGTGAATCTGTCTATCTATCTATCTATCTATCTTACAAAAAAATTAGACCAGATAGGCTTGTAGTGGCTGAAATTGCTTCGATTGGTGTACCATTGTCATTAGTTGTGGAAAGTTTGTCATGAAGTGATTTTTTTCATTTTTTACAAGGTTTTTCCATGTTTTATATGGATCTTTTGTATCCATAGGTTTTTTTTCACTAGGAATTTGCATATGACATTTGTTTTTTCATTTACTGTTTTTGCACTGTTTCCATTGCCTTTTTTTAACTAGGATGTGACCATTTTGTGATTCTCATCCTTAGGTTGCTGGTGGTCTCAGTGGTCTTGACTTTTGAAGTTGTTTATGCGAGAGGTTACTGGCATTAATTCCTGTCCTAGATCTGTTTAAAAGTTTCCCTGGTTTCTGATCTTTTTGCCCTGAAATTTTGATTTTGGTTTTCAGATTCAGATTTTGATTCCAGCAACAATATTTTCATCTTTCCAGTCATGACTTTGCTTTCTTTTTCAATTACATTTAATCTCCTGACTCAAACTCTTTCTAAATTGCTAGTTCTCCATATTTAGCAGAAAAGGTCTATAGCTAATTGCAGTTATTATTTCTTAGACAAAATATTTGCAAGAACTACAGGAGGGTGAGTTTATGAGATAGTGTTTGAGACTTCCTTGCTGCATGTGGCACTCTGCTAATGTTACAATAATGTACTGGGGAATTGTTTTGCATCATGAGTGGCTAATGAATGCGCATATGTGGAAAATATCTGAGTTGAAACATCCTCTGAAGGTAATTTTGAAACTGCATATTATTCAGTTTTTATCTTTAAAAAAGTGAAAAACACAAATGGCCTGAAAGTAAAGTAGGCACACATTTTTGACATCCTATTGGGATCTCCTTTCAAATTGTCAACTTCCCTTGCATTCTTACTCCAGGATCTCCAAGAAGCTCTAACACCACCCTCTTGTAACTTCAAAGCAGACCATATTGCTATGGTTCAATAAAATAACCAACTCGATTTTGAAATTTAAATCTAAAATAAGACTCAAATATTTTCAATGCGGTTAATTTAAAATATTTCAAGAAATTCAAGTCTATTGGTCAAAGGTAACTAGTTCTTGCTAGGGTGGTCCTCAATAAGATCTGTGATCTCTTGCTCACCAACCAGTGACTGGAGCAGTCTGGTTTTATACCTAATTAGTGTACCATCGACTGCATCCTGGCACTGAGGGTTCTCATGGAGTGCAAAAACGAATATCAGCAGAATTTCTTTGCAGTCTTTGTCGATTTTCATAATGCATTTGACTCAGTTGATCGGACTTCCTTATGGGACATCCTGAGACTTCATGGGATCCCCTCAAGGTTGCTGGATATCATGACTGTCTTGTACACTGGTACTGTGAGTGCTGTGCAGAGTGGAAGCAGAACCTCTGTGTCTTTCCCAGTTGATTCTGGGGTTCATCAGGGGTGTGTTATTGCTCCTAATCTGTTCAATGCTTGCATGGACTGGGTGTTGAGCAAGATCGTGGGGTCCAGCAGCTGTGGGGCATCTTTTGGCGAAGAAAGATTCACTGATCTTCACTTTGGCGATGATGCTGTGATCTTCACGGAGTCAATGGAGGCTCTGATCGGGGCTCTCAAGAGACTGAGGGAGGAGTCTGAGTGTCTGGGCTTGCAAGTGTCCTGGATAAAAACCAAGAATCCAGACCTTTAATGACGTCTTAGGTTCAGCCATTGGCAGTGTGTCTGTCAGTGGAGAAAGTGTCGACCTTGTCGAGAGGTTTACTTACTTCGGGAGTGACTTTCATGTCTCTGGTGACTCTTCCTATAAAGTCAGTAGATGGACTGGGAGAACATGGGGGCTCATAAGGTTGCTGGAAAGGGGTGCGTGGCACTCCCGATACCTATTCAAAATGATGAGGGTCCAAGTCTTTAGAGTCCTGGTGCTTCCTGTCTTGCTATATGGTTGCGAGATATGAATGCTATCCAGTGAACTGAGATGAAGGCTGGACTCCTTTGGTACTTTGTCTTTTCGGAGAATCCTTGAATATCGGCTGGTTTGACGAATGAGGCACATTACCTGCATTGTGAGGGAGCATCACTTACAGTACTATGGCCATGTGGTGCAATTCCCTGAGGGTGATCCACATAGCAGGATCCTCATTGTTGAGGACCTGAGTGGCTAGACCAGGTCAAGGGGACGCCCATGTGACACTTGGCTGCAGCAGATAGAGGGTCATTTCCGGAGGGTGCGACTGGACTGTGTGTCTACCTGGGGGGGTTACCAACATGTTGTGGGTGCGGCAACACACTGTACCAGTGCATGCTCCCCAACCTGACCTGACCTGGACAAAGATATTATTTTCATTCAAAACACAGAAATTCATATTGCCACATCTTGCGCCTCATCCTTATTTGACATATCCTGTGAGCACAGGTAAATCACTCTGTCTCTATATATCCAAGCTTCCTGAGTTGTCTCTTTTCAGAGCTGATCAAATGAGGGTAGTCTGCTCCACTTTATGTGAATGTTTGTACTCCAAAGGGATGGTGTTGAAATAAAACAGTACTTGAATTCAATAAATCCTATATTTTTACAGCTGTTTCATTTTGTGATAACGCATGTTGCAGCTCTTGTAAAACTGAGCTATTTAGACCAGATCTTCGTGGGATACAGGCCTTGGGAAGTGAACATAAAACTTTATTTTCTCTTTTTAACTCCTTTTGGCTTTACTTTATTCCTAATGATCTTTTTGTACCATTTTTCTTTCTAATAATTTCTGCATGTTCATTCAGACTCTCCAGATTTCCGCCAGTCCTTAATGCTGTTAATAGTTATTTAATTTCACAGTCTCATTCATAACATGTCTGAATAGTAGGTTTTATGTAATTTGTGGCCACAATGAGTGCTGTAATCCTTCCATGAAATACATAAAAAAACAAAAAGTGAAAGTATCAAATAATTATAAAATATTCAAATATTTATTACTGCATGCATACTGTATGCATGTATGAACAAAACACGTCAGGCCTAGATTAATGCTCTCCAATCAAGGTCAGGGATTTCATACGTTATTAGATTAATCTCGAGTTAACTGTGAGCCATGGTTTTGCCTATTTGAGCAAAACAGCTCAGAAGGTGAAGCAGCGTGGTGGTTTAGTAGTGCTCAACTTACTTGCCCTCACCCACCGACTGTCTCTGTCTCTGTCCACCATTGTCTCCTCCTCTGGTTCTCCCTAGCATCTGTGCTTTATTCTCCAAAGATGTGTAAATTAGGTTATTTGGTAACTCTGATATGGCCTGATATGAGACAGTAATATGTGTGAGTGTGTAAGCAGCTGGGACTAGCCTGTAGATAGGCTGTGAAGTATAGTGGTTAAGGCTTTGGACATTATATCCTATGGCTGTGGGCTCAAATCCTGCTATTTTCACTTTGTGACCATGAGCAAGTCACTTTGTCCACCTGTGTTCCTTTTGCAAAAATGAAAGAAATGTAACCAATTGTAGCTTAAATGTTGCAAGTTGTGAGCCAAATCGTTAAATTATCATAATAATAAACTCATGTTTATACTGAAAGTGGTGAAAAATCATCAATAATCAACATCTCACTGTGTTTTTGTTTCTAATTCCTTTGCATATAATTATAAAAAAAATTATTAAGGAGCAAGCTAAAAATATTTCTTTTCTCTCTAGTGCTGTTGTTGTTTAATTGATGTGGAGTTGGCGAAAGAGGCTGGCTTATAGCAGTGGTTATGATTAAAATTTCATAATTGTATATAATTATTCTGTATTTATACATTAATACTTTACTTTCATTATAAGAAACAGAATGCAGCTCTCGTTCCTCACAGTTACAGTGTCCTGGAATCAAACCTCATGGCTGGTTACAATTTTTTATGGAGTTTTCACATTCCCTCTGTGTCTGCGTAGGTTTTTCTCTAGGTGCTCTGGTTTCCTCCCACATCTTCAAAGGTGTGCTGGTTAGGCTGATTGACAATTCCAAATTTCCCCTGGGTGATTGTGAGTTTGAGTATGGGTTCACATGAAAGTGCTCCAAGTCCAGAGCTGTTTTTTTATTGTGCATGATTTTGCCACAATAGGCTCCAGCTCCCTGCATCTCTCAGTTGTAGTAAGGGGATTTGAGCATGTAATGTTATACTACTTAAACTCTACATATAACCTTACAGAGAATACATACTTATGATAGAAATGGGCACGTTACTTGAAGCTGAACATCATAATGTCATGATCAAGAGTGACCTGAGCAGGAGAAAGAAGAAACCTGGGCACTTCCATGAGTTTGTGGGTATAACTGCATGGAGATTGAGCAAACTGTAAATACTTGCTTGTAAAAAAAGAGTAGAGAGAAAATTTGTATATACTAAGCATGTAGTAGTATTTGATTGGATGAAGTTTTTGACAATAAAGTATTGAACAAGGTACTGGAATAACCAACATAACCTGAAAAACTAAAGGAAGAAAACCAGTGAGTCATGAGCAAGTGAATACGGAGAAGAGCACACCAAGCAATCAAACCATGGAGTTAGTCTGAAGATCAAGCCTGCAAACAATCTCTAATGCAGTTCACACTTATTTTCTTGAAATATTCTGATTCCGATGCCTTTTTCAGCTATTTGTATTTGAGAATGTAAGTCAGCATTAAAGGAGCAACCTAAATATATTTTTTTCCCTTTAGTGCTTTTTGTGTTTTATTGATGTGGGGTTGGCAATAGAGGCTGGCTTATAGCAGTTGTTATTATTAAAAAAACACAATCCTAGGATGCATGCACTTTCTATAAAATACAAACCTGCCCAGCTCCTACTTTATACTTGGCATTGGTTTGAGTTCCTCATGAAGCAGTAATGGAATAAACAGGCCCCAAACTAAATGTCTGGAACTTAGCAAGAAACATACTTAAAATATTCAGTTATTCAAAAGCTAAATAAAATTGATTTGTAAATATTACATTCAATTAATTTCTATATAAATATTACTCAAAGCATTGAATTTAGACAATAGTTGTATACTTTTGTAATGTAAGAATGGTTAGAAGTTTTAATCACTGATGTTTTTGCTTGTAAAGTAGCTTACCGATAAACGGAATGCTTTGATTTTACACTCACTGAGAAAGTTATTAGGGACACCTGTACAACCTGTTTATCCATGCAATTGTCTAATCAGCCAATCATGTGGTAGCAGCTCATTGCATAAGATCATACAGACACAGTTCATCTCAGTGATTTCAACTGTGGCATGACTACTGGTGCCAGACAGGCTGGTCTGAGTGTTTTTGTAACTGCTGTTGTCCTGGGATTTTCATAAACAACAGTTTATAGTTTAGTCAGAATGGTACGAAAACCAAAAAACATTCAGAGAGCAGCAGGTCTGCAGACGGTAACACATTGCTGAGGTCAGAGGAGAATGGACAGACTGATTTGAGATGACATTGAGTCTATTTTATCTCAAGTAACCACTCTGTACATATGTGATTAGCAGAACATGTTGAACCTTGATGTGGATGAGCTATAACAGCTCGAAGATCACATTGGGATCAATTCCTGTCAGCCAAGAACAGAAAGCTGAGGCTGCAGAAGGTACAGACTCACCAAAACTGGAAAACCAAAGAGTGGAAAATCATAACCTGGTCTGCTGAATCTCAATATTTGCAGAGGCACACAGATGGTAGGATGAGAATTTGGCATCAACAGCACAAATCCATGCACCCAACCTGCCTTGTACGAACAGACCAGGATGGTGTTAGTGGTATAATGTTGTGTGGAATGTTTTCTTTGGATCTTTCATCTCTTGAATGGCACAGCATATGTGAGTTTTGCTGTTGATCATGTTCATCCCATCATGGTGGCAATTTACCCATCCTCCATTAGGTACTTCCAGCATGATAATGCACCATGTCACAAAGTATCTTTTGTCTCAGCTTGGTTTCAAGAACATGACAATGAGTTGTGTTCTTTAGGGGCATTCCCAGTCTCTGGATCTGAATCCAACAGAATGTCTTTGAGATGTGGTAAAACGGGAGACTCGTGGCATGAATGTGCAGCTCACAAATCTTCAGAAATTATGTAAGAACCAGAATCTCAAAGGAATGTCTTCAGAATCATATGAAACCCATGCTATGAAGAAATGAGGCTGTTTTGAGGGCACAATTAGGCCTAATAATTTCCTAATTATTTCTCAATGGGTGTATTTTATAAGAAATATTCGGTGAATGTATCACAGGCCTGTTGACAAACTATTCTCTTAGGGTGATACAACAACAAAACTGTCCAAAATTCATATTGTCTTACTCAGAATAATGACTATAAGTTACAAGGCAATAGCACATTTCTCATAGTTACACAATGCTACACTAAATTATTTTTATCCATTTATTTAAAAATAGAATCATACTGGCTATTCTAATAGCACATTTTAGTTAATTTTCACCCTGAGCCTTCACTCCTATATAAATCAATGTCAAAGTAGGATAAGAATGTACAAACACCCAGCTAATTTAGGATTTGTTTCTGTCTCTACACATATAAAATGGTTCAAATAAAAACTTTAATCAGAGTAGTCATTGGCAATATATCCCACTGTGGCATTCCAGTTGGGTGGGCGGGTGAGAGATTCAACTATCAGTCAACTCCTCAAAGTCATATGCTGTCTTTAACAAAAGTTAAACATATTCAGCTACCAAGCAAAAATAAGAAAACAATTGTACTTGTTTATGTGGAAGGAAGTTTCAGCTAAGTAAAAACAGAGAAAAGGCAATAATGTGTCCAGTTCTGCAGGCTATTTATTCTACACACCTGACAAGCAGATCTAATGTTCAGCACAAACCAATTCTCTTGAGGGTTAACTTAATTTTGGTCCAAGTAATGCTTGCTATCAACTAGCGTAAGTGTATCTCCTGAACAACTCATTGTAACTTTTATTTATTTATTTATTTCACAATAGGCCGAGGATGGGATTCTCACTAAAATTCCATCTCTCCGATTCAGTAAATAAATGACAAGATAGTATTCCAGGGAGAGCCAATCAAGCACAAGCCCCCAGGCTCTGTGCTGAAATACAGGCTGAAATGTTGCTGTTATTTGCTTCAGGCCTGTTTAAAGGTATTCCATTCTCCCCAAGTGTATTTTATCCGAACTTTATTTTTAATTAACCTTTCAAAGATGCGGTGTTGTAATTCTTTCCATCTGTGTCAGTGAGGTTAATGATTTTTCTGACCCTCTATACGGGGAAAAAGGGCAGATCAATGCACCTCCATTTTAGATTCTCATGTTCCTTTTCAACCATTGCTTAGATTGAACAAACACACTTATATTTTCTTTTTAACCATCTCACACAAAAAAAGTTCCCTTTCTTCTAGCAAACGGGGGAGTTGATGAAGGGGATGTGGGGGCGCGCTGTTTGCTGCTGAAATTAAAAGCTTGTCTGAGCCCTGAAGCTGTGCGAAAATCCTATTATCTCTTTGTTCACACAGAGGAGGGGACAACTGTTTAAATTATGATATATGAAGGTCTGTTTAAGCATTTTTGGCAATTTATCAATAGCTGTTTGGTTAAACAATAAAGGAACATTAGTTATTAAATTTTCATTTGGTTCGCTGTAGCCAATCTTTGAAAATCGCACCCTGGAAACACTTTAGATTAAATTTTCCAGCTGCCTTTTCTGCTTATTGAATGAAAGATATATGTTTTTATTCCAAATTTAACATCAAGAAAAATATCAATGCAATATGTCACAGTGTAATTGATATTTTGACATTTAACCCATATAACCTGATTTCTTCACACCATCCTCTGGAGAAAGAGAACATCATTAAAATGTAGATTGGCAGGCCAACTGAATTTATTTTAAAAGTGTAAAAATAGATTTGATCTTGTATATGACCTAGTGTAAATATTAGAGACCTAATGCAAAATAAACACATTGAATTTCTTGACAGATAGCACTGTGACTCAGTGGTTAGTGTTGCCGCCTCAAAGCTTTAGGAATCGATTTCCAGCCTGGCCATTTTTTTGTATGGATAACACAAGTTATTCACCTGTACATGTGGTACTCTGTGGGAGCCTCAGTTTACTTCCAAATTCCAAAAACCTGTGCTGTTATGTGACTCTAAATTGACTCAGCATGAGTAAATGTTGGTGTTTGCATGACTGTGCCCTGTAAAGGACTGGCATCCCATCTAAAGATGCATTCTTCCATCAGCCCAGTGCTGCTGGAATAGACTCCAGCTCTAAAAATGTTTTTGAGAAAAATGAATAAATACATTTTTATATAAAATTAGATAATTCCGTAGTGCACACCCCGCTTAATATAACACAAGGTTTGTTGGTTTAAATGAAATGTGCACAAATGTATTGTGTTTTAATGAAAAGCACCACATATAAAGATTAAATCAGGGGTGAAGTGAGGTGACAAGGTGATATACTTACTGTTTTTATATAATAGTTCCACGAATGTGAGTCAGAGGATCTCCTCACGGTCTTGTTCAAGATATGCAACAACCTGCCAGGGCAAGAGTGGGTGCTGTCATTAATATTTTAACCTCCTTCTCTCCCCACAGCACCAAGAAACCACCCAGTGAGGGCACTTAGTTCTGCTGCTTCCGGTTCGTGTGATATAAGAAAGCCTGGAGGCCTGGAAGTTTTTTGCACTTAGAGCAACCTGCTGGGCGGAGCTCCAGTGCTCGATCCTTTATTCCACAGCAAAAGGCTGAATACATTTGCTATTTTTCCTGAGAGGCGTGATTTTTATCTTGACTGCTCTCATTAAATGAGACAACCCAGTTTGTGTCTCAGATTTTCATTGGTTCAATGACAAGTCATTCCTGTACCCAGCCACAATACAATAGTATATATTTGTTTAAAATTACGAAAAATAATACACAAAATGAGAGATAAGTATGAACTGTCATAGTTCCATACATATCAAACGATTAATTTATATAATGCCTTTAAAATTTATAAGAAATTTTCATTTTAAAAGTTTAAAGAATCTCAGAACTGCAGTTCATATCACTTCGCAGCTCTGTGACCACCTGAACATCAAAATGGCATATGCACATTTTGTAATGTCAATGTCAATGTCAGTTTATTTATATAGCACATTTAAAACAACATAATGCTGTGGCCAAAGTGCTTTACAATAATAGAATAAAAAACATACAAATAACATAAATAGAAATAAAATATATGAACATAAATAAAATAAATAGAAGTAATGTTACATAATCACAATGAGGAAACAATCAGTATTACTGAAGGTCATGGAATGCAAGTGAATAGAAATGAGTCTTTAATCTTATTTTAAACAGTTCAATTGTAGACGACTCCTTTATATGATGAGGTAAAGAGTTCCACAGGTGAAGAGCAGCAGCTGCAAAAGCCCTGTCCCCCTTAGTTTTACACTTGGTATTAGGGACAACAAGAGACAACTGACCAGAAGATCTAAGCACTCTAGATGGCTGGTGTAAAACACACAATTCAGATAAATAGGCAGGAGCAAGCCCATGTAAAGATTTAAAAACTAGCAACAAGATTTTAAAATCAAATTGAAAACTGACAGGCAGCCAGTGTAAAGAAGCTAATATTGGAGAAACAGAATCAGACTTTCTTGCCCCAACCAGAAAGCGAGCGGCAGCATTCTGGACCAACTGTAACCTGCGTATGAGGGAGTTGCTAATCCCAGAATACAGCGAGTTTCAGTAATCAAGGTGAGAAAAGATAAAAGCATGAGTAGCTTTCTCAAGATCCCTAGAAGATAAACAAGGCTTGATCTTACCTAATAGATGAAGCTGGAAAAAGCAACTCTTGACTACAGAATTTACTTGTTTCTCAAAAGAGAGGTTACTGTCAAAGAATAACACCAAGATTGCGGACTTAGGTTTGCAAAAGACAGAGAAAGAGCCGAGAAGTCCAAGACCAATTTGGGCTTTAGCTGATGGACCCACTATAAGCACCTCCGTTTTATTTGGAGTCAGATCAAGAAAATTATTATCCATCTAGGATAATAATGTTTGGACTTCAGTCCAAACAGAACTGATCAGAGTAATAATGGTGGACATTTATATAGTAAAATAGCAGGAAATGATGTAAGCAGGTGGCATTCTAGGAAACAGAAGTGACATCATCTGGAGGCGGGACTTGGAGGGTTGGAACCAGAAGTGACATCATAAGCCAGAATAATAATAATGATAATAATTCAGAAAGACAGTTGTGCAGTTGATTCATTGCAGAGTTGCAGACGAGAATATAAACCTGAGCATCATCAGCATAGCAGTGAAAAGAAATGTTAAATTTCCTAAAAATAGCTCCAATAGGGTGAAGGTATATAGAGAATAAAATAGGACCCAAAATGGATCCCTGAGGAACATCATATTTAAGAGGAGCAGTAGACGAAAAAGAGGAATTTAATGTCACTGAAAAGTGTCTACCAGTTAAATATGACCTGAACCAGTTAAGAGCAGCCCCTTTAAGCCCAACAAGATGGTCAAGCCGCAACAGCAATATCTCATGGTCAATAGTGCCAAAGGCAGTGGACAGGTCAAGGAGGACAAGGACTGCAGCTCCACCTGAGTCAGTAATAATAGAGATGTCATTGAATACTTTTAGGAGGGCCGTCTCAACACTATCATAACGCCTAAAGACCAGATTGATAGATCTCAAATAAATTATTGGAGTTAAGGTGATCAACCAATCGATTTTAAATAATTATTTCTAGAATTTTAGCCAGAAATGGCAGTTGGTATATTGGGTGAAATTTGGCTAAAACTCCAGGATCTAATTCTGCCTTTTTTAGACAGGGACTGACTGCAGCATGTTTAAAAAATGATGATACAACCCCCACACTTATAGAATCATTAATAATGGCTAGTAAAGATGGGCCCAAAACATCAAAGGTTTCCACTAAGAGGCGTGGTGGTACTATATCGAGGAGACTGGGAGCGTGTTTAAGGGTGTCAATAGTTCTTTTTAACTGTGAAAGTGAGACTATATCAAAGGATTCTAAGACATTGTCATGATTAACAGTAGGAAGTTCATAACCAGTCTGAACAATTTTGTAGCTGACTATAATTGATATTGTAGTTCATTTTTGTCATTCTTCACATATTGTATAGTGTGTATACTGAATTTAATTTTGTATAACTGTTAATTTCTGGAATGTTATTAAGGTGTCTCTCACGAGTACAATTTCTGTTAAATGTCTCTTAAGTTTGCAACGTGTGTGTTTAGTTAGAAGGCCCAGAATTCAGGAGAGATTTAAAGCTGAAAATATATTTAGAGAAGCATGAGGAATGAACGAAACAGAGGAATTCGATTTCACAATCGAAAAATTCAATATAAAATATAATAGGGTCAAACAGAAGTGGTGAAAATATGTATACATTTGTATTGTTTTAAATACTTATTTTGTGTGTTTTATTGATTGTAATTTAATCCTTTTAAATTTTTTCACAATTTTATAGAAATAATATTATTTATTACTTTGTCCATTATTCTAAAGGATGTACTGTATCATAGGAGTATTGTATTATGAATTATATAGAGCAATATGTAGTGTATGAAGATTATTTGCATTGACTCATGCCTAGTAAGGATATACTGTTTATGAGAGGGAAAAGCAAAAATATGTCTTGCCTCAGACAACATTATTTAATGCACCATCTGTGGATTAAATTAATAAATATTACAAGCAAAAAGCTATGAACGGGGCACCACCCGAGTGGTAGAAGGCAACTTAAAACTCCATAGAAAGTCTCTGCAAAAGTAGCATAGAGATTGCTGAGCGCCAGAATATTCTCTGCATGTGCCTTTCCCTGGAATGCTGGAGCATCATGAGCCACTGAAGGAAGGGGCTAAAGAAGGGTAACCCCTATGCTAGAAGTGGTTCTAGTCTTCAAAGCAAGTGATGACGAAATGGGAAAGCCAAGTCATGGTTCAGCCTAGAATTGACAAGGGGATCTGACATAAAAACTCAATGAGTAGAAGAAACAGGGTGGAGCAGACAGGTACAAATTAAGAAGAAGTAGTCAAAAAGGTGAATATAAGGTCCACAGGCTATTTTACTTTGTACCTTATGTTCTATCTGCATTAATTCCTGTGTTTTTTAAGAAGTGACGCCAGGTTTATTTGCTATTTGGCCTTTCTTGGAGTTATTCAGAGTGTGCTTGGTTACTATGATGACCTCCCCTTATATTACTTGTCCATACGTTAGACTAAGGTAATAAAAAATCATGCTACATTCTCTTAGCAACTTGTACAGGAAGTGCATAATGCTGACCGTTATACTTTTGACCTGGTTATGCCACTTCCTTGCACACTTCTGTTTGCCCTTAGCAAAGGCATTGCGACTATCAGCAGAAGGTTCACAAAATGAGATACAGTGAACAATATAGTACCACAGAAGAATGTGTTTCATTTTAAACACAATTGAAAATGCATTGAAACAAAAAATAAACTTATAAATGTTAAGGTGAACATGTTTTTGTGTCTCAAACTAAATCAGCGTCAAGGCAAAGCTGCTGTCTTAACAGAAAGGCAGCAGTTTTAGGACAGATCAAGAGTGCCATGCACTTCAGTTATGTATGTATTGGTCAGTGGGATAAATAATGTAAGAAATGTTGTGCATTTCTGATATGTAACATTTTCGGGTATGCCTCAACAGCCCTCATGTAAGGTTTATGAGAAACGGCTCCACATAAGCCAAGTAATTTGGGAAATGATAACTCACTGAAACAAAAGAGACAAAACAAAGTCAAAGTTTTGGGAATCGTCCCCGTTTAGTGAAGGTCGTCGAAATATTGGATTGGTCTTTACAGACTTCAGTCCAAACAGAACTGATCAGAGTAATAATGGTGGACATTTATATGGTAAAATAGCAGGAAATGATGTAAGCAGGTGGCATTCTAGGAACCAGAAGTGACATCATCTGGAGGCGGGACTTGTTCTGTGGGGAAGAGAGGAGAGAGAGTTAAAGTACATTGACAATCCCTGGTCTAGCAAGCAGTTATCCTTATTTTAGCCTGTAAACTGACTCCCATTTGTGTGTGTGTGACATCACCTTTTTTACAAGTGCAGAATATATAGAAATATCTATATATATAAAATCCAACGTCTGTCTGTCTTTTTTGCTTTTCACGAGAGAATTATTTAATGGATCTATATCGTATTATTATATATTATTTTCAATAATTTGCTTGAACATTCCAGTTGATTTTGTGACTTCTGTCATCATGCTAAGTATTACATTTTGTTTGCGGCATCAATTTATTCACAGGAATCTGAAAGACAGGCTGCGGGCCAAGGGGAGGGGGGCGCAGGACCTCAGGAATAGGGAGCCGGGCGGGGCCATCCTCACTCACGCATCTGCCTCTGTTCGAGTTGCTCTACCTCTTGCCACATGTTGAAGTGTATCTTGCCTCCGCTTAGCCAACGATACCTGTTTGTTCAGCAGACATTATCATCTAGAAATTGTTAAAGAGTAACGTTTGACATTTTTGAGAAAGATGTGTGTTAGAGGGTACCTGCACATTGGCAGAGATATCATGGCCATGTGCTCCTCTCCCCACACGGGGGACACTCTCCCATCAGAGCTGAACACAATCACATATAGTAGTAACGTTTGACACTGGAGCATACCTACCTTCCACTTGGCCAGAGGTACTTTGCCAACTTTTTACATTTTTGGCAAAGAGATCACAGCTACATTCTCACCCCTGAGAGCAAAACCAACAATATTGTATATCGAGAGGCCGTTGGATACGAAAGCTATCAAGATAAACTCTTCTGAATACAAATTATTACATTTTCTTTTAATTTTATGGATTTTTAACGTTTGTGCTGTTTCACTACTACGCGGGCAGAGCCACAGGGGACAGCTAGTATATATATATATATATATATATATATATATATATATATATATATAGTGATATATGACCGGCAGTTTATCCCTGTCAATATCCCTACACCGCTAGATGGAGTCCTCCCTGCAACATGGAGGTGCCCCAAATTCCAGCAGGGCATCATGGACCATGGAGTTCAGCTTCACGGCCCTGCTGGATACAGTTTGGGCCACCAGGGGACACTGCAGGGAGACATGAACATTGTTTTTATTATAGCCCGGAAGTATTTACAAGTCACGAGGAAGTGCTATGAAATCACATGGACTGAGGGACAGAAGCACTTCCGGGTCAAGGACTATAAAAAGGACTGTGGGAAACCCAGCAGGCTGAGCCGGAGTTGGGAGCAAGTGTGACGGAGCTGCTGGGTGGAGAGGAGGATTTATTGTTATTGATTATTGTGTTTATTATTATTATTATTGATTTATTATTGAGAATTGTGGAGGTGCTTTGTGCACAATTGAAGAAATATTAAATTCATTTCTTTATTTTACCTGGTGTCTGGACGTGTTCTCTGTGGGTTTCACGGGGCAACAGCGACCCCTGATGTCACAATACATATAGTGAAGAAATAAACAGACGAAAAAGCATTAAGGATTGGGTCACCTCCCCATGTTATGTTGGTGATCAAAATTGTGATATTCATACACTTGAGAACCAAAACAATCGTTGACGGAGCTTTTATATATTAGTGACAGGAAATAAAGCTGACAGAGGAATTGGGGATGACGTGGAGAGTAAGCAACGGAGATGACGTCATTGCTGGAAATAAGGTCATTGTAAAGGGACCAGAAGTGAAGTCAGTAATGCAGGACGGGATTGTCATCAGTTGGACAGGATCCGGAAGTGGAGTCTTATACGGGCATCAGGATGGACTTTATGCTGGTGGATTTCCAAACGGTGCATTTTCTAATCTTCTGTTTTTCTAATGAAGAAGGGAGGAAGGCATTAATACTTTGTTTTACATCCCCATTTTTTGTTCTTTTGTGCTCTGTCGGGCCTGTTGGCTGCCCCCTAACCACGCATGTGTGACTCTATCTATCTATCTATCTATCTATCTATCTATCTATCTATCTATCT
>JANRMT010062807.1:57778200-57853399 GCA_026402145.1 Polypterus bichir lapradei | reverse complement strand
TTCAAGATATCTTAAAATAACTTCCTGCACATTTCAAGATATCTCAAATACATTTCAAGATATCTTAAAATAGGCAGGAAGTTCCATTGAAAGTATAAGAAATTTTACAGGAAGTGATTTTGAGATATCTCTAAGGTTATTTAAGATATCTCGAAATGCGCAGGAAGTTATTTTAAGATATCTGAAAATGTATTTGAGATATCTTTAAATATGCAGGAAGTTATTTTAAGATATCTGAAAATGTATTTCAGATATCTGAAAATGCCTGCAGATGTATTTTAAGATATCTTGAAATGTATTTGAGATATCTCAAAATGCACATTAACATATTTCAAGATATCTCGAATTGCATTTAAGATATCTTGAAATGCATTTCAGATATCTCAAAATGTACAGCATATCATTTCAAGATATCTTGAAATCTATTTGAGATATCATAAAATGGTTTTTAGATATCTTAAAATAGATGCATTTTTAGATATCTGCAATTCAATTTAAGATATCTAAAATGCATTTCCAGATATCTTAAAATTCATTTTGAGATACCTCTAAATGTTAATTTGGCTTGCCATAAATTACCCAACTGAACTACCATGTGAGTAGATGTGAGAATTGCAGGTACTTTACAAGCTAATGTTATGAATTAGAAACTACGTATTGTATTCATTTGCCTTTTATGACTTTATGGAAAACAAAACACTTGCAAGGAAACAAAACTTTTCATGTTTCATTGGGAAAAAAGTGAGAGGTTTCCCCACCTCTGAGATTGAGAGCAATAATTCATTTACTTCTTTACCATATTGTTTATGTGCTTTGAGGATACCAGTCTAAACTAAAAGCTGAAATAATCAGTCATTTAGTAATAATGTCCTTAAGGGAGAGTGGTTTCGTACAACAGCCTGGAGCACAGCTCAATATTTGAATTTGTAAATTGACTGAATCATTTAAATTAATTAAGACAAAACACAGAACGGCATTGATATGTAATAAAGGCTTGACAAGATGACACATTTGTATTGACACAGGCTTTAGAAAAGCAGGTTGCTTATCAATATTGCACTTGTTCACAGAGTAGACAGACTGATTATTGACTTTTAGGCAGTGGAGTTACTTCAAAGTGTTGCCATGCAGCTCTGTTTCCTCTGAAAAGGAAGAGGGGAAAAGGGGATTGCGTTATTGAGCTAAGCTGTTCCACATTATCCACACTGCATTGCTGTTGTGTCATATATTGGATGTCACTGTAGACAAATGTTAAACATCACAGGTCCAAGATTTTCTGTCTTGGAAAATGCATTATTGAAAGAATTAAATATAAATTATCGTTTTGTGATGTAATAAAACCTGCACATGTGAAGTATTTTGGATTTGTTTGCCACATTAAATGGGGTACATAAAGTAATTATTGATCTACAAATGTAATTAGTTTACTGAAAAAAATACATTCATTCAGGTATAATGGCTACTGCCAGAAGGGATCCTACTCCGTTGGGCCCTTAAGCAAGTCCCTTAACCTGAAAATTGCACCTGGGACACTGTATAATGGCTGACCCTGTGCTCTGATCTCCAGAAGTCATGCAAAAAGATATTTTACCCTCTGGGATAAATATAGACTATGCTAAAAAATAACCTGCTCATTTTCATTGCAATCACTCTCTAGATCACATAGATAGATAGATAGATAGATAGATAGATACTTTATTAATCCCAAGGGGAAATTTACATAATCCAGTAGCAGTATACTGATACAAAAAAGGAAAAACAATATTAAATTAAAGAGTGATAAAAATGCACGTAAAAACAGACTTTGATAATGTTAGCGTTTACCCAGGGGTGGAACTGAAGAGTCGCATAGTGTGGGGGAGGAACGATCTCCTCAGTCTGTCACTGAAGCTACTCCTCTGTCTCAAGATGATCCTGTTCAGTGGATGCAGTGGATTCTTCATGATTGACAGGAGTTTGCTCAGCACCCGTCGCTCTGCCACAGATGTCAAACTGTCCAGCTTCATTCCTACAATAGAGCCTTCCTTCCTAACAAGTTTGTCTAGGTGTGAGGCGTCCTTCATCTTTATACTGCCTCCCCAGCACACCACCGCGTAGAAGAGGGCACTCGCCACAACCGCCTGGTAGAACATCTGCAGCATCTTATTGCAGATGTTGAAGGATGCCAGTCTTCTAATGAAGTATAGGCGGCTCTGTCCTTTCTTACACAGAGCATCAGTATTGGCAGTCCAGTCCAATTTATCATCCAGCTACACTCCCAAGTATTTATAGGTCTGCACTCTCTGCACACATTCTCCAATGATGGTCACGGGGTCCATGAGGGGCCTGGGCCTCCTAAAATCCACTACCAGTTCTTTGGTCTTGCTGGTGTTCAGGTGTAGGTGGTTTGAGTCACACCATTTAACAAAGTCTTTGATTAGTTTCCTATACTCCTCCTCCTGCCCACTCCTGATGCAGCCCACAATAGCAGTGTCGTCAGCGAACTTTTGCACTTGGCAGGACTCCAAGTTGTATTGGAAGTCTGATGTATATAGGCTGAACAGGACCGGAGAAAGTACAGTCCCTTGCGGTGCTCCTGTGTTGCTGACCACAATGTCAGACCTGTAGTTCCTGAGACGCACATACTGAGGTCTATGGTAAGATAGTCCACGATCCATGCCACCAGGTGTGAATCATACTACCTATCAGTACTTGTTTGAATCATTTGAAAGCAGTAATATGCATGATACACTGAAACAGCAACTGGTCAATCTTAGTCAGTCAGTCAGTCAATATCAGTTAGTCAGTCAGTCAGTCGTTATCCAACCTGCTATATCCTAACACGGGGTCACGGGGGTCTATTAGAGCCAATCCCAGCCAGCACAGGGCGCAAGGCAGGAACAAACCCCGGGCAGTGCACCAGCCCACCGCAGTTGGTCAATTTTCATTTTTTGATTATTTTTCAATCATCAATCAATTACTCAATTATTTACAAAGTAGAGTCATAGTTGTTTCACAGTTACTCAAAAAAGCTCACACACTCTAATCATTTATACCAAGCTAATTTAACTCTTTGAGGGCTGAATATTTTTTCCAATAAACTTGGTTTTCTGAAAAGCACACAGAGCAATGGTTTCACACATAAATCAACATAAAACGTCTGTTGCTATGTGCTGTGGCTGCTTTTGGCGCATGCTTGGCATCTCTGGCGGCAGTGGCTGCGCTGGGGTACCTTGATGGTCAACAGGAATACACAGTGGGCTGGCTGCCTTTGCACAGCAGGTGGGTGGAGCGGTGACAATTGTAGTGAGACACAATATGGTTTGTACCTGTTGTCATCATAAGCGGTGGTCCTCCCAGGCGAACGCTGCTGTAGGCGCATCAGCTACACGAAAGTGTTCAGCACCACAATCAGCTGGGGACCGATCAGCCGATGCTGGTACTTCACTTTCGTTTGATATCCATCTCCAGATCACTTGCATCAAACTGGGAGTCTGACAAGTCAGAGTCCTATTCAACAAAATTATGTAAAACATCCACTGAGTATTTTGCTTTGCACATTCGCTTTGGTCTCTCGCCAGATGTCGATGCCATTTTTGAGGTTGTTCGCTACTCACGCACGTGTAGGGAATCGAGGTTAAATCAGCAAAGCTATGTAACTTTTCTTCTACAAAGAGAGTCAAACTAAAACATAAGGGCAAATTTTGTTGCAGTTTGCAGCTGATTACTGTCCTCTACCCCTGAATTTTGACAAAAGTCGACATCAGCCCTGAAAGAGTTAAGCAGATGTCACTTTTAATTACTTTTATTTGTAAGGTGTGTCAGAGTTGCCAACTGTAGTTGCTGATGTCATCGCAACTTACATAGCTGAAAATTGCTGGGCATGTTCACATTTAGCGATCAAAAGCCAATCTTCCAGCACAGTTGCCCTTTTTCAGACAGCTGATTGTTTGCTGCCTGACAGAGTTAGTCCTATGTGAAGGGTTAACAGGTTCCACAAGTTCAGACACAGCCTTTGCTCTTTTACCATTCTGTTGTGGTAAGTAAAACACAAGACATCAGAAAGATGCACTTATCTTCTGTTTGTGAGGTCCAAAACACCCACGTTCCTCATTCTCATACACACAGACCCTGTCTCTTCAATTAAACACAAAATTAAAACCTAACTGATTTTATCTGAGTGAGTCACAGAGTAGTTGGATTGGAGTCGCTGGGAATGTCACATTATGTGACCAGCTTCATGGGTGCACTCTACCGACTGCCTTGACTCGCTAAGATGATCCAAAAGAAGGCTATAATGGAAAATCACTGGAAAAGTTGATTGTTATCTCATAATATCATTTATCATGGTCCTGGGGAAAACTGGCTATTGACATAGCATAGACCAATGTCATAGGTTCTGGTCATGTCATGCAGCATAGTCACATGACAGCGTTGGTTAGACACATGATCTTACCACTGTTTTTCCTTTCTATAAAGCAGACCTGGAAGCATAGGAAGTACATTTCCTGTCCCAATCTTCTTTGGAAAGCTATGCTACATTATTTTGATGTTGTTTCTTCAAGGAAAATGTTGATATTTTGTTTCCACTTTTGTACACTGGTATGTTTTCATTTCCTAATAAAAAAAAAATCTTTCACCAATAGTGCATTGATTTAAAATAATATGGATGCTATGAAAGGCTGGAGATAGATGTGTGTATCATCATTATAACAATGGAAAGATATGTTGTGCTCATGTAAGACTTTGTTGAAGGACAACAAACAGGTCAAACATAGCACGAGGTTAAATACAGAAACCCACATCCTGCAGAACTCCTGTGGGGACAAGGCCGGGTTTAGACTTATGTTTACCAATAACAAGATGATCTTTCCATGAGGTAAGATAAAGAATGAAGGATCTGATGCAGTACAGTAGCAGAGACTCCAGGCTATGCATAAAATTCCATTGTTAACAGTATGAAAGGCAGTGAACAGCTCAAAAGCTGGACAGAATATCTTAATATAACTCATTAGTATCTAATAGGATTATATTAATAGCCTTTTCAAGTACTTTGGAAAGAGATTTCAAGACAACATTTCCAGGTCATGGTTTAGCTTTTTCAGAACTGTTCTTATGGCAGCAAGCTTAAAAGAGCAGGATCTTTGCTAGAAACCAGGAATATATTGATAATTAAGCTGATAAAATGCTTCAAAACATTTTTTAAAAAAGAGTCTGGCAAAGGGGTCTAGGAAGCTGGGTGAAAAGCTCATCCCAAAAACAATGTGTGCAAAATAAAAAGAGGCATGGAATGTGACAGGTTCAATTGAAAATGCAGTAAGCCTGGAACAGGACTAGACGGAGTGACACCTACAAGCTGTTCCCTAATACTTCTAATCTTATTATGAAAATGCTGGAGGAGTTGTTTACAGATGTAATCAATGAGTTTGACTGATTAGCCTTGATCATTGAGCAAGTCAATTATATTGTCAATTATGGAAACAGGTGCTTAGAGTTTTTATTATTGGCATTTTTAAACATGGAATAATAATTGGACCTGGCCTCTCTTAGTGCGCTATAATGAAATTGTTAATATTCTGTAATGCCCAAATGATGAATAGCTAAACTTGATTTTCTTAATCTACAATCAAACCTATGACCTATTGTTTTTAGATGTCTAAGCTGACCAGTGTGCCATGGTGAAAAATGACAGAATGACACAGTATGTGCCTTTTCTGGGGCAAACCTGTTAAGGTTTTTCTCATTAAAGTGTAATTATAGAAGTCCATGTACTCCTCTAATAATAAACCAGCAGACTACACTGACAGGGAACAGGAAAAGACACATGAAAAGAGAGAAGCATTAAAAGCTTTTACATCACAAAAGGTTATACTCTACCATCTGAAGAGAGTAGGCATTTAAAGTGAAACATCCACAAGCACCATGCTATAACCAGAAGTACCAATGTCCATTATTTGAATTAAATAGCAGCTGTGTCATTAGTTATGGCAATTACAAATTATGACTTTGCCTATTAGTAGTACTATATTATTATTGTTCATATGAGAATATTTGCTCCCTTGGAAGTTTACACATTTCAGTATTAGACAATATTGGGTCACAGCGGATTTAAGTTTTGATATTGATTAACAAAAACAGAATCTTTAAACAGAGCTCTGCAAAGTGACCAAAATTATTTACAGATATAAAAGACAAAGTAATTTATCAAACACGCATTTAGTTACTTCAAGTCAGTATTTAGTAGATGCTGCTGTTGGGGCAATTCCAGCTCAGATTCTCTGTGGTCAGGTCATTATTCTTTGTAAAACTGCCTAAACTCTGTCAGGTTGCATGTGGATCAAGCATGAACAGCCTTTGTCAAGTTCAGCCACAAATTGTCAATTCCATTAAGACCTGGGACCTTATGTGTAAATGGTGCATACTCCGGTATCCTAATTCACATCAAGATGAATAAAAACTAAAGATTGTGTAACAATACTCAGATTTTTACAGCAGCCTCAGACCATGCGTAAGCACGTGTCTGCTCGGGCGGCACCCAACGTCATAGCAGTGGTTTCCCTTTCTTTTTTAGATTCTCATCTATGATGTGGGCTTTATCAAATACACCAAAATTAACCGCATATTCTTTAGAAATTGAAGGCACTTAACTGTAATCAGTCTGTAACAACATAATGGTGCACAGAATGGACAAACTATTCCAACTACCATGTCTGCTTTAGCATTGTTAGAAGACATTGCAAATGGAAGAATTAGGAGAGAGCACATATTTGGAGGTCATACTGATGTCTTGTCCAGTGATGATGATTGTACATTTCTAGATTTGTCTGTATGCTATGTTTTAGTTTTTATATACTTGGGATGGTTGACCTTGTTAGAAATTCAGATCTTCTCCCAAGTTGCAGATTTCATGCAGACAGCATTGGGATTTCCTCCAGGATTTCCTATACTTTTTGGCGTTCATTTTACTTTATTTTACTCTCTACACCCATGAGCCTTCCAGCTCCTGCTGCAGAAAAGCATCCCCACAGCACCACCACATTTCCAGGACAAAAAGCTCCATTTTGCTCCCTTCAGATCATAGATATTAATTTCATCTGACGTCAGAGTCTCCCATGTGCCTTCTGGCAAATTCTAATCTTGATGTCATGTACATTTTTAGTGTTTATTGTTTGACAGTGGCTTTCTCTTTGCTACTTTCCCATAAAGCTGTGATGGGTGGAAGATGATGTATGCACAGTCTCTCCAGTCTCAGTTGCTGTAGCTTATAGCTCCTTCAGAGTTATCATATATTTACTGATAGCCTTCTTCATTAGTCTCCTTCATACATGATTATCCAGTTTTTGTGGACAAGCTTGCTTCAGCACAGAATATACTTAAAGAAAATACAAATCATTGGCAGATATCATTAGAGGTTGGTAGGTATAAATGATAGAACTATAAATATGAGTAATGAGTTAATATGAGTTAATAAATTGATTGGGTTCATATTTTTAAAAGCTACCAGACAAAGTAAGTATAGTACGGACTATAACACAGACTGTTGAAACATATGATCAATTAAATACTAAAAGAAAAGGTAGATCTTTTGTGAGGATACATATATCAAGACAAATGGACCTTTACATACTGTACACATAAAGACAGAGCCGATATTAGAAGGATTCAGGAAGTAGAACAAGCATTTATAAGAGTTACATAGCTTGATTGGGGAAGAGTAATAAGACTAGCTATCTAATGGGTTTTCTTGGTATAAGCAGAGTAGACTGTTATCCTGCAATCCTGGTTCAAACAGTTTGATGAGCTTCAAGGAAATGCTGTATGATAAAACAGTTGGTACTAATGTTATAAGGCAAAGTACTCTACATTTCTGTTTTTTACCAATTTATTTTTGGTTCGAAATAAAATGAGAAAATTATTCTCATTGATTAACTTGGAATGAGAATTAACCATTGACTGTGGAGAGGGTGAGTTCATATACTGTACAGTATAATTAACTTCAGTCTAGTTCAAACTTCTAAAAATACAATTTTCATGTTATCTATGCTCTAGTTTCACATTCACATTTAAAAGAGCTTGTGATATCATTAAAATATGATACATTTATTTTCACTTTTAACTAAAGTGGTTTTGAAATGATCAACTTCATATAATATCTCAAAGAGCAGTAATAGTTATCTGTTTGCCTGACCTAAATTTATGTAATAGTTAAGGTTGCAGTTTCTCAGACTATCAGTTATTTGTTTACTGATTACTTGTCACATTGGACGGTTCATAGATGCATTTATACTAGCAGAGATAAGAGAAAGCAATTAAAGGATGATCTGGGATCATTTAAATAACAATTGAGATAAGTATGTGTGAATGTGTATGTCATGAACGATAAGTAAATCGAACATATAATAACAAGAATGGGAAATAATGTAGAGTAAATCAAGTATATGACACATTTGCTGAGAGGGTCAATTTCCATGTCTATAGGAATAATAAAATCACCCACAACAACTACTATGAGTACGACCTATGTGATGAGTAAATTTCTAGTATAATCATGTTTGATTCACATAATGTTTAACAGCATCTCAAAGGACGTAAAATCAGGTGCAAAATAACTGCAGCAGAGCAAAATTATGATATGGCTATAAGAAAGCTGTTGTCAATAAAACTAGTATTAGAAGGGTGACAACTAGTGTTGATTGGCAAAATTTGGCATTGCAACAAATACAGTATACAGTGTTCACCAGTGACCTTGTTCATTGAAGATTTTCCTGGAATTTGCCATGCAGCTGGCTTAGATTAACTTTTTTTTCCAGTGCCCGATAGTACTAGGGTGTTGTACCGTGTTAGCCATTATGAATGTAGTTGGAAGTCAAGCAAAATGACATTTTTTATTGGCTAACTAAAAAGATTACCATATGCAAGCTTTTGAGGCAACTCAGGCCCCTTCAAGTCCAGTGTGACATACAGAGTGACAGCAGTCAATATTTGGTGAGATAGCTCTCCAAGTTTATAACACTGATCCTGTCTATCACACTCTCTGTGGGGTGTTAGTCAACTGTGGCTAACACCAACTGTGGGGCCCCCCCCCCCCCCCCGCTCTTTGACCACACATTAGGAGACCTCTAGGAAGAAATCCAAAAGGATTCAGAGATAGACCTGGGAAGTTATGGACAGGAGCTATTGGAGGATGTGCTAGGAACACTTTGGGAGGAGGACACTGAGAATCTTCCAGCAGCCACAACAACACAGAGGGAAAGGGGCAACACACCACTCACTGAAAAACATGCCCCTTCAGCAAGTGAGGAATAGCTAGATGTCTATCCTGTGGCTGCCACTGTTGACCTTGGGTCTGAGTCAGTGGAAGAAAAAGAGAGTGACAGACAGTGGACCACCTATCCAGTTGCAGAGCAGCTCCAAAAGTGAGGTACAGAGGCACCAGCGTCAGAGGTCGGGTGTAGGGGGCGTCGTTGATGGATGGGGGGGAAATGGTTTGGCTCAGGTGACAGGCCAGCAGGGAACCAGTCTGCAACCTCTGCTGGCAGAAGGTGCGCAGGTGGCATCCTGGTTCTCATCTGGGCATTACTGCCCTCTGTAACCATATGATGACCCACCACAAGCTGTAGTAGAATTAGCATCAGGATAGTATTAGGCAGGGCAGACAGGCATCCACTGGTCCACCTGGGGTAGGGGTAGCCTGCTCCCACCCCATGGGACCCCCTGTATCACAGTATGACATTGGAACCCAGTGCTCTTCAGCTGCAGTACAGACAGCAGAAGCTCACACTCAGATGAAGCTGTTGTGCAGCTCTTTCAAGTCTACAATCTCCAATACCCCACCTGTTAGTGTACAGTGCCATTCCTCCATCAAGGAGATACTGGGATGTAGGAGGCCACTCCTGTCCAGCCAACCCAAAATCTAGTTTCTAAACGGGCACCTGGCAAAGCTGTTGGCGCTGCAGCACCTACCCTATTAGCTGGTGAACAGAGTTGCAGAATCTAGTAGATCCCTAGTGCACATAATTTAGCCAGCAAGGTCATTCCTGCCCTCCACCATTACATCACAGAGAATGTGGGTCTTTCACTTGACCCAGTTATGTTCAGTAGGGTCCACTTTACCATCAACAGGTGGACAAGCAGGCATGGGAAAGGGCAGTATATAGCGTTCACTGCCCATTGGGTCACCCTTCTAGGTGCAAGGGAGGGTGATACTAGGGGGCACCACTGGAGTTGGTGGTACCACCCATTGGGTTCAACGGAAGCTCAGCTCCATTCTCCTCTTCCTTCTCCTTCCACCTTCTCCTCGTCCTCTAGCTGCCTCCACTCCAGGCACAAGCTAAGATGAGCCGCCCAGCAAACCACTGCAATGAAATGGCTCATAGGATATTCTACGTGAGAGGAGTACTTGGTCTGTGATCCCGGCTGTGTTCCAGAGTCAGGTCCTAAAATGGATGACCCCTTGTGCAACAATGTGGTGTCAGACAATGGCACCAACCTGCTGGATGCCCTGCAGCTAATTAGATTGACCCACATGCTATGTTTTACTCATATTTTTCATATTTTTTAAACTTTGTGGTGCAGATGTTCTTCCAAACTTACCTGGGGTTGGGTGAGATTCTGAGCAAGACCTACTGCCTGTGTGTTTCTTGCAAAAATGATGCAGCAGCATCACCTACCCCATCGCAGGTTGGTTTGTGATACAGTAACATGGTGGAATTCCACACTGTACACAGTGCAAAAACTGTGGAAACAGAACATGGCATTCAACCACTGCCTGGTTAATCAGGACACCATGGGATAAGCTCCACTACTGGGATATTTTACAGGGGATCAGCTGAAGCAGATGCTGCACCTCTGCAAGGTACTGGCTCCTTTCCAGCTGGCCACCAAGTTTGTCAGCAGAGAGGACACTCGCTGGAACGACATGCTCACAGTAGTATTGCTGCTGTACAGGATATTGGATTGCATGCTCATAGTAGGAGAGGTTGCCAAGGCAGCATGGCCAGGAGGAGGAAGAGAAGGAGGAGTAGGAAAGAGGAGGAGACAGAGGGACATAGCCGAATGGAGAGCTGGTGCAGAGGGAGTGGGAGGACACTGATAAGCAGCAGTAGGAGGAGCAAGACAGTCAGGAATAGATGAGCATGGGGCACCTTCTCAACATCGCAGCTCATCTGCTGTGATGCTTTAAGAGGGACACCCAGATTATGGTTTACAGATTATGGAGAGGGATGATTACTTGGTGGCCACCCTACTAGACCCTGGTACAAGACCAAAAAGGGTGGAGTTTATGGAACCCAGCCAGTAGGAACAGAGGATGTGCCACCTCTATTCTGTCCTTATCATAGTATACAAAAAAAGAAATAATGTATACTTATATAAGACAGATATATAAATAACAGAAACAGAGTGCTTAACTATAGAATTGTTTTATATTTTTTTAGTCTCTGTCTGGCCAATGTTAAGGTCAGAAAATTCCACTTAAGCTGAAGAAAAGAGCAAAATCTGTAAGGGTTCCAGGCCACAGACTGTCGAGCTCTCACTGGACGTCCTGTCTAACATAAATGTTCTTATGTAGTTCTTTATTGTTTTTTTAAGGTTTTGTCATAGAGGATTCAACACAGTGGGTCTCATGGCAGGCTTGTGTATCCGCTTTTATTCAAACATCACAAGTGGCGTCAAAGGACTTGGTTTGGGTGGTGGTGGTGCACAGCATCATTACAAAAGAACTGGAAAAGAAAACTGAAAAAAGTAAAGACTGAAAAAGTTTGCAGATTCTTTGAGGAGTATGATAATTTTCTGCATATCTAGCGTATTGAGGGTAGAATTAAATTGAAGCTACGAGAAGGCCAAGCTAAAAAAGTGGGTATTTAGGAGTTTTGAAAAATGATTTATAGTGTTAGCCTGGCGTTATCTCTATTGGTGAAGTATTTCATAACAGCAAAAGGCTGTCTCAATACTTTTTATATGCTTGGCTCTTGGAATAATAAGCAGATTGCTATTAGAAGATCTAAGATTGTGAGTTGGCATGTGGGACAGGCACTTTAAAATATATTTCATATAACAGTAGTATTTTAAAGTTAATTCTAAAAGACACGGGTAACCAATGTAACAATCCTAAAACTGGTGAGATGTGCTCAGATTTAGTTTTTCTGGTTAAGATTCTTGCTGCTTGTTTTCTGGACCAACTAAAACCAATTTAGGAGTATGCTACAGTAATTTAAATAGGCTAAAAACAAAAGGATGAATTCATTTCTCAGCATCTTGCAATGTTATAGGAAGTCTAGCATTTGCAATGTTCCTTAAATGGAAAAATGAAGTCTTAGCAATCTGGTTAATGTGTGATTGAAAGTTTGGATTAGAGCCAATGATTACATCTAAATTCTTTATTTCTGCCTTGACTCTTAATTCTAAAAGTTTATTTGTAATACCTTCGTTATTTCTATTTTTACTAACAACTAAGATTTCAGTTTTTTCTTATTTAGGTCAGGTCAGGTCAGATTGATGAGTATGCACTGGTACAGCTCATTGCCCCACCCATCACATGATGAAACAGCTCCAGATCCTGGTTGGCAACCCCCAAGGCAGACATGCTCTCCAGTCCCACTCCCCGGAAATGAACATTTATCTTCTGCAGCAAGGTGTTAAGTGGGTGTCCCCTAGGCTTGGTCCAGCCACTCGGATCTCCAAGAATGAGGATCCTGGGAGCCAGATTGCCATCAATGAATTGTGCCACATGGCCATGGTGCCGTAACTGACACTCCCTCACAATGCAGATAATGTGCCTCATTTGGGACTTCCTGAGCAACTGCTCATTCGACACAAAGTCAAATCAGTGGTACCCAGGGATTCTCTGAAGAGACACAGTACAAAACTGGCAGTACAGAGTCCAGTCTTCGTTTCAGGTCACTGGATACTGTTCCATGTTTCACAACCATATAGAAACACAGGAAGCAGCAGGAGTCTAAAGACTTGGACCTTCGTCCTTTTGCAGAGATATTGGGAGTGCCACACAACCCTTTCCAGCAACCTTATGACCCTCCATGCTATCCCAATCCATCTAATGAGTTCATAGGAAGAGTCACCAGAGACTTGATTGTTGCTGCCATAAACTTCTCGACAAGGTCAACATTCTCTGTGCAAACAGACTCACTGCAGAGGGCTATGCCCAAAAAGGACATTAAAGGCCTGAATCTTGTTTTTTATCCAGAACACTTGGAAGCTCAGACACTCAGACTTCTCACTCAGTCTTTCGAGAGCCCCAGTCAGAACCTCCATTGACTCAGTGAAGATCACAGCATCATTGGCAAAGTCAAGATCAGTGAATCTTTTTTCACCAACAGATGCTCCACAGCCACGAGACACCGCAACTCTGCCCAACACCCAGTCCATGCAAGCATTGAACAAAGTAGGAGCAAGAACAGACCCCTGATGAACCCCAGAATCAACTGGGAAAAATGCAGAGGTTCTACCTCCACTTTACACAGCACTCACAGTATCAGTGTATAGGCCAGCCATGATATCCAGCAACTTTGGGGGGATCCCGTGAAGTCTCAGGATATCCCACAGGTCAGCTTGATCAACTGAGCTGAATGCTTTACGAAAATCAACAAAGGCTGCAAAGAAGCTCTGCCAATATTCGTGTTTTTGATCTATGAGAACTGTCAGTGCCAGGATGCGGTCAATGGTAGACTTCTTATATGTAAAACTAGACTGCTTCGGTCTCTTGTACAGTGTATGTGAGCAAGTGATCACAGATCCTATTGAGAATGACCATAGCAAAGACCTTAACCCGGCACAGAGAGAAATTTTATCTCCCTGAAGTTTCCACAATCCAGGCGATCACCCTTCCTTTTTCAGATTTCTTCTTATTTAGCTTGAGGAAATTACTACTCAGCCATGCAAAAATACAAGACAGATGTTGGTTCCAAAAACCCAGAGTGTCAGGGTCATCAAGTGTTATAGATAGGTAAAGCTGTGTGTCATGTGCATAGTTGTGGTCGTTCACTTTGTGTTTTAAAATAAATTGGCCTAATGGGAAAATATGGATTGAAAATAACAGTGTGCCCAGAACAGATCCTTGTGATAGACTTCCTTCAAAAACCTTCAATTCCTCATCGATGTTTAAAAGCACAGACAAGAGGACTTAAAATATTTATTTATTTTAGCCAAATTGGACTGATATATTGCCAATGGTGAAATTTGTCTCCCTTTGAATATCTGTATGGTTATCAACCTCCTTTGTTTAAATTCCTTCCATTTCTTCCCTTGTTCCTAATGTGTTGGAATGTCTCAATAGGCTTAAGAATGTATGGGAGATGGTTTGGGAGAATTTAAAGATGGTTGACATCTCTGCTAAACAGTTTACTGACTGTAAACATAAGGTAGCCAGAGAGTTTAAGATGTGATCAGAGGGTGGGTCTCACTACAGGGGACATTTGCTTGAATGTTTCCACTTCTAAATTGGCTCCTAGGTACATTAGTCCTTACGTGATTCAGGAAAATGTGTACCAATATTTTATCAACTGACACACAGTAGAAGATGTTCCTTCAATCCATATTCTTTATATAGTTCATATCTGTAAACTATAAAGTGATTGAAAAGATGACTGTGTTGCAATGAAGTTATCATCGTACAATTAAGGATAATTGAAAGTATTAAGAAATAATAACCACTGTATGTCTTTTCTTCTGTGCAAGTGGTATCCTTTTTTATTCTCTCTATATGTATAGAAGTGTGTGGTTAACTGAGGATAATTACTTCAGTCCAGGTTTACATCATTCCTTTACCTGCAACATGAAGTATCATATAAGGACATCCAGGCAGAATAAAGAGGATAGTTTGTTTCATCCTTTGTGGATAAGCAGTAAAGTCTTTAAGAAAGGTCACTCAGTATCAGAGTCAGTATCTAGGAAATAGCTAACTGTTCATAAGTCAACCTGCGTACTGGCTTTAGTAACACAACATTGCTTGAGGACAAAATTTAAATACCTGGAAGAAATTTTTACCAGGAATGGACTAAATAGTATGGACTGTGTGGCACATTTTCTGTTTGTGTATTGCAATTTTATTAGTTTTAATAAGCATTAATTAATAATCATGAATGAGCAGCTACAATGTCACTAACACAAAGTAAATTCTGAGGGACTATTACACATGAATTATGGGTAAAAGTCAGAAAAAGGTAACAATAAACAGCCTGCAATTTGAGATCAGAGTGTTACTGCTTAGATTTTTTTTAAAACGGTTTTGTTGTTATAATTTGTGGCATTTCACAAGAATACAAAACAGAAACTAAACAAATCAATAATTTTCTCAAAAAAGTCTCAATTAATCATGAAGAGTATGCACTTTGTTGCTGTCAGGGTCTTTGTCCTGATGTATATTTAGCAAAGCCCCCTTTCAGTGCAATTTAAATTCTGACTTTTTCTTTTTACCTTTATAGATATATTTCACATTAATCTTGTTTAATACTGTACCATTGACTGAACAAAATTAATTTCATTAGTGTATTATATACATACAGAACCCAGTTAGACACATCATTGTTGGAAACCACATCTGGTTTAACCTCAATATCAGATATTCTGTCCCCAGGGAAGCATTTTAGTAGAACTGCTGTGCTTACTATGCTGGGAATTCTGACATTCTGAACTGTGGAATCAGCATTAATATTCAATTTTTTTCTGTATCAACAGATGCTTTGCTTTGTGCTCAAAATCTATTCTGGGTCTAAATTAACTATGCATTTTTGGCAAATAAAAACTATTTGTAATGTTAATATTTTCATAGAGAAGGATTCACAAAATACATACATAACCTGAAGATAACTTTTTATCACTAGCATAGTTTCTTTCTGTAGATATGGTTACATATGTAGGAGTGCTACAGAAAAGGCATGGCTGTCATTCTAGAGACTCTTTGCTCCTGAGGCTGATTTATTAAAATCCACTCATTTTTTTTTACCTCTGAAGCTTCAGCTTATTTAAACTCTCACTGCTGCTTTGTCAACTAAACTTCCACTCACTCACTAGACAGGGTAATAACATTCACATCATGATGCATTTTTCCAGATAGATTAACTGAATTAAAGGAAAAGCACTATGGGTTTTGAACATCTCATATTTTGTAATTTGGATTAAAACCAATGGAACCATTACAGACCCTAAGAAAGCATTACTTTAAGAACATTGTTCTGTTTTGCATAATTTGAGCATTTCCTTATGAGTTAACTGTAAAAGAAGCAAACACTAGTCATGAAATTCGTTGGGATTTCAAATGGAAAACTGTATGTACCTAGATGTACCATTATACCCAGTTGAGAGGTCATCCAGAAGCTGGGTGGTTTTACGTTTTCTCCAGAAGAGGAGGTCTTTCTGATGTCCACTCTACTCCACTCCACTCCACTGATGTCTACTCTGTCATGGGCATCATCTTTTGAGCAATGATAAATGAGAAAGTAGAAACACGTGAAAAAAGGCAATAAGTCATCACTAGTGACGTGAGATAGCGCTTCACAGCCATTTGGACAAAGACTTACTTCCAGGATAAGATGTTACATGGTCAGAGGTCTTGTCCATTTTGACAATGAACTTCCTATGCTGCTGTGCTTTGTACTGGAGGAAGTGGAAGACGCGGGGCTGATAGCCGGGAGAGGTAGAGACTGCAGTAATCCTCCAGAAAGTTTTTCTTAATTTTAGGGAAAACGTAAATTGAGTTAAAGATTGTGTCACAACCAAATCCTTTCCTGTAAGTATATTAGGTGAGCCCAAAAAACATAAATAACATGGTGTAAATGAGTGCTTGGGTAGCGAAACCAATCAATAACCACTTCCACTTCCAATAATCAAGTCATGGGAGAAATTGAAACACTTCAGTACATTTCCAGAAGACCCGACTAGTTCACCCCAGGAACTACTTAAACAACTGTGGCACCAGAAGTCTGCACCCATTTATACCGCGCACACTTAGTAAGTAGAAATCTGTGATGTGAAAGTCGTTTACCAAGAAGCCTACAAAGACCCAAGAGTCTAAATTTTTGATTCTTTGCAATATTTTCAGTTTCATTATTAAACAGGGTAACCAACCAGTCCGCAACACTTTATGGTATTCTGTGTACTTTAGTATACAGAATTACTCTCTGTCTCTCTATATATTTTTCCTTCCAAAATACAATTATTATTTATCTCCTGAACTAACATAGTCAAGTGCTGAGATCCTTGGGCTATAGCATATTGTAGCTGAATCTGGCACAAAGTAAGAACCAACCATAGTGGATAAACCAGCCATCATAGGATCTAATCACCAAATTTGATTAAAAGCTGCCAACCAAGCTACCATACATGGCTTTGTAATTTTGTAGAAAAACTAGACTGCTGTTCCTGTAGAAAAACCCCAAAACTCATGCATGCAAGGGGAGATCTGTGCAAACTCCACAAATGTTCAGACTAAACTGAGATTCAAAAGTAGTTTTTTGGAGGACTGAGGTAACAGCAGTAACTACATGATCACCATGTTATCCTGATGTAAATATGATCCATGTTGTCCTGCAGAACTGGGGGTAAACAACACAAAAAGGATTGTGAAAAAAAGTCTAAAGTCATTAGATTTGTATTTTAAAACTGAGGATAAACTTGTTCACACATAATCATACTGGATTACACTTCTGTGCATGCTTTATTGGTATATAGGAACTTTGAGGGCACACATAAAGTTAAATTTTCGATTATCTTTTTGTGTAACCCATGCTGTTGAAGAATGTTGTGACATTCAAAAAATGGATTTTTCATGATGACTTTTTATATAGTCACTTTTTCATAGTCATCAAATTAGGTGGATTTATGGTTCAAATAATGTAAAAGTAGAAAAGAAAACTGCTCAGACTTAAATTTCATATCAATGACCTCCCTCTCTATCCCAGAGGAGATTTTTTTTTTAATGTTGGTTCAATTGGCCTCTGTTTGGAACTCTAGCCAGGCCAAATTAATCATGCCTGGCTGGGGAATTACATCATGAAAAACTGGCAATGTTATCTAAGCATGGACAGCAGTTCATCTTCTAGACAAATACCAGTGAATTAACTTGCATCCTACTCCGTGAGAAAGTCAAGTTTATCACTCTGAGGATGACAGGGTTTTTTTCTCCCATTTTTTTTTGTTTATCATGAACTTTGGTTTTAACTTTGCACATTCAGGTGAACTTGGGCTGGGCATTGCTCACAGTGTGAGGCCCTTATAACTGTGACATCTGTAACAGCAAATGCATGAAGTGAATAACAGCAGACTGGCTCCCTACTGGGAATATGCGTATGAATTCCCACCCCCTTTTTTGAGTAAGAAATGGCAATATCAGCTATGGCAGTATTTTATATTAAATGGATGGATTGCTTTAAAGGTAAACGTCATCATAAATCAGTTGAAACTTTAATATTAGTAGGATTTTACAGATGTACCATTAAGCACACTACCTTTCAGCAAGAGCATTGTACAGGGAAGCCAGTCGAGTCAGAGCCTTAAATGATATGTCAATTCTTTCAGATAGTCTCAGCTGTAAAGAACCACAAAAAAGTATGATTCATATGTGTCACAACAGTGAACATAATCCAAAGTGTTATAAAGACTAATTTCAGACTTCACTTAGCAGTCTTGGGTCAGTTTGGATTTAAATACATTTGTTGGAATGTTTTTCATTTTAAAGGGCATAAAACAAATGAGATAAATGTGTGGTTATTAATAGTCATGCTATGTCTGAAAGAAGGTTTAAACCAAGGCTTAATGCCTTTACTTAATTGCCATTTAAAGAGGATTAATTAGGGTAGTGAGGAGCTTGGATACATTAAAAGGTGCATTGGGAAAAGGTGCAGCCAGCAAGAGCACTGGTAGAAACATATGAGCAAGTATTACAGAAAAGTGAGAGCTTTAAGTAGCTCTCTTTATGTATAGTGTTATTCTAGGAGGGCTCTTAGCAAGAGACACCCTGGACCTATTGCTGTTAACTTCTGTTATCTGCTGGAATACAAGGCTTCCTGTTAATGCATTGGTGTACTTCAATATATAAAGGAAATAGCAATATAAGTTGTGGACGCGGCCCAGACACAGACAGGCAGACATGTTATAAATTACCACCACACGTTTATTTTACAACTATTTACACATATAAGTCCAGTGCACATACACAAACCCCACACAGTCCTGGCCACACAAAGCCTTCTCTTAGGGCCGCCTCCACTCTCCTCTCTTGCTTTGTCCTGCTTCCACCCGACTCCAGCCTCGAATGAAGGGAGACGGCCCCTTTTATCTCATCCCGGATGGGCTCCAGGTGTTTCCTGGCACTCCTCCCTGGACACGCCCCAGTGTGGTGGAAGTGCCGGCTGTTCTCCTGGAAGCTCTCCGGGTGTCCCTGCTCCTCTTCCCCCCAGCACTTCCTGGTGTGGCGGAAGTGCTGAGGTCCAGGGTCCCCAAGGCATTGGGGCGCCCCCTGGCGGTGACCACGGGCCCCTACAGGGTTGGGCTTCCAAGCCCTCTACCCGTGGCCCCCAAAACAACCAGGATGGCGGCTCCCACGTGATCCAGGGTGGGCATAGACCCTCTTCCGGTCCCTCAAGGCGTCCTGGCTGGGTCGTTGCCCCTGGCATCCCTGAGAAAGTATTAGCACTGTATTGTTTAATCTACAGCAAAAACAACATTTATTTCTATGGCACATTTTCATACAAATAATGCAGCTCAAAGTGCTTTACATGATGAAGAAAGAGAAAAAAGACAAAATAAATAATAATTAAAATTAGGGAACCCTAATTAACATAGAATAAAAGTAAGGTCCGATAGCCAAGGAGGACAGAAAAAACAAAAACAACTCCAGACGGTTGGAGAAAAAAATAAAATCTGCAGGGGTTCTGAGGCCACGAGACTGCCCAGCCGCTTCTAGGCATTCTACCTAACATAAATGACCTCAATCAGTCCTCATGGTATTCAGGGTTCACATGGAGGAATTTGATGATGACGGTCATGTGGACTTCTGGCCTTTAATCCATCAATGTAAGGACATCACAGTGGTGATGGCGCAGATTGCCAACACAGAAAACTGGAAAAAGAACAGAAGAGAAAGTAGAGGTTAGTACAGATTTTGGAGCCACCATGAATAATAATGATAATTAATTGAATTTACAGAGCATCAGGATTACACTAAGATGAAGCTTTGAGAAAGCCATGTTAAAGTAATGTGTTTTTAGCAGTTTTTAAAGTTCTCCACCATATCAGCCTGGCAAATTCCTATTGGCAAGCTATTCCAGATTTTAGGTGCGTAACAGCAGAAGGCCGCCTCACCACTTCTTTTAAGTTTAGCTCCTGGAATTCTAAGTAGACACTCATTTGAAGATCTAAGGTTACGATTTGGAGTGTAAGGTGTCAGACATTCCGAAATATAAGATGGAGCGACATTATTTAAGGCTTTGTAAACCATAAGCAGTATTTTAAAGTCAATTCTAAATTTCACAGGTAACCAGTGTAGTAACATCAATACTGGAGAAATGCGTTTGGATTTTCTTTTCCTAGTTAAGATTCTAGCAGCTGCATTCTGCACTAGTTGCAAATGATTGATGTCTTCTTTTGGTAGTCCTGAGAGGAGTGAGTTACAGTAATCTAGTCGACTGAAAACAAAAACGTGAACTAATTTCTCAGTATCTTTCAATGTTATAAGAGGTCTAACTTTTGCTAAATTTCTTAAGTGAAAAAATGTTGTCCTAGTAATCTGATTAATATGTGATTTAAAATTCAGGTCAGAGTCAATTGTTACCCCTAAATTCTTTACCTCTGTCTTGACTTTTAATCCTAATGGATAAAGTTTATTTCTAATAATATCCATTATTGCCAATCACTAAAATTTCTGCTTTCTCTTTATTTAGTTTGAGAAAATGACTACTCATCCACTCAGAAACACAATTAAGACATTGTGTCAGTGAATCAAGAGTGTTGGGGTCGTCAGGTGCTATTGATAAATACAGTTGTGTGTCATCAGCATAGCTGTGGTAGATCACGTTATGCCCCAAAATAATCTACAATTAAGTAATAAATTTTGTGCTAACTTACTAAATTTACTTGTTTATAAACAGAGTCTACTATGAACAGCAAGGTTTCAATGACAAACTTTTAACTCATAAGATGTGCTTCTACATTGTTGCTTTGTTGTATTGAAGATATTTTAGCATTATAACTATTGGTATTCTGTACTGGCACTTGTACATTTTCCTCATTGGAGTACCAAGAGGTTTTCTTGCATTCCAGTATCATTTGAATCAGTCAGTGCTCACCATATGCAGTCCTGGCACTACTTTTTTCTCTTCAGAGTATTTTCACTTTTTATTTCCTACCAGTACTTCTAACACCTTCAAGGTACTATGATGTCAGACATGATGACCTGCCGCAATCTCTAAGGGCTGTACACTTGAAGTGCAGTCCTTACTAAAACTTTATTACTCAGAATGCATTGTTATGGAAGCCACTAGTCTTTTATCCTGTTGGTGGAATGTAGAGTAAGAATGTCTGTGTTCTTGTGTCACACACGTGCGAGTAGGGTCAGCTAAAGGGTCTTAGTAGGTGTAATAAAACATCCGACCAGGGGGCGGCGGAGTGCGCTGACTGTCTTTCTGACCTTTCCTGGGAAATCCTGCAAGGTTCCGACGCCTCAGAAAACGTCACTTCCGAAGCCGGCCCCTTTGCTGATGTCACTTCCGAAGCCGGCCCCTTTGCTGACGTCACTTCTGGTTCCAGCCATTCTGATGACATCAGTTCCTCTCCAGATCTTTAAAGCCTCCATCTTGGGCTACTATAGCCAGTTCTGTTTTGGACTCTGTGATATGCACATTGTGCCTTTGATGCAAAAACCCTTTTGCAGCTGGGAAAAACAATATACGGGTGGCTGCCCCAAACCTTTATAATGTCTTGGACTCTTAAATATCACACTTGTTAGTCTGGATAAAAAAGGGCAACAACAGAATAAGTGCCAATGCAAAAGGAAAAGTGCCACTTTAAAATAAAAGAACACAGTTATAGTCAAGAGCATCAGTAATCTCAACAAGAAAGCTCCACTTATATCAGTGTTATTGGCAAAGAGCCTGTGGGTGTAGCTAATGGTAACAACTATATCAGTGTTGATGAATGGTCATATTTTTGGTCAAAGGAGAAGATTCAGGATTTTTGTTCACAGAATGGATAGCTAATCATTAAAGACAAAAAGTTTGGGTGATTTTGTTGACAACATACACTATAGTTATAGATTTTCATTTGAATAATTGTACAGTAGTTTGTGCACGTTCATTATTGAATGATACCATACACGCTGCAGGTATAGTTAGTCTTGACCCATTTCTAAAATGATAATCTGGAAATGTACTGCATTTTTATGGGTTATGCATAATGTGCGTGTGTGTGTGTGTGGCACCTTGTCCAGAGATTATTCCATCCTTGCACCCTATGCTTGCTTGGGATGGCCTCCAGCTTCCCCACAACACTGCTCAGGATAAAGCAGTTTTAGAAATTGGATGGACAGACAGATGATTTGAAGTAGAAAAGTAAAAATCCAAAATGTAGTATGGTTTTAACATGGTGCTATCAGGTGACATGAAAGTAGACATGCAGAGTTTTTTTTTTTCTTCTTTTTATTTATAAAGTTTATAAGAATGCAGAAGTTAATTTCTGTGTTGTGTCCCATTTGGGTCTGTCTTTCATTATGTCATGTGTGTATAAGGTCTGTTTGTTGTATGGCAAATTATTTACCTATTTAGGTGATAGCTCTATGGGGGACACAACTCAACCCAAATATTTTTTTCGTATTCAACCACTGATTATAATAATGCCTTGCAGAGGACTTGCTGCTCCAACTCTATGCCAGGAATGCTTTTTCTATACCAGTGTAATTATCCATGGCATCCGTTCATGAAAGAGAACACATTGCACTGCTCTTGTCTGCAGTGCTCAGTATTTCTCATAAAAATGATGTGGTCCTTACTTATTCTGAAATATGTAATTAATTTTACCATACTAGTGTATTGAAAGGAATATGATTTACTGAAACAGAAGTATCTCATATGCTGGCAGAAGTGCTGATTTTATTATTATTAATGTCATATGCCATTTTCAGAGTTTTTCAGTCACAGCAGCAATATTTGATCTAAATGATAAATACATATATTGGTACAAAATGAAAAAAGTGTAATAAAATATAAAAATATATGTTTATACTTTATTAATATAAGAAAAATATTATTTTAAATAGGTTTGCAGTAATGAAATGTAGCAAAATGTCTGCTTCATTCAATTTAGAAATCCATTTATTCCAATTTGGAGTTGCTGGGATGAAGCCTGCTTTGGCAGCTTTGGCTACAAGGAAAGGGTTCATCCAAGAGAAATTATTAAAAATCAATTACATTTTTTTCTTATTAAGTGTTATTCCAGTTTGTCAGCCCAGTGAACTATAAATACAATAAAACATAAAAATGAAGTGCAACATAAACAGAGAGTCATTATGCAATATGTACAAGGGACGTTCAAAAAGTTTCCTCACATTTTTTAAATCAATTTATCAAAAGTTTCAAAAACAAATCACATCTCTTTTCTACATAGTCACCTTCCTTTGCAATGCAATTTTCCTAGCATCGTACCAACTTTTTAATGCCTAATTACTACTCCTCCCGCGTTCAACGTTTCCAATGAAAATATAAAAGTGCGGAAACTTTTTAAAAGTCCCTCGTATAAAGATATTCTGTAGATACACACATACTATAAGAGATGAAACATTGTCTCAGTAACCCTGTTTTCTATTGGGTTTTTTTCAGTGTAGAAATAACCTTTACTTATTATATCTGTGCTCTATGAAGAACCAAGAGAGAGAAAAATACTGAGACTGATGTCATGACATTATTAGGAAAGAAAAACTACAATTCTCCAACTTTTATAACTCTACAACCATTTGCAGCTTAACTGTTTAGCTGATTGTTTGGCACAGACTAAGGATCAATGTACTACACCAAACAACTCTATCTAAAGGATACATTCTACTTTGACAGACACATTAGTTTGGCAAAGAAAGGGCTACTTGGGGGCCTTATTCATTCTTTCAAAATTCTTAAAGGCATTGATAAAATTGATCCAGCATAATTCCCGCAGTTAAACTGTGAATTGTATTTTTAGGATATTAAAGAAAATATAAGCAGAAAGCACTTTTTTAACACAAACAAGAATAGGACTCTTGAACAAACTACCAAGTTTTGTAGATGAAGCAGAAACTTTTGTAGATCATATCTAGAATTGGACTTGAGCATTAGGGTTATCAGGAGAACAAGAGACCATAAACACAGCACACGCTTCATTCAGGTAGATTATAGAAAAGTAGAAAATCAGATACCATGAATAAAACAGAAACAGGGATGAGAGTCAAACAAAAGTTTCACTTTGCCTGTTGTGCTGGCCCAAAGCAGCGGAGGAGTCAGAAGGGACTATGACAGTTTCAGAGTTATTTTGAGCTTACCTGCAATGTCCAGCTCATTGCACGATTTATTCCAGTATCTCAGCATATTGGAAAGATTACACATTGAAATGCATTGCTAGTTTAACCTCCATCTCAGGTAGCCCTTTGCATTGTGATTGAGGTGAAGATAGAGGCCACAAAAGATTTAAACTAAAAAAGTCTGTTTATTTAGCTATGGACACAGATATGTACAGGTTGCTATCACCTTCATGCTCTCATGGGGACCCCTACAGAACTTAACAAAAAAAACTTTTTATTTTTAAATATACCTTACATTAAATATAAGGTATGCCTGTGCATACATATATGTACAAGGTGTCATTACCTGCATTCTGTGCAATACAAAGTATGTTCATATTTAATATTAGAAAATTAAATATTATTAAATTGACAAATGAAAGAAATGCTATGTGAACCTAAAAGAAAAACCCTCACCTCACAGTGGCCATTACAAAACTGAAAGCACACCCAATTGCACAAGCCCTTTCCCTTAGGAATGTTTCCTTTACTTGGTTGTGGTGTCAGTGTTAGCTACTCTCAGTTCTGCAGTAGCACCATTTTCTACTGAAAAGGAACTGAATAAAGCATCCATGGACTTTTAGCCCTCGCAGTATAATTAAACAACAAAGATATAATACTGGATGGCTCTAAATGAAAGGATATTTAGCCTCCATTATACTAGCATGATATTTGGATCTAGACAGTTTAAGTTTAGGCCTAAACCAACTTAGCTCCGGCTTTGAAATACATATTGTTTCAGAATTCTACACCTGAAATTTACAAACTTCAGTTGGGGGTAATGGTTTATTTCATAATTTTCCTGAATGTGGTGGTAAATTACCAGTGACTTTGAATTTTTTCTGTTTACAGGAAGTCTTTTATACTCGGGATTGAATCAGTTTAAATTCTTTTACTTTTATTTTTTGCTTCATCTCCTAGACATACTGTATGATCATCAATAATCTTTTCTGTGAAGCTTTTCAAAAGCTCTATTGATCTTGGAATGATATGTTACCACTCACTGTAATAGGACTCTTCCATCATGTGCCCAAACTGAGTCCAATTAATTGGACACATGATGGAAATGATGATGATCTTTTTCCACCCCAGGAAACATCTGTTTATGTTTTGATTCAATAAAGTGTAGTCTCTTCACTTTATGTGACAGATGTTCTCACCTTAATATGTTGATACTATTAAAATGAAGACCAGATTTAAAGAATACTCCACACAAAAATCATATTTTTTATTTTACTTACCCCATGTTTTTTGTAGTGACATTCAAGAGAAAATTGTAATCTCTTGTTTTCATGGAAATCAGTAGCGGTCAATACTGAACAACAACGAACAATATTAAAACATATTTCACGGACGGCTGGGGTCCTTGTCCGGCTGTGATGCCTCTTCACGAAGAAGACCGGGGGAGCAAGCGTGGGCAGAACAGTACCTCCCGCGGCACGCTAGATGGCAGCCCCCATGGGTTGCAGTGGTACCTCGGATTCCTGCAGGGCTACATGGGAGTTGAAGTTATCTACAGCCCTGTTAGGATCCGGGGGTGTGGTCAGGGGCTGCTGAGCCCTCTTGGGTGGGTTTTCCGCCACACCCGGAAGTGCTGCCGGAAGTAGGTCAACGAGCACCTGGAGCACTTCCAGGGGTGTTATAAAAGGAGTCAGCAGTCACCACTTCAGGAGCCAGAGTCGGGAGGAGGAAGACAAAGCTTGCCGTGGAGGCGAAAGAATAAGAAACAAAGAGAAAGTAAAGTATTGTGTTTAGTGCTTGGACTATTTTGTGGGCTTGTGGGGATGGGGGAGACGTTCCACACGAGCAAGAAAAATAAAAAAACAGCTTGTGTTTATTTAAGTGTGCCTCTCGTGTCTGCCTGTGTCGGGTTAAATCCACGGTCACACATACATTAATAAATTTTCAAGTAACTTGTGTCTAATAATCCATATTTCACTTATAAAGCTGTATGTCTCGAAATTCATTTTTTTTCTAATGTATTTTAAAATAAATAATACTGGAAAATCAAAGTTGTGCATGAAGGAGAAGAATGTTCAAGCAGGAATGACTTTTTGAAGTGAAGACAGAACTCTTTACCTGTACATGGGGGTAGAGGTGGGTCTTCAGTTCCAAATATCAATCCTGTTAATTCTGTTTGTTGTTGTTCAGTATTGTACCCTCACAGGCCCCCACTGAAGTCCATTCCATCATGTACTTTCTGATCTCCATTTCCATGAAAACACGAGATTAAAAAATTGACATTTTTGGGAGGAATATTTATTTAGGTCTGTCATTTTATCTTGCTCAGGGTTATACAGTACATTGAGATGGCCTGCCTCTTTAGCCATTAAATAAAACTGGCCATGCAAAACAGAGGAAAAAGAATTAACTATTAACGATTCTAGTGTTCAGAAGGCAGATTGACAGGTTTTTGTTAAATTATATTTTGATTTGCTCCGTAATGAGGTAGGAGTTGCCAGGAACCCCATGACATGATGTTATCCATTTTTTGTAATAAACTGTATTAAATATTACAATTCAATTCCGCAATATATCATAATTTATTTCCTGTTTTATTCCCTAATAACGGAACCTCAATCCATTTGATTCCACTTGATTTGTTTAATAGTAGAAATGTTTTCAAGTATCTCAGTAACTTCCACACTAAGAATGGTAATATTCATCTATAGTATATAGCACACAGGGCTGTCTTAACATCTGGGCACAATATGCACTGTCAGGGGGCCCCAGGAGCTTATGGGCCTACAATGTTTTTGATTTTTATGTACAGTCATATGAAACCCCTCTTAGCCTGCATAATAATTTACTCTATCTTCAACAAAAAAGATAATAGTGGTATGTCTTTTATTTCCTAGGAACATCTGATTACTGGGGTATTTTCCGAACAAAGATTTTTAGTAAAGCAATATTTAGTTGTATGAAATTAAATCAAATGTGAAAAACTGGCTGTGCAAAAATTTGGATATCCTTGTAATTTTGCTGATTTGAATGCATATAACTGCTCAATACTGATTACTTGCAACACTAAATTGGTTGGATTAGCTCGTTAAGCCTTGAACTTCATCGACAGGTGTGCCCAATCATGAGAAAAAGTATTTAAGGTGGTCAATTGCAAGTTGTGCTTCCCTTTGATTCTCCTCTGAAGAGTGACAGCATGGGATCCTCAAAGCAACTATCAAAAGATCTGAAAACAAAGATTGTTCAGTATCATGGTTTAGGGGAAGGCTACAAAAAGCTGTCTCAGAGGTTTAAACTGTCAGTTTCAACTGTAAGGAATGGAATCAGGAAGTGGAGACCACAGGCACAGTTGCTGTTAAACCCAGGCCTGGCAGGCCAAGAAAAATACAGGAGTGGCATATATGCAAGATTGTGAGAATGGTTACAGACAACCCACAGATCACCTCCAAAGACCTGCAAGAACATCTTGATGCAGATGGTGTATCTGTACATCGTTCTACAATTCAGCACAATTTGCACAAAGAACATCTGTATGGCAGGGTGATGAGAAAGAAGCCCTTTCTGCACTCACACCACAATCAGAGTCACTTGTTGTATGCAAATGCTCATTTAGACAAGCCAGATTCATTTTGGAACAAAGTGCTTTGGACTGATGAGCCAAAAATTGAGTTATTTGGTCATAACAAAAAGCGCTTTGCATGGTGGAAGAAGAACACCGCATTCCAAGAAAAACACCTGCTACCTACTGTCAAATTTGGTGGAGGTTCTGTTGTGGGGCTGTGTGGCTAGTTCAGGGACTGGTGCTCTTGTTAAAGTCGAGGGTCAGATGAATTCAACCCAATATCAAGAAATTCTTCAGGATAATGTTCAAGCATCAGTCACAAAGTTGAAGGTACGCCAAGGCTGGATATTCCAATAAGACAATGGCCCAAAACACAGTTCAAAATCTACAAAGGCATTCATGCAGAGGGAGAAGTACAATGTTCTGGAATGGCCGTCACAGTCCCCTGACTTGAATATCATTGAAAATCTATGGGATGATTTGAAGTTGGCTGTCCATACTCAGCAGCCATCAAATTGAACTTAACTGGAGAGACTTTGTATGGAAGAATGGTTAAAAATACCTCCATCCAGAATCCAGACACTCATCAAAGGCTATAGGAGGTGTCGAGAGGCTGTTATATTTGTAAAAGGAGGTTCAACTAAGAATTGATGTAATATCTCAGTTGGGGTGCCCACATTTATGCACCTGTCTAAATTTGTTATGATTCATATTGCATATTTTCTGTTAATCCAATAAACTTAATGTCACTAGTAAGTTACTACTGTTTCCATAAGGCATGTCATATATTAAAAGGAAGTTGCTACTTTGAAAGCTCAGCCAATGATAAACAAAAATCCAAAGAATTAAGAGGGGTTCCCAAACTTTTTCATATGACTGTATGTATCTGTTTTGCTGTCAAAACAGGGGTTCTAGTGCACTATTTTGCCTGTGGGTCGATGATGCTGTTAAGACAGGCCTGCAAAATGTGATTTTTTTTGCTGCATGGTTTTTTAGGTTTTTATTATGACCTTTTACAGCACTTGGGATATAGCCCACACTTTATTACACTATTGTATCACTCTATTGGAATGTTTTCACCCAATTTCCTAACTAATACACTTAGCCCCTGGCAGAAGACTAAATAGAAATACAATTCTCTTGTTACTCTGATCTTTAACAGCACTTCTGATATACAAAACATACTTTTAATTCTTGATATTGTGTTACTATATAGACATCTATTGGAGTGTCCTCTTCCTCATCTGGTGACCTAGCTAATGAATTTAGTTCCCAGCGGTAGACTAAAATACAATTCAGCACGCAGTTAATTCAGTTTAGTATTATAAAGCCAAAGTGAAAGTAATCAAGATGTGGCAATCCACATTATACAACGTGATAGTGCTACATGTTCAGTTTCTCATATGACACTATTCTTGAATTGCTATTAAGCATCTTAGGCTCTTCTGTGCCACACATGTACCTCATTCCTGATGGTGGAGAAGTGTGTCTAATCAGTTCATCAACTTACCTCATAAAGCTTACAGGGAGCATCTACTTGCTTAATCTCAACAGCTTCTGGCCCAACTACCAGTCACTTTTCCTCCAGGGATTGTTCAGCTAGATTCTTGTCCTCCAAGGTTGTACATTGTCTGTAAGTTTTTCCTGTCCTCAAAAGATGGCCAGTTTCACATTCTGAAGCTCATAAGATTATATTACACTATACATATCAGAAACGGGATAAAATGTAGTGAAGTATGCCTGTGTAACTTTGCATTCAGTAGCGAATTGTTGTAGCGAAGCATGCACACATAACCTTGCAGCCAGAAGCAAGGGTTGTAAAACCATAGACTGTGTTTTGTGGCAATTGCATTTGATTGAAATTGGTTCCAGTTTCTTATCGGAATACAGTCAAGTAACACAGTGGCATTCCTATACTGCTGATCTCACAATGCAACAGAGCTTTTGACAATTTTCAATTTAAATAATTCAAGCATATTCTTATCTAAACGCAAAAGCAAATATTAACAAGGTAAACTCTGCTAAAAATATACCAGGCTATTTCAATATAGAAAAGCAATAAAGTGTCATTTGTAAAAGTGCTCAAATTACATTTCAAGTCAATTCAAGAAAAGTTCTGCTCCATCCAGAAAAAATCTGCTCCTTCTTCCTGCAGCTAATTGCATCAGGTCATGAAATTTAAAATTAATAAAAATCAGCTTTCAAGCATTTCTGTCAACTGGAGTAAAGAAGACAGTCTTAGTTTGTTGAAGTACTTGATCTTAATACGAAAATGCTTGCTAACTCTAGGTTTCATATTAAGCCCCTTCTTCATTGTAACATATGAGAAAACTGAAACGAACCAAAGCACACAATGAAAATATAGACTTCACATTTGGTATAGAAACCATTGCAGCAGTGCTAATGTCTGCAGTGTGCCATTTGTCATTGATTTCTATTTTTCAACAGAAAATACTGCAATATTCAACTCTTATCAATTGTTTTCCCCAACTTTACTAATTAAACGTAATCAAAAAAGACACAGCAAACAGAAAAGGTGAATAAAAATCACGAATAGCTCTTATTATAAACAGATGGCACAGTAAGAGAGAGATTTCTTTACATTTTATTGATTCAAAATTTCTTTCAATACTAACATCAAATAATTAAAGTTTCTCTTTTAAGGCAAGTGACTCTATATAATTTCAAAAATATCATACAACCATAGGGCTTTCTTCAGATGTACCCTCAAATAGTTTGGTTAACTCATCTTATAACAGTTTATAAATCACATGTACTTAATGTTCTCTTCCTTTTCAGCACATCTTTCACCATTTCTCTATCCTCCTACCTCTGAAACAAAACACACATACCCATTTCAGAGATGTACAGTATCTGTTTTTGAATTTAATAAGCAGCTTCATTAATCTTTGCCATTTTTTCCAGCTGCAATAAATAATCTTGATGATTAAAGAATGACTTCAGTTTGCTCCAGTGAAGCTCCCTGAAAGATATACTGATATTTAATTGTGGTCTTTGGAGTGAAGAATATGAAGGAATAGTAGAGCAGTTATGGCAAAGGTTAAGAGTTTGCAGGTCAGAGATCATTCCTTTTTTCTTTCTTTCAGCAATATCAGACACTAAGCAAGAGCCTCGGTGGTATACTTAAAAAGTAATTTATTACCCTGTACTGAATCCCTTACTCATACGGTTGAGTGTTAGAAGAGAATGGCTTTGTAAATAACTAGCCTGTCTCACTGTATGAATGGTTTATTATGAATTTTTTGAGCTTACTGTAGGGAAGCAGTTATTAAGATGTGCTTTGGCTGAAAATCATTTACACAGTTATTTTCTATCAAACAGCAAAAAATGCGGTTTTGCTATAATTAACATAAAATGAAGAGGTAGTGAATAATTTTGAGTTAATGTTGAACCTCATGAATGCAGTGATGTATGTCATAAAGTTGGTATGATTTAAAAGATTTTTTGTTTAAATTTGAGTGATTTTGATGAGAATTAACGGAGAAGAATGGCAAAAATAAAACTGAATGCAAAATAAGGAAAACATGAGACAGCACAGTGGCATACTGGTTAGTAATGTGACTTCACAGATTTAGTGTTCTAGGTTTGAACCCAATGGCCAGTTATTGTTAGGGTAGAGTTGGTACCATTACCTTGTGACTGTGTGGGTTTTCCTACTTCATTACCAAAGACACGTGTTGGGTTAATTGGCTTTTGGGCCCTCCTAGTATATAAGCAAATACACCCTACACCTTCTACCCTTCAGCTTGCACTATACTATAACTGTGAAGAAGGTATGTGCCGGCTCTTCACGAGACAACACACCAAGAAAGCAGCACCTTCAGATGGTGTCTCACCCTCTTGCTTGATCAACTTGCCCATCCATACACTGATTTTCAACAAATCATATTGATCTGTGTGAAGTTCCCTTAAGCTGCATACAAGCCACAATCATACCAATCCTGAAAAAAGCCTGCATAACAGGACTGAATGATTACATTCCTGTTGTTTTCATGTCTGTGGCCATGAAAACTTTCAAGGGACTGATGTTTGCTCATCTGAAGGACAGCACAGTCCCCCTGTTGGACCCCCTTCTGTTTGCCTCCTAAGCAAATAGGTCAGTAGTTGGTGTAGTCAGTTTTGGTCTGCACTACATTCTGCAACATCTTGACAAAGCAGGGACTTATTCAAGGACTCTGTTTCTGGACTTCAGCTCAGCATTTAACACAATCATCCATGAACTCCTCTACTCTAAAGTCACCCAGCTTTCTGTCCCTGCCTCCATCAGTGGATTACCAATTTCCTGAAAAATAGGAAATGGCAGAAAAAACTGGGTAACCTCACCTTTAGTTCCCGCCCAATCTGCATTGATGCACCCCAGGGATGTGTGGTTTCCCCAGTGCTCTTCTCCCACTATATTAATTACTGGACCTTAGAGGACCCCTCTGTCAAACTCTAAAAATATGCAGATAACACAATAATAATTGGACTATTTAGAAATGGTGTCAAGTCTGCATGTAGATGAAACGTTGAGATGTTGGCTCTTTGGCGCAGTCAGAACAATCTGGAACTAAACACACTCAGAACAGTGTGCCATACTTAATTATGATGTGTCAGTTGTTGAAGCCTTTACTTTTCTGGGATCTATGAACACCCACAGGATTTGACCTGGAAGATCAATATAAATTCATATGATAAAGAAGCCAAAGCAGCAGATGAACTTTATATGACAGCTGATGCAGTTCAATCAAGGAAAGGAGCTGTTGAATTAGTTCTATGCAGTGTGATGGAAACAGGGTGCCAGCGAACCCCAAACCCCACAAACACACATTTCCAGTCCCAGGTTGAAATAAAGGATGATTTTAATATCCACAATTCCTCAGTTAAGCACAAACTACAAAGTATAAAGCACAGGTTCTTTCTCTTCCACAATTCACTTCACAATACCTCTCCTCTCACCACTGCATTTCACTCCTCCAGTTGAGTGTTACCTCATTTCATCCCAGCTCTGACTCACCTGGTTAAGGGAGTGTGGTCCCTTTTATTGCAGACCTGAGAGGATTATTTCCATTGCCAGGGCTGCTGCCCATTGGAAGCACCTCCAGGTCATACAGAAATCCAACATAACAGGGAGCACATCTCCCTGTAGCGCCCTCTTGTGCCATCCACGAACCCCAGTAGAGCTGTTCTGCTGGACTACATCTAACAGCATCCCCTACTGGGTACCAATATTCAGGGCTGCTGCCATTTAGCATTCAGGGGGAATAAAGAGTCCCCAGCAACATCTTCTTCTTTCGGTGGGCTGTCCATCCATCCATTGGCCATCTTTTCTGGGTCTGGAACCTTTCTCTCCCCTGGCCAAGATGCTTGTCTGCCTGCTAAGGAGCTTCCTGTCCGGGTAAAACCATCCTTTCTTCTGGTCGGGAATCGGGATGACCTTCCAACCCATGTAGCATTTACAGCAGCAATCATCAAGTCTGTTCTGAGTTCATCCATTACAGTGTGGTTTGAATCTGTGTCTAAACATAATAATAACAGGCTACAATGAATAGGCAGGTCTGCTGAAAAGATCATTGGCACCAGCATTTCCACCCTACAGGACCTGTACTGCTCCAGAGTCACAAATGGGCTGAGAGAATCATCACCAACCCCTCACATCCAGGCCACGACATCTTTGAACGTCTCATATCTGTCAGGCATTACAGACAAAACTACTGTACGCTATAACAAGAAGATATAAGAACAGTTATTTTCCCCATGTCATCAAGCTCAGAAACCGGAGTCTTTGCTCAGTCTGGGCACCCAAGCTCCAATATTTTACAATAGTCTTACATATAGCTAATGCTTAATTCAGTATTTATTTAGTTTTTTGTCATACAGTGTTGCACTTTGTATGTATATGCTTACATTCTTTACCTTATATTGTACTTACCTCAGGTGTGTACTTTTAAATTTTGTGCATGTCTGTTATATAACTATGTAACTATACTTGGAGAGTCATTAAAAAATGGAGTCAAATTCCTTGTATAAATGTGATTCTGATTCTGATCCCAAATTGACCCTGTGTAGATGTGTGCACAAATGCACCCTGTAATGGACTGGCACCCTATCTAAGCCTGGTTATTAACTTGTACCCGGTATTGTTGAATCAGGTTCCAGCCCACTGAGACCCTGATATGCAATAAGCAGATATGTCTTGTAATATGAAAAAAGTCTGATGGCCACAACGGCAATAAATAGGTCATGTGCATAAAAAGTTTGTTTTGTAAATGGGTGATATATTGAAAAATCTTTGTTCTCATTTCTGTGTCTTTTTCTCAACTTAATTCTAGCTGAGTCGTGCTTATAGGCAAGACCTGTGAAAAGCTGAGACAAAATAATCCTTATTTTGGTCACTTAGCATTATGACCAGTTCTATTTGGGAAAATTAAACACATCCCCGTATACATACAATCCAACATCTGTCTGTCTGTATGTCTGTCTGCTTTTCACAAGAGAACAACTTAACGGATTTAGATCTTTTTTTTTTTTTTAATTTACTTGAACATTCCGGTTAATTTTGTGACTTCACTTATCACGCTAAGAATCATAGTTCTCTTGCAGGAGCGATATAGTCTCGCTAATACGAGACAGAGGCTGCGGCCCGAGGGGAGCGGGAAGCGTGATGTCAGGAGTAGGGAGCCAGGCAGGGCCCTCCTCACTGTCCTGTCCTACTACACAGGCGGAGCCACGAGGGACGGCTAGTACTATATAAACTAGAAGACAAGCTTTTTAGAAAATGTAACTCCATTTCTGGTGCACAAACAGCTTCAGAACAGAAGAACTTCATATTAATCATAACGCACAATGGTTGGAGCGTTATAATTTTTGGCTCCTTAAGTTGCTTAAGTTGTATCTCACTCTTTTTGAGTCAATCATGAATTATTTATGATTATGTTCTTTATGATTATTTATCATGCAGAACATAAGGCCATCTATCAAAAAAATGAAATGAATGGAAATGAATCTAAAGACTGAAAAAACACTCAAGTAAATTCAAATAAAATAACCTATAAAGAGTAAATATTGAGTTTTGGAAAGACGATGGAAAAAGACCTGCTATAAGTCATTTTCAAATGCCATGAGAAAACCTGAATTGGCCTGAACATGCATAAAAAGCCTCAAACATTACACAACTTACAGTTAAAGCAGTTCTGTGAAGAGTGCAGAAAGTTTTATCTCAGCCAATATAATGTGACTACTAGAAAGGTAACAGAAATTGTAGCATAAACGTATTATTGTCAGTGGGGACAACACAAAGGTAATGAAGTTCACAAGACTCTTACTTTTTCTGATTCAGTGTTATTTTGTGTGTGATGTTAGGTAAGATTTTGTTAAACCTTTGATAGCTGTAGCCTTTAAAGCACAGGTGCTTTATGCTTTGGCCTTGAAGAGCTACACTGTTGCCTCTGTTGTTGCCATTCAATTTTCTGTCTTCTTCCGCATAATCAGGATGGCAGAAAAACAGATGGCACAAAAACAACAAAATAACTAAGTGCCCATGTCCTAATCATACTCTACTTACAGTCCCTGTCCCTCCGCCTTTTATATTCTTTCTGTCATCAACTCTATCTTGCGATTTCCTTCAACACACACACCCCACTCACACAGACATTAACCTTACTGCCCTCCTTAACTGAAATCCTACTATTTTCACTAAAGATCTTCATTACCTTTTTTAAATCTTGGAGGTGAAACATGGTGCACCACTGCAAAGAGACAGTATCTGTCTGAGTTTAATTCTTGAATTCTTCATCTCTGAACATGCATCATCATTATACAGTACCAACACCTACATAATAATGAACTAAATAAATGTACATGTGCATCATGATGTATGAAGCCAAGACACAGGACCGTCAATACACTTTTTATTCCATCTTGCTGAAAGTACTTTACTAAGTTTGTATTTTTTGTAATCAGATTGAGCCCTTATGTCCTGGTTATCAGAATGTGTACACTTCCAGTAAAGGAAGTTCCAGTTGGGTAAATCAAAAGCTTTAATATTCATTCTCAAATAACAGAAGTGGTGTATGTATTGTATGTGCATTTTCTCTCCTGATAGCAGTCTGTCAGATACAGATCATCATAGGTAGCTTCTCTGTTCTCTTCTCTAGAACACTAGAAAACTACCCTTTTATAGTTTTCTAGGGCCAGAATCACTCTTTGACATGACATGGATTATGGTAATGTCTCTTTAAGGCAAGTTCTTCGTGAGATACAGTAGTTGCAGTCAATTCCAAAAACAAAGCAGAAGAGGATTTAAGTAGTCTAAACTCTCAGTCCATCTTGTGTCATACACTCTTAAAAATAAAGGGAAGAGCCTAAATAATATCTTGACCCTAATACTATTTAGGTATGCGATATTGACCATGTCATAGCATTTGAATGTGAATTAAGTGGACAAAGTTCAATAATGATCATTGTTATTTTGACTGTTATTATACATGTTGTGTTAGAACATACAATAAATAATAGATTTAATATCTGTTACACTCTCTTCCTGTGTATTCCACCGAGCATCATTAATTTCACTTCGCTGCCTCCTATACAATACAACTTTTCACCCGCTTATTATCAGCCTTCCATTCCACATTCCACAATTACCTTATCCTGCTGCTCCTCACCACAACATTCTAATCTCTCACATGCCTTCATCTCCCTCAGACAAACTATGGTAATAAATAAAAGGCAGAAGGGCTTGAAATGACAGTTGATTGCTAAATAATCTGTTTAGTGATTTGCGGAAGCAAAGTTTCTATATGCACATGTACCTATGAAGACAATAATATATTCAATAAAAGTTGCAAACAATCAAAAAATATATTTAATATAAATGCATGTGTGTTAATATTTAGTTTGATTGTGTTAAATATGCGCACATCAATCCTATATTAAAATGCTAGTGCTGTATTGTAAGGGAAGCCGAATGCTATTTGAATTTATATCGATATTTTCTCAGATTTAATAAAAAGCTTATACTTATTTTTTTATTTCTTTATATATATAAATTTCACACAAAATTCAATTAGAAATATTTTCAATATAAAACAAACAATTTGTATTATGAGATACTAAGCATTTACAGTAATTGTATCAGGTGGATTGTTCATTTCATTTTCAGCAATTAAATCAGAACTATCCCTAAACCAATTATGAACTTTATTGAAATGTTGACATGTTGTAGCTATTTGTTCTGAACTAATTATCCTGGATCATAATAAAATGGTTACTGATCTTTTTAATCTAAATTTCTTGAATTATTAATGACCAGTACTCTCACAGACAGCATTTACACTGATAACACAAAGCACATATTTATGTTAAATTTAGACCAGACTTTAGGAAATTGATTTTTTTTAAATAAGCTGGAGAAAAGTGGTAGAAAATAAAACTTATAAAGGTGTGATGATTTTTTAAAATTAATTTCCCTTGTGGTGATTGAAAAAGCAAAATTTTACTAAAGAAGAAAATCTTCATTTGTTTAGCTCATTCTTGCAATTTTCTGAAATTTTACCTCAGATATGCTTTTCTGTAATTCTAAAACAATCAAAAAAATAAAATAAAATAAAATTTGCCTTAATTTTCAACTGGAAAGACACTTTTATGTGACATTTTCTTCAGAAAGCATAGAAATCAAAAACTTATGTATAAATAAATACAAAGCAGCAAAAACAATTAGGCACAATATAGAACATTTAAATTTAAATTGCTTTGTATCAAAGCTACATTCAAATTAAATCAATCAGACTGACTGATAATGAACTGTGTTATAGGATCATGCAAAATCTGAACAGTTAGTACTAATGAGAACTCATCTTTTTGGACTATGAAAGAGATATGAAGTATTCTTTCTTCTACAAATATTTTAAAAATGCATTTGCAGTAAACACTAACTGGAACAGTACTCATTTGCTTGACACTTGATATTCAGGTCTACCACAATATTTTTTATTAAGAATTATTAAAAACAAAGCAATGCAAAGTCAGAATATAACCATTGCTGTAGTAACTTACCAGGAGCTCACTTACCTCCACATTAAAATATCATGTCAGACTTTCTACAGAATTTATTTAGACAAATTACTAAAGAACAATTTAATTTCTTATGTTCAGCTTTCTCTTTTCTTACTTTTATGGTGCCTCTAGTATATGTGTCTCTTGATAAAGGATATGAATACTTTTTTAAAACTGTACTATTTTACACTTTAAAGCATCATGTTGTACGATTGAGCAACAGTCAGTTTAAATATGCAAAAGATGTACTTAATTCTCTAACATTCTCTAACTTGCCTCGTCTAACTCAGCGGCATAATTCGCTGAAATCTATCCCACCAGTACTGGGTGTAGGGCTGGAACCAGTACTGGATGGGGCCCACTTATACACCCACATGGGGCTAGATTAGAATCCCCCCAAACACAATAAGCACATCTATGGGACTTGAGAGGAAAGCTCATAAGGACATGACTGGAACACACAAAATCCTCAAAGGCATAATATATAATACAAAGCCAGATACAGGATTCAAACACAGGTTGTTGACATGTCACTGTTAGAGAAAATAATCTGTAAATAAGGAAGAGTCTTGAGTCATCAATACAAATGAAATCCTTGACAGACATCCTTTATTACCTTAGTGCCTTTACGTACTTTTGTTCAGTGCAACATGGTAGAATGACCTATCCTAAAAGAATAGCCTCTTTTAGCAGTTATTTATTTACATGTAATAGCTGGAAAGCATTTCAGTTATACCAATCAACACACAAATACAGTAAATGGCACATTCATAAACATCCCTATACTATTAAGTACAGCGTGATTCTAAATGGTGGGGCCCCAAATTATGATGTATTACTGTCTTAATAATGAAACAATCCAAATGAAAAAAAGATCACAGTATTCCTGGATAAATATACGAATGAGTGAGGCATGTCACTCTTTTTCACTTATTTGTGAACTAACTGGATGACTGTGAGATCAGTGAAGGTTATTTTCAGCAAGATGGGGCAACCTGTCACACGTTCATTTCGTGGCATGGCACAAATTGAATCGTTTTTTGGCAACTGGGTCATTTCAAAGGGACTATGGCCACCTTGTTCTCCAGATTTCTTCCTTTGGGGAGCGCTGAAAGGAAAAGTGTGCAATAACAAGCCTCATACACTGGAACAATTACAACAAAACATTGAACAGGAATTCGCTGCCATCACCCCTACAATACTGGTGGATACCTTTGCCAATATGGAGCCCCATATTGATCTGTGTTTGCAAGAAGATGGCGACCATTTTCAACACAGAATGTGATTGGAATGTTTACACGTCTATTAAGATATGTACTGTAATTATTTTGTTTCTATCGCTTTATTATTACTTGAGTAACACATAATAACTCGGGGACTTACCCATCAGAATCTCCCTGTACCATCTAAATGTCCCTAAATACTAAATCATTTAAAAGGTTTAAGTAAATGTCTTGTTCATAGAGTAATACTTCTTATAAGTAAAGAACAAAATAAAAAGTTAAAATATTGTATTATATTATTTCATTTTTAAATGTGTTGTGACAAATGAAATCAGGATGTCTCTAAGCTGAGTATAAGTTTTATACTCTAAGTAAAACATTTTATACAATTACAGAACAACTTTCCAAGATAATTAGTGGAAACATTTTATCACCATTTCCTAACACAGAAAGCTGAGAAGCCCACCAGGAATGAAAGGATAGCTAAGATTGTAATAGATACAGGGAAATAAAGAAACTATAATAATGCCAGATTCAAGTTTTGCATTTTAAACCACACTTTTTCCACACAGTAAGTATTAGCACATCCTTTTGTACCTTGCTTATTCTGTTCAACAACAACAACAACAACATTTATTTATATAGCACATTTTCATACAAAAAAAAATGTAGCTCAAAGTGATTTACAAAATGAAGAAATAGAAAAATAGAAGACACAATAAAAAATAAAAATAAGTCAACATTAATTAACATAGAATAAGTAAGGTCCGATGGCCAGGGTGGACAGAAAAAACAAAAAAAAACTCCAGACGGCTGGAGAAAAAAAATAAAATCTGCAGGGATTCCAGACCAAGAGACCGCCCAGTCCCCTCTGGGCAATCTACCTAACATAAATGAAACAGTCCTCTTTGTATTTAGGGTTCTCATGGAAGGACATGATGATGATGGTCACGTAGACTTCTGGCTTTCAGTCCATCAATGTTGGAGCATCATGATGCTTTGAGTAGGTGGTGGTGGCGCAGGCCGCCACCACAAACAAACCGGAAAAAGAACCAGAAGAGAGAGTTGGGGTCAGTACGGATTTTAGAGCCACTATGAATAGTTATTATGATGAATTGAACATACAGAGTATCATTATTAAGTTAAAGTGAAGTTAGGAGAAAGCCATGTTAAAGTAATGTGTTTTCAGCAGTTTTTTAAAGTGCTCCACTGTATTAGCCTGGCAAATTCCTATTGGCAGGCTGTTCCAGATTTTAGGTGCATAACAGCAGAAGGCCGCCTCACCACTTCTTTTAAGTTTAGCATTTGGAATTCTAAGGAGACACTCATTTGAGGACCTAAGGTTACGATTTGGAATATAAGATGTCAGACATTCCGATATATAAGATGGAGCGAGATTATTTAAGGCTTTATAAACCATAAGCAGAATTTTAAAGTCAATCCTGAATGACACAGGTAACCAGTGTAGTGACATCAAAACTGGAGAGATGTGCTCGGATTTTCTTTTCCTAGTTAGGATTCTAGCAGCTGCATTCTGCACTCATTGCAAGATATTTATGTCTTTTTTGGGTAGTCCTGAGAGGAGTGCGTTACAGTAATCTAGTCGACTGAAAACAAAAGCGTGAATTAATTTCTCAGCATCTTTCAATGATATAAGAGGTCTAACTTTTGCTATGTTTCTTAAGTGAAAAAATGCTGTCCTAGTGGTCTGATGAATATGCGATTTAAAATTCAGGTTACAGTCAACAGTTACCCCTAAGTTTTTTACTTCCGTTTTAACCTTTAATCCTAATGCATCAAGTTTATTTCTGATAACCTCATTGAATCCATTATTGCCAATTACTAAAATTTCAGTTTTCTCTTTATTTAGTTTGAGAAAATTACTATTCATCCATTCAGAAATACCAGTAAGACATTGTGTTAGTGAATCGAGAGAGTCGGAGTCATCAGGTGCTATTGATAAGTACAGCTGTGTGTCATCAGCATAGCTGTAGTAGCTCACGTTGTGCGCTGAGATAATCTGACCTAACGGAAGCATATAGATTGAGAAGAGCAGCGGACCCAGGATAGAGCCTTGTGGAACACCATATACGTAGAATATCATGTGTCTTTGAGATGTGATTACCACAACTCACAAAGAATTTTCTCCCTGCCAGGTAGGATTCAAACCAATGTAAGACACTACCAGAGAGGTCCACCCATTGACTAAGGCGATTTCTAAGAATATTATGATCAATGGTGTCAAATGCGGCACTCAGATCTAAGAGGATGAGAACAGATAAATGGCCTCTGTCTGCATTTACCCGCAAGTCATTCACTACTTTAACGAGTGCAGTTTCTGTACTATGATTTGTTCTGAAACCCGACTGAAACTTATCAAAAATACCATGTTTATTGAGGTGGTCATTAAGCTGCATAATGACTGCCTTCTCTAGAATTTTACTTAAGAAGGGCAGGTTAGAGATGGGTCTAAAATTTTCAAAGGCAGAGGGGTCAAGATTATTTTTCTTGAGCAGGGGTTTAACTACAGCAGTCTTAAGACAGTCTGGGAAGACCCCCGTATCTAATGACGAATTTACTATGTTCAGGGCAGACATGGTTCCCTTCCTGGGATAGCTAGGTGCAAGGCAGAAACTAACCCTAGATGGAGTTCCACTCTATTCCAAACCAAACTCTCAAACACACCCATGCTGATTCATTCATAACATGTTTAGAGTTATACTAATCTACACATCTTTACAAGATTTCAGTAAAACCAGAGTACCTGGGGAAAATGTAAACCACAAAGGCAGTACCTGGGCCTGGATTTGAACCTAAATACACAGAGCAATGAAGCAGCAGTGCTAACTGGAGCCCCGCAGTGATTAGTAATTCATTTTTTCAAACTATTTTATTATAATTATAATTAAACCTTTTTAGTTATACTTGTCTCCACATATTTTAAAATACTGCACAGACTTTTGATTTTCTAAATTTGGATATGCTAATAGGATGCTCCTTAGCACAGTCTCATTACTTAAAAAAAATTTTGGACTTTACTTGAAATGTGCAATAATCGTTTTTAAAATTACCATTTGAAGTACAATAAAGACATATACATTGATATATACATTTTTTTTGCAATTTTGAGTAAATGAAATTTCTACTGTGCCATAATAATCAGAAAGTTTTTGACATCAGAGTAACCAATTTTACTATTAAATACAGACTATTAATTAATTTTTAAAGTAAATGTTTGTCTCTTAAGTTAAAAAAAAAGCCAAAATCTCAGTTATTAATAACAATATGTCCATGGCTGGAGAGTGTACTCTGTACTCAATATGTGTTTGTAATCAATATTTTGAATATCAATAATCAATATCAAATGTTTGAAATAGAAGGTCATATGTAATACTTAAATTCAAAATAATTTCTAAAATATAATTATGGTTGATTATTCAATAATAAGCCTGTGCCATATGTGCAGAACATTAAATAAAAGCATTCAAAGTGACCTGGTGTTTCCAACGTAGCATATTTCCTTGCCAGGATGGGGATGAAGTGGATAAAGTGTTCTTTGTTTGGTTGTAAGCCATATATACAAAAGGACTTTTCTTAGTAATGACAGAAATATTTAGAATAATTGAAATTATTCTTAATCTTCCACTTACCTGGATTTTGGAATTATATGTATTATGTGTCATATTCAATGCTTGAACCTTTGTCATTGCAGTAGCGCCATTATTTTGGAAACATCAATGAAATGCAGCTACAGCAGGTGATTTGACAATGACTACATTTACATTTAACCTGTAATTACGTTATTGATTGGTACAGCTTGTTCAGAATATAAATATTGCAACTGGAACAGAATTATCTGATTTGAAAGTAGCTTGTTGTCATCCATAACTGGAGGGGAGGGGCTGTAAAGATCACAAAAACAAGGATGTTAATATTGTTTTGAAAGAGAATATATAAGGATAGAATGAATTTTATGAATGGGAAAACCAAACCTATATAAAACCAGCATATAACATCTTTTAAAATCAACTATACCTCAGGATTAAGTTTCTACAACACAGCTCTCAGGCATATCTGAGGGAATTGTTCTTCATATATCAGAGAAATTTTTAAGAGGCCTTCGTCCTCAATAGGTTATCCTTGACAAGCTGCCAGTCCTTATGAAGTTTGTTTAGAATTTCATTCAAACTGGGCACTAGGGCTGTGTTGAATTCTAGGTTTGAACCCATAGTGGTTTTTGAAAGGTGATAACCCAGTGCATATGGTCATAAGAGCAGTTTTTGAAAATTTGGTCAATGGAAGTGATTTGTTCCAATTACCTTGAATATCATTAATATGACATCTTAGATATTTCTCTAGGTCTTGACTTACCCTTGATGTCTGGCTATTATGTTGAGGATGATAGCTAGAGGTGAGGTTTACCTGAATTCAGAGAGGTCAAAATATTCTCTGGTAGAAAATTTAACTAATTCTTTTACAATTGGAAGATATTTTTTAGAAATGGCAGCCTTGGACAGCCCTTGCCAAAATTGCAATACTACTATACAAAGAGGATAAATCTGTAACAAAACCTGAAGGGATTTATTTTCAAAGTCTAGTTGGAGGTTTAAAGGGCTGTAAGACCCCAGGCTGAACTTGTGGATACATGCTTATTACATACTTCACATCAAAAATGTCTCATAGCTAATGAGTTTTGCTAATGTCAGTGTAAGCGCAAAAGTAATGCATTGTGTCTTCTTTGAAGATCTTTTTATTCTAATGAGTCGGGAACAAAAACCAACCCTTTAGAAGATTTGTTCTAGAATGACTTGTTTTTTCAGGATCGTTTTTAATTTCAGTCGAAGGATCAGAAACATCAGGGGTAGGGGTTGATTTGTTTTGAACCTTTTTTGTTAAACTTTAGTTATTTGTAAGGAATGCTAATTGTTTTTAATAAATTCAATAAAATAAAATAAAAAGATCAGAAACATCTATAAGTGTGGAGCTAAAAAGCTTCTGTAGGAATAATTTTCTCAAGTTCAAAACAAAGATTCATTCTCAAACAAGCAGGAAAGGACATCAACCTTTGAATTTTCCCCCAGCTCAACAAGACATAATTAAATTAAAACAGCAAAAGCAATCAGCAAGCTTGTTTGGTATTAGACCTTTTGGTAGTTTTCAGTCAGTCAGTCATTATCCAAACCCCTATATCCTAGCACAGGGTCATGGGGGTCTGCTGGAGCCAATCCCAGCCAACACAGGGCGCAAGGCAGGAACAAATCCTGGGCAGGGCGCCAGCCCACCGCAGGGCACACACACGGGACAATTTTAGGATCGCCATTGCACCTAACCTGCATGTCTTTGGACTGTGAGAGGAAACTAGATCATCCCCATGCAGACACGGGGAGAACATGAAAACTTCTACGCAGGAAGGACCTGGGAAGTGAACCCAGGTCTCTTTATTGCCATGCAGCAGCAATACCATTGCGCCACCGTGCCGCCCTAGTAGTGTTCAAATAAGTTCAATTATTTCGATAAAAGGTACTTCAGTACCTTCTAACCAATGAATTCAATCTTCAAATTAAAAAATTATAGCAAGTAATTATCTGTTCCCAGTATTATACAGTAGTTTGCTCTATAGATGTTTGTGTGTTTGAATAAGAGGCACAGGGGGTTAATTTAAAAATGTATGGGAACTTCTAGGAAAATTATTGTCCCTACAAAACCAAAGTAAGTGGAAGTGAAAACCTAGGTGACAATGGACAGGAACTGTGATTGAGTAGCTTTCTTAATTGTTGATATGCCTCTTGAATTTCGAAAGTCCAGATAATTTTCTTACCCAGTATTAATTAGAAAAATCAGTAAAGCACTGAAATATTTAAAGAGTGTGTGTTTCCAATCTGTAGTCTCAATTTGTAAACTGTAGTTTTACCTTTAACTGGATCTTACAGAGTTGCAAATGCTAAACAGTCCTACAGCTAATGAAGTTTTCAGCAGCACACAAGTCAGCCAAAGCCAGGATATCAGTAGTTTCCTGTATTTTAACAGATATCACCAAACTGTTTTTGTACGCAATTTGCTCAGTAGTGCATTTTCCTATATAGGATGAGTGTTTTTTCTAAGTTTAAGGAAATTGCAATAACATGTTCTAATTATTCACAATAAAAACACAGTCCTGTTCTTTTGAACATCATTGTTACTGTTTCACTGTTTGTGAACATATTCACATAATTTGAAAATGTGTTGTTGTACTGTGTCTCCAGCATTACATTTTGCTATATTTTAATCACATGGCGTTTACCAAAGCTCATCTCACCTTCCATTTCCTTTCAGTTTTAATTGGTTATCAAATGGCAAAGAATAGGGAATAAAATTCGAGTATGTGTCATCCAACTTTAACTTAAATTAGTACATGAAATTATTAAAACAGCCACAGTATATGAACTGCATTGATTAGTATACAGTATTGTATTAATATACCTAGTTATTAAGCACAATACAGTCAATAGCAAATTCTTAAAAATTGTGAGGTGAAATATTTACAGAATCATAAAAAACAGGCATTCTTTGAAATTACCCAAACATTAGCAAATAGATATTTTGGAGAGTGAAGAAGTTTAAAATGCCACATTGTCCCCACTTGACAACAATAAATAAGATTACAACAGAGTTTTTTTTAACTTTATTAGCAAGCATTTATTATAGAAATAATGGGTAGGTTTTGCTTGTATAAGATGATTAATCTGTCAAGGTCAGTGTCAAAGGCAGGTTTCCCTACTATAATCCTAAATTAACACCGTATGTTTCAAGCTCATGTTATTGATAATAATTGAAACCTACTACAATTGCTTTATTTGCTAACATTGCATTTTTTGCTGTTTATTCAATTAAAATACATATTTGAAGTTATTTAATGCAGTCACGATATGATTTGGAAGAGACAGCTGTATGATGCATAAAAAAATATATCAATAATGATTAAAATATGTTAGGAAAAGTGGTCTTCTGGGCACTAAATGTTTGACTTTGTAGTTTTACCTTAACTATTATCCGACCTATTCTATATCAATAAATATGAAATTGTAATTGATATTTGAATGAAAAAGAAACATACAAGTTGTTGTGCTGCACAAAATTATACCAGTCATCTCAAGGGATGATGATCTATTAATGTAATATTTGCAGACAAATTAAAGCAAAAACAAATATTGAAGCGAAAACATCACATTTATACTTTTATTAACAAAAAGTGGGGAAAACCAGCCAACTTGGTGCCAGTCCCTCTACTGGATTAGTAGAGAAGATTAGAAGAGTGCCAGGAACCTTAATTATGGAATCAATTGAATTAGCTTTGGAAAATGTTTGGGCATACCTCATAGGTGACATATTGGGGCCTTGCTGTGGGAAGTGAATGAGGGCTACCAGACCAAAGAAGATAGTCCAGAAAAAGACAGGGAAGGAGAAAGGATAAGTAAAAGATAAGAATGGGTAGAAAAAATTTTGGGACATTGATTAGGATGAGAGTTGGCAGATTTGATGGAAAGGAGGAAAGTGGGAGTGTTTTGCATGCTAAAATCTAGATGGAAGGGGAATAAGGCAAGAGAGGAAACTTTCAGTTGTTGCACAAATGAGCAAGGGAGAAATGGTGTAGATATAGTAGTATCCAAAGAACGAAAAGACCTTGTCCATGTGAATAGGAGGAGTAATAGGAAGATGAGTGTCAAACTGGGCCTTGGCGAGATTTTAGCTAATGTCATTTGTTCACATGCTCTTTAAGTGGGCTGTGAGGAAGAGGAGAAGGATGTTTCCTTTGCACAAATGGATGAAGAGTTTAGAGTAGTACAAGATGGAGGAAAGGTGATTGTTGGTGATGATCTAAATGGGCATGTTGGAAAGAGTGTAGAGATGATAGAGCAAGGTACATGGAGGGTGGGAGTAGGACTGAGAAATGGAGAAGGGGAGAGGATGGTAGATTTTGCAATAGCATCTGATTTGGTAATAGTTAACACATTTTTTGAAAAGTAACGTCACAAATGGGGAATGTGTGACAGTGCAGCACAAAGTGATGGTGATGGACTGGGAGATCAGAATCAGCAGGAGAGTAAAATCACAGCAAGCGGCACTGAGAATAAAGTGGTGGAAATTAAAAGAAGAAGGGCTTAATTATGATAGTGATGGCAATGATGATGTAATGTCGAGTCAACAGTACAAACTTGATTCACACCTAGTTTTGTAAAATTTGACTTGCTTGTATGGAATGTTTTTTGATTTAAAATAAATTCAATAAAATGTTAAAAAAAAGTACAATCTTTTAATGATCACTGTACTGATATTTTGGACAGGATTGCACCTATTTAAAAGTTAGATAGCGTTCTGTTATTCATTCAGCCGCTTGGATGAATGACTCCATGTGCAATCTCAGATGGTCCACTTGGAAAGCTGAGCACTTACTTATGGAAGTCTACTAATATGGGGGTTCATCGCTTTTATTAAAAGAAATTGTGCATTTATTTTAACACTATGGTTAGGGATGCTAGAATAGCTTTTTTTAAACCTTATTTTGACTAATAGTCAAAACACTAAGGTTTTATTTGGCATAATTCAAAATATTGTTTCACTGGCTCCATTAATATGCAGAAATTTTCAAAAAATGACTGTGGTAACCTACTTAGGTGTTTTGTTAGTAGGATTAATGATGTTATGACTAATTTAGATGCAACTCCTTCGTATTTCACTAATAATTTCTATTAATATGCTGGTTTTGCTTTCTGATCTTTCTACAGCGATCAGTAAAACAAAACCTTCATCATGTCCTTTTAATTTGTTGCCTACATCATTGCTGTTACAAACCTTTGACTGTATAGATCCACATGTGTTGAACATTATAAATTGTTCTCTGCAGTCTGGCATTGTTCCATCGTACTTTAAGCATGCTGTAATCCAGCCGCTGCTGAATAAACCAAATTTAGATCCTTCTATATTGGATAATTATAGGCCTATCTCCAAGCTGCCCTTTATTGCTAAAGTTTTAGAAAAGGTTGCTGAACAGTAGCTTAGTGCCTTTTTAGAGGAACAGAAGCTTCTTGATCCTTTTTAGACTGGTTTTTGGAAACAGCATTCTACTGAATCAGCTCTGCTTAAAGTTTTTAGTGACCTATTAATGACTGCTGATACAGGGGAGTGTTCTGTTGCTCGTATTGCAAGACCTTACTGCTGCCTATGACACAGTGGACTATCATATTTTAAGACCAGTCTGTGGGAGGCTCTGGTTCTGTATTGGACTGGCTCTCCAGTACTAACTATCTAATAGGCATTTTTCAGTTGGTGTTACAGATTTTATGTTTGTTACTGCTCCTCTGACTTGTGGAGTGCCAAAAGGGTTTGGTTCTCAGACCGGTATTGTTTTCCTTATATTGTACATCCTTCCTTTGTCTCAGATTATCAACTCATTTAAGTGCATTTCATATCACCTTTATGCAGATGATATACAGCTTTATATCTCATTCAAACCCAATCATATTTATAAATTCTCCATTTTGGTTGTGTGCTTGTCACAGTTTAATAATTGGCTTTGAAATAACTACTTGCAGTTGAACTCAGGAAAGACTGAGGTTCTAATTATTGCTCCCCCTAGTCTTCACTCTGAGATTAGTCAGAAGATGGTTTCTGTCTCTCCAATTGCCAAGTCGAATTTACATAATCTGAGAGTTACTTTCAATCAGTCATTAATCCTAAATTCACATGTAAGGTCTGTTAACCTCTCATGTTTCTTTCATTTAAGAAACCTTTCTAAACTGATGACTGTAGTCTCAAGATGCTTGAGATGCTTGTACATGCTTTTATCACCTCACGTCTTGACTAGCCCTGTATAATGGTCTGAATAATCCTCCCTTCCTCGGCTACAGTTATTTTAAAATGCAGCTGCTAGGCTTTTAATTCAGTCTAGTCAGGGAGAGCATATTATTCCCATTGTGTATGCTTTGCACTAGTTACTCGTTTATTATATAATTGGTTTTAAAATTTTGGTGCTTACCTATAGAGTTCTTTGCAGACAAGCCCCTGAGTATATCACTGGCTTCCTGCGCCACTGTACAGCTGGTTGGGCACTTAGGTCTGGGCAACAGGGCCTCTTAGTTATTCCTTATAACTAGCTCAAGCTATGTGGGAATTGTACATTTCAGTCTGTTGCACCAAGGCTCTGGAATGGTCTTCCGTTAGGACTGCTAATGGCTGAGTCAGTTGATTCTTTTAGTAAGCAACTTAAGGCTTTTTTGTTTAAGCAGGCTTTTGAACACAACTGAATAGAGTCTGTGTGGACCTTTAGTTTATTCTTAGTTTTGTTCTTGTTATTATATTTTATTATTTCTCTTTATATTTTATTGTTTTGTTATATTTGGTTTGCACTTTCTGTGAAAGACGCTTTATAAATAAATTTTACTTACTTATTTACTTAAGAACAGGTTAAAGGACAAGGTTTTAAGCGAAATGTAGTCATTTGAGAATGTGGAGGAATGATGGGAGAAGAACAGCAAAGGTGTATTAAGAGCAGAAGAAGAGGTGACAGATGTGATGATAGGAAGTGGCCAAAACTCGGGGACAAAGCGACATGGTGTTGGAACAGAAAGGTGCAGGATTAGATAAAAGCTAAGAAGGAAGCAAAGAAGAAATGGTACCAATCAGGGAAGGATGAACACAGGAAAAAATATAGGCAGACAAGCAATTAGACAAAGAAATCGGTGGCAAGAGCCTAGCACAAGCTTTGGAAGAAGTGTATGAAAAACTGGAGACAAAAGATGGAGAAAATGATTTTTAGAACAGCAAAGACTAAGAACAAGGCTGGAAAGGATTTTAGTCAGATAAAGCAGTCGAAAGATGAGCAAAATGTGATCTTAAATGAGCATGATAGGATCAAGAAAAGATGGGAGATAAAGGCTGTTGAATGAAGAAAGTCCAAACGTAGTACATGGCGACGAAGTGCCAAATGAATAACATAGGATGTTTATTGAGCTGGAGAAGGCTTATGATAGAGTCCCACATTAAGATGGCAAGTATTTCAGGTCATTGTAAATAACTTTTCCTGAGGTTATAGTTAGCTGAAAACGAGCAATGAACAAAAAAGTGGTTGCAACCCCACTTCACTTTTAAGTACAGGTGCCTATGCCTTTCTGGTCTGAGCTACTATCGAGTTAATACTAGTTAAACATATATTTACTGGTCCTCAATTGACAGACAGGAATTTTCGGACAACTGTAGAACTGTTCAGGAGCCATGGGTGTGATGTGCTGCCACCAGGATGATGTACCAAGTGACATCTTTCAGCCCCCTGGGAAAAACCATACAAGAAGAAAAACATAGCCAGTCATACCTGTTCAAGAACCTTATAGTAACATTATCCATATAACATCTCCATAGTAACATTAAAGCTCTAGATAATATTTAATCCTTTGTAGGCCTTCTATCTGGCTATTAATTTATGCATTTATTAATTACACAATTATGCTTATTATTTTAATTATTTACTAGGGGGCTCCACCCCCTGCTCGCTTCGTTCGCCCTCCCCTGGGTTTGGTTTACCAGATATACAATTTAAAGACATTGTTATTTTCATGGGAATTGTTACATATGCATTATTTTCACTTTTACTTTAAAACTTTTGTAAAAACAATACTTGTGCTTTATTTCCGGCCCCGGACGTGGTTAAATCTCTTTCTCGCAGGACGTATAATGCTGTGTTGTGAAGGGGGGTTGGCTGAAAGTACGCTAAGGGGATGCCGTTGGATCAGCTGCTGTCTTTCTGCTGCTGCTGGCGAGCTTCCTTTTTTGATTGTCGCACTGCATTTTCTGCTTGTCACGCTGCACATCGATTATTTCAAAGCCTGTACAGCAGCTGTCCATTTGCCACTTCGCGTTTCTGCCGCTCGCGTTGTTAAGGGGGGGGGGGGGGTTGACGGTGGCTCAAGGTACACTAAGGAGAAGCGGTCAGATCATCTGCTGGCTTGCTGCTGCTGGTGAGCTGCGTGTTCTGATTGTTGCTTGTCATTGTTTTAAGAGCTGGGAGCACATGACATGTTTCTGCCAGAAGCATTCCAACAATTGCTAGGTTAGATGTCCGTAAACTTGCTTTAAATGTTGTCTCACTGCCTTTTCTCACATGACGTTAAACTGTCTCTCGCGGGATATCATATTGTCTTCTGAGAAGATGACATCTCGTCTCCCTCCCAAAATTTTTTTTTATAATAGAGAGATATCTCTAGCTTTTAAGCTACAGTTTGTACACCACTTAACCAACAACAGAATAAGGCTGCAGATCTCTTAATTTGACTCAAATTTATTATTGATATTTAATGATTCGTCGTCATGGTTGCTTATCTGAAGCTGGCAATTGTTGTTTTCCCCAATAAATGGAACCGGTCTTCTCCCTGTTTGATGTATGAACAAGGCTACGGCTGATGTAATGATTAGAATAAACATCTGTACTCAGTTTCATTAATGTTGGATTGATTAATTAAATATTCCCCAGTCCACACTCACTCCAATATCCTACACTCTATAAGTATACACTCTATGTATACAATATTCTCCCTGGAGTGGCATGTAATGTATCTCTTGTGGATGAGTGAAATCCACAAAAAATACAGAGCCCTATGTAAAGTTAAAATGTGGGAGTTACATTCCTGAAAAAAACCATGGATATGGAAACTGCACATGGATACTGAAGAGGCATTGATTCTGCGGGAACATGGGGTTAGGTTCTACTGAGTCGATGGCTTGGGGTGGGGAGGAAAAGCTTGGGGAGACAAAAGTCTGTCACATGAACCAATGCCCTGCCCTCACACCCTGAAGCTTGGTAATGTTCCTTCCACAGGTTTACCTACGGAAAACTTGTTACAACTTTTCCTTCCTCTATAGTCAAATTCAGGCAAAAACATCTTGGTAGTAGTGATTGGCAGTGTATACAAAGGGCCAAAGCTTAATCAGTGTGAACTTATGGCAAACAGTTACTGGGAATTCCTTGTTCAAACAATTGCAAGCCCCTGCCCCATCACAAATGGGATTCAACTATCTACCCATACTTCTCGGCAGACACATGTTGATTCATACAGTGCAGTACATGTGTAGTCCCCAGAGATCTTAGAGCATTACAGACCTGTTTGTGCTGTTGCATGAGAAGGCTTTCAGAATTTTTTTTTCTACTGTGCATGGCCATAAATAGACAGAAATAAAATTGGTTACACGGGGTTTTATTGTGTTAAGCAAAATAAAAGTTTTATTTATAGCGCTAGCACGAGTGTGGATATCTTTTGCATCATGGATGCTATAACATGTCTAACAGTGAGAGGGAGGATGGCTGGATGACTGGAACAAGTGACAAAAACATTGGACAACAGGATCATTCATGCTGGATTCGGTTTGACAGTTGGGCACATGGTTAGTACAATTTTGTGAATTTTAAATGTTTTTATTTTTTTTAAATATTTTTAAACCACAGATAACTGAATGGAGAATCTGCAGAGAGAACAATGTGCATTATTTATATTAATAGATCTCATAATTTAGAAATCAAGGAAGCAAGTTGTTATTTCAGCACTTTAATGTGATGATCACATTAACTATCATAGTTATTAATGACCCAAACTAATTTTTAATCTATTTCTTTCTTCTTTGATTTTTATTCAAACTAAAGTATACTAATCTGATTGGAATATCTAGTAATGAAAAGCTGTTCAATTACAAACTCAAGTACTCACAGAAAATGCCCATACTAGATTCAATGGCATCTTCGTCGAAGATCACTAAATGTAGTCAAATTTCTTTACCAGGCTTGACACTTAAGTACAGGATCTTCTGACTCACTATGATATGACTGGAACCTCCAATATAAGGCAAGTTGAATTAAGTTTTTATGCTGAGCTGTGGTGAAGAAATATCTGAAACGATGGTCACTTGGTCTGAAAGTTGATGTAATAACACAGCATAATGTATCTCACAGAATTCAGCAAAGCTATTCCAAACCTGAGTTTTCAATTTTCTTCTCTAAAAGTAATCAAAGCTAGCAAACAATATTAGGTAACTAATACATACATTTCCTTGTTCATTCACACTCAAATTTTACTTTTAAAAATTGAGAAGTTTTATATGTGGCAATATATACTTAACTCCTCCAGCAAACATAAGCTGTGTCAGGATAATACCTTGACATGCAATATACAGGGACCTGCATCTTTGTCTCCCAAGCTGAAGTTGGTCTTGTCCATTGTTGATGGTGGATGTCTAAAACAGTACTCCACTGGCAGGTGTGTTATTTAGCTTTATTTTTCTCAATCTATCTGAAATGTTCGGTATTTAATTAACCCAAGAGAAATCAATTAGATCTATATTAAAATCATGAGCTGGAAAACAAGGGATAAGAAAAAGAAGGAAAACATAGCTAAAGGTTCATCAAGTTTAAGCCAGTCTCAATTTCACAATACTGTCTGCCATAGACTGAACTGGAAGAGATGGGTGAATGAATGGGTCATTCAGGACATCACAATGCAGTGTCGGGTAAGGCAAATGTGGGAATAAAGTAGGAAGTGAGGTGGGTAATGAATATTCGTCACTTTCAAGTGGCATATCTGAACCAAGCATGGCCTCTTTATCCTTGCTGTTAACTGTTAAAAACACCCCCTTGTGAGTCAACAACATCAACTCTAATAGGATACAAAACTCTGCATTGGGTGCCCGGAGAGGATGAAAACAAATTCAAGCTGTCTGAGTTGAAGGTACTGTATGTTTAAGCAATATGTCTGATGTAAATCTAAAAGAAACCTGCATCTTTGTCTCCTAAACTGAGACGGCCTTGGCCGGGTATATCTCTCTGTCCATCAAGTGATGATTACATCTATTTATTTTTCATATTTATTCTGGTCTGACAGACATTATGCTTTAATTATATGATTTGGATAATGGCACTGTGTAATAGTTGTAACATAGTTATCTTTAAATCGGAATTAATTATTTTAGAATCTGCAGCTGTAAAACTTTTACTTTTTGTTATTGATCTCACATTAACACTCAAAAGAGTACAAGTCACTTCAGCACTAAAAATGCATTACAACAAAGGAAGAACCTTGAACAGTATTGTTTAATGTGCAGCACAAACTTCCAAAATGTCACGAAGGATCTAACAGTAAAAGGTCAAACAAGTTGTAATACTCAGAGTGGTTTCCATTACAGACAATTGGTTGTACAAAAATAATGTTTAAGTGTTTTAACACTTATTGTGTCATTAAGTTTGTTTTTACACCTTGCTGTTCTTGGCAGGAGAAGGCATAAATCATTCAATAAAGGTCAAAATTACTGTTATAAAATCTACACTTTTTTGTGTTTTAACTGTGAAGCTCTTTGTGCTTTCTAGCTGTAGATATTTAAGAGTAAATAATGGCACTTTGAAACTTTTTGGTTAGTTGGTTATTTAAGTCTACAAGTAAATGCCTTAAAATTAATAAAATGTGAAAACCTTCAACAAAGTAATGAGTGCTTCTGGTTAGTATTGTATTTTTATATTATTATAAGGGTATTCATCATGATTATTATATGTTTAATAGTATTTATGCTCACATCCACCTAACTTTAGGGTTAGCAGTACTGTAGATAAAAAAAAATTGCACATTAATTTGTATTGCTGTTACACAGAGTTTACCTATAGACAGTTCTTAATTGTGGAGCCATACTTTGATATTTATATTTTTTGGTTTCTGTTTTTCTTTTATTTGCCTATTTAGCATTATATTAGGCCCATTCATTGCGGGAGTTGGATTCTGGCAAGGGTACGTCTTGTCTCCTCTCTTTCCTTGATCATGGTTTTTGCAGACAGGGTATCATGTTGCAATCGAGGCCTAGCAAACATTCCATTTCTAATTTAAGGGCTCCTTCACTGTTACTTGTGACTGATGTTTTCCTCCTGGCTTTTTAAGCCATGATCACTGGAAAGTTTGTTATTAGAGACTGACATAGCTAAAATAAGAATTAACATCTGCAAATCTCAGGTTATAGTTCTTTCACACTGGTAAGGAGTGGGTAGCTGACCCAAGTTGCAGGAGTTCAAGAACCTCATTGTCTTGTTTATGAGCAACAGTAGGGGTGACATTGAGATTAACCAGCAAATGGGTGCAATAGCAGTAGTTTTGGGGATGTTCTGCCAAACTATTGTGGTGAAGCAGGAGAAGAACTCGTCCATCCTCACCTGTGGTAGAACTTCTGTTTCTATAGACTGAAAGAAATCAGATAAAATTCTTTGGGTATGTAGATAGGAAGATAGGGTGCCCTCAAGACCCTGTTATGGGGGATTGTGTACCGAGAACATTCCAAAGCAAAGACCTAGTGGTGGCACCAGCACCTTTAGTAGTGATTATAGTTCTAAAATTACCTGAACACCTAAGAATGAAGGCACTGAAGACTTACAATCCTGTTAATGCCAACCTCACCAGAATGGCTGGATGTAAAGGGAAGTACAATGAAAGAATTTAAAAAGATATAATTGAAAAAGAAAAAAAATGTACTAGTGAACATGTTTGTGCAAAAAAAAAATGCAAATACAATAAAAAGTATGCTGTGAGTCAAAATACACACTCTCCCTCAGTATTTCATAATGTGGGAAGACATTTTTCCAAAAATTTCTCCACTTAGGCATAAAATATTACTTTGAAAAAATTACACCGGCTGTTACAGACTGAAATCAAATGTATGTTTTTATTCTAAAATAGTAAGAATATGAGCAGTTGACTTCTCAAAACGGACTCAACCGGGATTGAACCTGTAAAGTTTTGATTACCAGTCAACAGTTGATAACGTTGCGCCACCAAAGTTTGTAGTAAATACGTGTCAGTTTCGTAACCTAACGCGGGTTCTTTCTCTGCAGTTAGATTTTTGAGTAAAAGCGCACTTGTTCTGTTATATTTGTACCTTTTGTGAAAGTGTTTCTTTGATATTTGGACTTCAGGCTTCACACATTATACACTTCATGTCTACATTTTCTAAATTATTACTAAAACATGAAAAACGTTTCTGTTTTAACGATGTGTTTACATAGATCGTTGTAGACACGGAACACACATGAAATGCATGTGTTGCAAATAACAATATAGTATTTATAAAAGGTGTCATTTTGCTTGACTTCTCACTCTATACAACTCTAAGCAACTGACACGCAGCTAAACAGACTTGAGCTGAGAAAACTGTGTGGGGTGGGGGGATGTGATAACAGGCTGCTGGCTGCTTATCGATACATTTACAGGACAAAAGACACTGACGGAGAGGTGAGAAGCGATTTAAGGTGGGATGGATCTACGAGTTTTTTCGTAGTCTCTGGTAATTCTAGTGTTAAATGTTCATCTGTCAGCCTTGTTCTGAACTTTGATTTCATGACATTCATGTCAGAAAAGTCAGACACACAGAGGTATGTAGACTCAAACAAAGCAGACATTTTCAGGGCTGCTTGGTGAAGATTCTTATAGTTATCTTACTCTACTAAGTTCCAGAAATGCTGAGAATGCTGTTGAGACTTTAACTGCACATTATTTTGAAGGTTTACTAATATATCAATCAATCAATCAACATTTATTTATATAGCACATTTTCATACAAAAAATGTAGCTCAAAGTGCTTTACAAAATGAATAGAAAAATAAAAGACACAATAAAAAATAAACATAATTCAACATTAATTATAGAATAAGTAAGGTCCGATGGCCAGGGTGGACAGAAAAAACAAAAAAAAAAAAACTCCAAAAGCTGGAGAAAAAAAAAAAAAATCTGTAGGGGTTCCAGACCAAGATTATATATATATTATATAATATATTATATTATTAATATATTAATATATTATATATATATTATATATTATATTTTATAATATATAAAATCCAATGTCTGTCTGTCTGCTTTTCATGAGAGAACTACTTAACGGATTTAGATATTTTTTTTCTATAATTTGCTTGAAAATTCCAGTTAATTTTGTGACTTCTCTCATTTCGCTATGTATCATAGTTCACTTATGGTACCAAATTTATTTGCACGAATCCGAGTGAGACGCAGTGGGCAGAGGGGAGTGGGACGGGGCCCTCCTCACTCACGCTGCAGCCTTGGGCCGTGTACCTTACCCCTGCATAGCTAGCAGACGAGAGAACTACTTAACGGATTTAGATCGGTTTTTTTCCTATAATTTGCTTGAACATTCATGTTGATTTTGTGACTTCTCTCATTTTGCTATGTATCATAGTTCTCTTGCGGTACAGATTTCTTTGCGAAAATCCAAGAAACATGAAGCGGGCCTTCCTTACTCACTTGCCAGCTTCGGTGCGTCTTCCTTAACTTCACTTAGCTAGCGAACGAGAAAACAATTGAATTCAACTTTGTTTGATATTTAAAATAAAGTGTTACTCAGGTCTTGATGAGTTTGAGTCCGGATATTCTCTTAAGTGTATGCCACACTGAAAAGATAGATTGCAATTCAGATTGTGGATCATGATTTTGTGTTAAAAGGATTGTGATATGATTTTTTTGGAAAGATCGCCCACTCCTAATTTGACTAATGAAGTTTTCAAATTTATGTAGGATTCATTAACCCTTTGGCAAGCAACTTGGAAAGTGGTTGCGAGCAACGTGTTGGAGACCCCTGGTCTACAGTTATGGCATGCTGCAGGGTCATGGCACTGAAGCAGGAAACATGGGCTATGAATGTTTGGTTACATTAAAGGATTAAAGTGATGGTATCTTCAATGGATTCAGGAATTGAAGGTTTGTAAAAAGTTCTTGGTTTTTTATGTTTTCCTAAATGTTTGCTAATAAAAGTTAAACTTCACATTAAGTCATTGCGATTTTGTCTTTCCAATTTGATAAGGGTTGTTACAGAATAAAGGAAAGCCTTGAAATTTTCTGTGCAGAACCGCTGTTATTGTAGGCCAGGGGTGACAAACTAAGAAGCCCACAGGATGGATCTAGCCCTAGGACCTTCTTAAATTGCCCCTCTTCATGAATATTCAAAACATGTTACATACAGCCCCTTTAATGTGTGTTGTATAAATGTTGTATGTGCCTATAATTTAGCAGGATTACATTTACACCTGTCATTAAAATTTGCCACTAGTGTGTATGCTTGATTTTATCTGCAACACACAACACACCACAGCTACCAACAATCCAAAGGAAAAGGGAAAAGAAGGTGGCATGCCATACTGCAATAGAGCAATTAAGTGTCTTAGCATGATGTTCAATTTCAAATGTGCAGCTGCTGCCACTCTAGTCACTATTAAATGCTGCACATGTGTTAGAGCTGTCCAATCTTCTACGACTTACTTGAATGCTGCTACAGCTCTCCATCATGATTTTGTGTTTTGTTACAGCTAGATTATTGTATGTGGAGAGAAGACACATTTGCATTTCATTGTGTGTTAAATGTGATTGCTATCTGTTTCTCACCAATTTCCAAATGTGGTCTGTGTGATCCAGTACATTTACACTAGTTTTTTTTAACATGTCATCTGATACAGGTGTAAATGGATGTACTTTGCTTTCTCAGACTGTGGCTGCTGGTAGCATTCATATCCCACTTCAATGTCCAAGAAAAAAAGATATGAAGCAGAATATACAATTGTGATAAGCAGGTGAGTGGTTTGTTGATATATTGTTGATATATTCTGATTTCTGGTTCCCATTGGGTATAAAAAGTGTTATTTTTGGCCCTCAGTTAAATCGAGTTAAGGTCACTCAGTAATTTACTAGATTTCATTTTTATTATTTTAAATAAGTAAGGATTTCTTAATTATTCTGTATATTTTTATACGTGCAGATTCAAAGCTTGTGTGTATGAAATAGACATTAATACATGTCTGTCGGGAAATGAACTCTAGACAACAGCAGAATTACCAACAAATGATTCTGTGATACAGCTACTGGATTTAAACCTGAACTGCTTTAAACACATATAGAGAACCTGAGGGACCATTAGTAGCCATAAGCCAGTTTTGCTATAATTGACCTCATTAGTGAAATAGCTTGTAAAACTTCTTGTAAAGTATTTTACCTGTAAACTAGGAACATAAATCATAAGCACAAGACTACAGATGCTGAACTATAAAAAGCAAATTCTGGAAATAATTTAAGAGTTTAATTTAACAATGAAGACCAATTACAAAGCTAATAAAAATGTTAGGCTATATCATATAAACAATAGAATACAAGCTAAAGAACATTGTTCTATAATACGTACTAGAAGGCAGCACTTTGAAAATATTTTCAGTGGTATTTGTAGTCATGGTGTCAATGAACCAAATAAGACAGCAGCATTAACAGTGTAAAGAAAATCAATCAGGTTAAACCATACACTATAGGGTTCAGAGCCTAACGTAAGTTTTGAAAAATGTTAAAGATTTTCACTTTGGCGATCCAAAACAGTTTCTGTAAGTAGTGAAATATCAGTCTCTATATCTACAATATAAATCACACTCTCTGTTTGTTTCTTTGCTTTTTTCTAAAAACGCAACCTTGTTTCTCAAGTCATAGAATTAGAATTTGGCACACACATACTCCTTAATATAAGTTAGGGTTTTGACATATAACGTTTGAGAGTCTGGAATGAGAACATGTGGACAGAAATACTACAGTGGGATCTATCAACAGAGAAATACTGCTGCATGGGCTGTAAGGTGATGTGGCAGCTCCCTTGTCTTTCAGCCAAGAAATATGGGTTCAGTTCTTGCTCACTATATTTAACCATAATCAAGCATTTTTCTGTTGGCCCCAAGCCACCTTGGGCGGGCCATGTTGCCTCGGTTGTTATTTTATGGCTATTTGCATCAAAAAGAAAAAAAAGAATATCAGAATATTATATACAAATAAGCTTTCCAATTTAGCAATAGATCTATGCTAAATATAACATGTTTAATAAAGTTTAGTAATATATACGTTGTAATTATTTTATGCCATTGTGCCCTTCGACCTTCTCACCCCGGCAACGTTGGGAAACTTAGTTAGAACGTTCTCTAAATGATCCAGGGGAAAGTTAGACAAAGTTGATGTTTTTAATGTGGTAGAACTTACAGATTTGGATGACCTAACAATTACTTTATCAAATAAACTAGACATATTTAATGTTTTTCTCTCAGTTTTATTCTTGAGGTTTTTAAAGTTAGAGGATATCAAAATAAAGTTATTGGTTTTATGCAACTTCATATAAAATGAAGGAAGTTATGAGTGGTGAAAAATTAATTCCTTTAAATTTAGTAAGCAGAAGAGAAAGAGAATCACACCATGCTTTGGATGTAAAAGGTTTTTGCAATGGTGAGAATACATCAACTATGGTGAGTTCCATGCTAGCCCTAACAATGAGCCTAAAAGAAGAACCTACCAGCCCCTTTGGGATGAAGTAAATAATGACTGACTTAAGTCTCTTTTGCGAAAGAGATCCTTACCAGAACTGAAGTACTCACCACCAACACAATGGTAGAAATAACTAACTAACATGGTATACTGTATACCGCGTTACGTGTCTCTGCTTATTAAAAAGAACTGTCTGCAGAGTGTTTCCTGGTTTATGAGCTACTTTAATGTCTAATCTGGAGAGGATGCACACTGTAGTTTATGGGGCAAACATCTAAAGCACTCGCAACAAATATATAAGAACATTTCAATGCTGTCAGAGGGAAGGACCCACAGTCTCTGATATATACACATACCAATTCAACCGGGGTGCAAATAAGATTTAGCGGAAATACTAAGAGTGCCTGAGAGTTGGCTGAATCGTGGCTATCAAACGAAAATGCCATTAACTGACATTTGTATATGAACCCAGCATATGCAGGCTTAACACACTATACACCCACAATTTCACTTGCACATCATCATTTGCACATCTCCTTTATAATTGTACTGTACTATTCCGCAACTTTTTTGAAATTTTCTTTTTAACTTATGTTGTGATGTTGTATTCTGCTATAAGCAGCTCCAAATCGATCAAGTCAAATTCCTGTACATTAAGTAATGGCAAGTAAAAGTGATTCTGATTCTTAAAAAGAAGAACATCCAAATAATTAAAAAGACTTTAAGACCAATACTCTCTAAACCCCACCTTACTAATCCACTCCTCTTGCACCCACCTACTGCCCCACACCCCTTTTGCTATATTTATTACCTTTTATTCCTGTATGTTGTAAAAGGATCAGACCCAATGCACTTAAAAGGTTTGGGGCAGCCACCCATATATTATCCCTGGCTGCAATGGGTTAGGTTTTTCAGACAAGTGATTGGTATGGAGTCCAGACATGAACTGGCGAAGGTTTGGAAAGATGGTGGTTTTAAGTGACCTTCTTCTGACGTCATCTTAGGGGCTGGAACCAGAAGTGACGTCTTTCTGGGTGCCGGAACCAGAAGTGATGTCTTTGATGTTGAGTCACATAGGTTTTCCCGCAGCTGGGGCCTCATGTATAAACGGTGCGTACGCACAGAAATGTTGCGTAAGAACATTTCCACGTTCAAATCGCGATGTATAAAACCTAAACTTGGCATAAAGCCATGCACTTTTCCACGGTACCTCATACCCTGTCGTACACAAGTTCTCCGCTCGGTTTTGCAGACTGGTGGCACCCAGCGTCAAAGCAGTCATTTTCCTCTGAAGATTGCACCTAATAGATTTTGAAAGTTCAGTTATAAAAGACTATTTTAAGATACATGATTCATTATCTCCCTTTGTAGATTTTTAGCTAAAAATATGAAAGCCATATCAAAGACCTTTACTTCTACAGCATATATACTGTATATATAAGTCTGAATTCCAGAAGGGAAATTCAGACAAACAAGCAAACTAAATTTAACAGGTGTTTAAAACACTAAACAAGTGGCAGGTCCAAGAGGATGGACTAAAGGTGCAAAAACAATGGCAGTCATGCTTCATCCTACAATAGAAACAGCATGGAATTGGGTGACATTTACAAATAGCTGCACCTTTGAGTATCTTGGCACACATATGTTGACTTCAATGCCCCTACTTCCTTCATTTAAAACCTCTCCTTATGCTTAAATCATCTGTCATATTGCTAGAAATATTTTAATTAGGTAAATGCACTTAATTTTCAGTGACATCACTTTAACATCTCTTATTAAACTTGTTCATCTAAACAGTTATGGAAGGCTGTACACCATTCAAGTTTTTTTTTAATTTATTGTTGAATCTTTTGGTATTTTAATTAAAAAATGGTCAAAAATTGTCAGCTTAATGCAAACCACTAAATGGCTTTCATGAGGGACAAATAGCATAATGTTAGTGTAATGGAAGAGAAGTGAATAATTTTCTCTTTTTATGACTGCAGGACAATTATTGCTGTCATGCAGCATAACTGATGGACAGGGCCAACAGCAAATACAGTAGAATGTGAAAGCAGCTTCAGAAACAAAGCACAGACTCCGTTTTGTTGACTATTCTAGTATAGTGGGGGCTTTGTAATGAAATGCCAGGACTGTAACATGAGACAAGCAAAAACAAACAATAAAGAGATTTGAAAAAAAAATATGGAACAGGTCAAACAACAGAAAACATGAAAACCAGAACAACTGTTTAAAGAATGAAAGCTGATATCAACAAATCTGAAGTTGAGATCGACACCCATCAAATGAATTTAACAAGGCTAAAAACTACAGAAATCAGTCCCTAACAATCTTGCATGGTGCTTGAGTTAAATTTGTTCAATATAGGACATTGGAAGCAGAACTACTCCTGCCTAACATAAATTTAGCAGCAGCCTTTTGAATTTGTAGTTCTCTAGAGGAGGGATTTGAGCGAAACATCAGTCAGTTCCTTCAGTGGTGGTTGGACCTGCCAAGAAGCCTAAGCAGCATTGCCCCAGTATTGTCATACTAACAAGTTGAAGATTCCTTTCACTTGCCTGACAGAGGAATTTAAAGTCACCAGAGTGAGAAAGGGGATCCTTTATAGGGGCTCAACTGATACCAGAATCTCATCTGCAGGTGTTATAGTTGAAACTGCACAGAAGGCAGTTGAACAGGCAAATGCAAGAGACATGGCATGCTGGTAGGTTTCGTAGCAGTTGAATGAACTGGGTTTGGTAGCACTGCAAGACCCCAATATGATAAAGCCCAGAGGAAAGAGAGAGCTCAGCTGATCCAGGAAGGGATCCATGCAGAAGTGGAAGAGGAACAGCATAACAGCACACTGGTTAAGTGCCAGCAAGGACCTTGGATCAATTGGGATCATATAACTGCCGGAAAGATCACATGGGCAGAACTTTGAAAATCAGAACCAGCTAGACTGAAGCTTCTGATTCATTCAGTGTATGATTTCCTTCCAAGCCAGTCCAACCTGCATTACTGGGATCTAGTTGATACCCCAGCATGCTGCCTTGTGCCGAGCAACAGGTTCTTTGAAGAACATCTTGAGCTGCTGCCCAAAAGCCTTAGGAGAGGGAAGGTGGCACCATGACCAAGTACTGAAGGTAGTAGCTGATACCATCTGCATTGGAATTCATCAGAGAAAACACCATCTCCCAGTAAGGCACAATATTGCCTTTGTTAAGGCAGGGGAAAACCCCAGGTTGGATCAAGACCTCAGCTGGGCTGCTATCCTCAGTACAAGACTGGCAACTGAATGCTGCCCTAAGAAAGCAGTTGAAGTTTCCATACCACATCGTGAGTACAACTCTCAGGCCAGATTTGGTCTTAACATCTCACCAGTCTAAGCTAGTGATCATGATGAAACTCACTGTTCCCTGGGAAGACTAGATAGAGGAGGCCCATGTGTGCAAGAAGGCAAAATACCTCTGTGATGCAGGACATCTCTGAAAGTCAAAAACATGCTTGTCTCACAAGGGTAGTATAGCCATTTATAGCCTTACCTGTGTTTGTTTAAAAAGCCATTGAGACAATGGGCAAACTTACTTTGAACGAGGGGGAAATAGATAGATAGATAGATAGATAGATATGGCTTCTCAACAATTTGGATCTTGCATGTCTGCGGCACACATGCCTAATTTATGTAGCATTACGGGAATTTTACAGTATCTGATCAGGTTATGTCTGCTGCCTGTTGCACTCGGCTGCTGCTGGAGAAAGGAAGGGAGGATTTGTGAGCGGTGCATTGCCTTGTTCAAAAGAAGCCATTCAAGTCCTGGGCAAAAGTTGAATAGCCAGTAGTACTTATCAGAGAGAGTGCAATGGCATGCAAGAGACACAGAGAGGCAGTTCCTTATGGACAGCATGCAAGTGACTGCCTTGGTAAATACGAGAGTCTGTGGAGGAGGGAGCAGCACAGCATGAGCAGTGTCACTATTTGCTCCATGGTTGAAGAATAAGAGGGTGTCGTTGGGTATTGGGAGCTTCCTTTGTTCTATAAAGTGGACACTAGAGGTTGTCTTTTGACCAGCTTCTTTCTGACGAACCTTCAGAACAACAAATAGAGTGAAGGTGGAGTGGTGAGAATAAGTTAAAGCCCATGCGTACTGATAGGGAGACTTTAACAGTGCTTTTTTATGAAGAAGGAAGGACATTTGTTTTGTGTATATTTTTTCTTTCATCTTGATGATTGCTTGGAAGAAGTTGGAAAAAGATATTTCTTTTCATTGTAAACAGTTTTTGGAGTAAAAGTTTTTTGTTTTTCTTTTCCTTTCATGATTTTCAGTGGCATAGGAGGAAAGGATGGTGTTTTTTGTTTGATTTTTGTTGATTTGTTATAATTTCTGCTCTGTGTGTGTCATTAGGTCTAAGTTTTTATTTAAAGACCCCACATCATTTTGATTTGGATTTTATTTTTTTCACCATTTTTTTTTGTAGCACCTGTTAATAAAGAGCACTTGATTTTCTTCACTTTTGTAACATTGTGTCTGTGTCTCTCTGATTTCACAATCAATATGCTCAGTACATGAACTACAACAGCCCAAAGTGTAGATTAGTGCCAATTCCCACTTCATGGGATTTTACAACCTTCAACTGGTAGAGGAATGTAGAAGACAAGGAAGGCTTGACACGAGCCCATTGAAGTGGGCTGCAGGGCCATGGCATTAGAGGGTTGCAGGACAGAAGAGCCACCAAGAACATCACTGACGCTGCAGAAAAAGCATCAAGCTGGCTGTTGATCAAGAGGAGCAATCCATGGTGTAGCACGCTACTTGGACACAAGCTGGGGACTGATCAACCCCAGCTGGGTTGCCTAGGTGAGAGTGTCTGATGATCTAAGACCGAAACCCGTTATGATCCTGGGTTCTTCACTGTTGATGTGTTCAAGTTGCAACACTTGGTGTATGAAGAAACTAAATAAACTAGTAATAATCCCTGACTCTGGCAATGTTTCATTTTAGTTTTTGAGATAACTGTAATAGCTGAAAATGCCTAATAATTTTGTTTTCTGTCCATTCATTGGGACAAAGATAGATAGATAGATAGATAGATAGATAGATAGATAGATAGATAGATAGATAGGAATACATTATCTATCTATCTATCAGCACAGAATACTGTATGTCACACTTTTTCAAAAGTTATTTTTTGTTGGTAAAAAATATAAAGTCAAGGTATCTTCAATATTGATCTTAAAGCAATGTGGTTGCCAATGATTATGAAATGATACAGTTCTTTTCACCAGCATCTTTTTCAGTATTGAATTCCAATCAAAGTATGCACTGAACCTCAGAAGACCTTTAATTTTTTTCTGGCTTCCATGATGTGGTGTCTTTGATTACTGAACCTGGGCCATTTTCACACTTGTGAGCTATAGGTCAGTACCATCACTCTGAATTGCTCAGCAGCTCGTGGCATACAATTGCTGACTGCTGCCAAGTGGCATCATGATCTCAGTTTGAATACTGGACATGGCCTTTTAAACTATGAGTATCAAAACAGAAAGCTGACACCAGGGAGCATCTGTTCTACTAGAGCAAGAAAATCTAAATACAATAAAATTCAGTCATTTTATATTTAGTAATTGTTAATAATAAAAATACATGGAAATTGTAAATTCATATCAAAGGCAAATGTTTATGAAATATCTTTGCCTGTTCAGCATTTATATACTTTATGTATTTGTAACTCCGAAAATTAAAGCCTTTTTAATATTTCTGAATAAGAGGTGAATTAATATATGAAGACATTATGTTTATTCTTTACTTCTAAAAATTACACAAATTATTTAAGAAAATAATTAATGGGAATTTCAACAATTTGTGATCTGAAATTAAAATGAGATTATTACTGCATGTAAACTGGTTTTATGTGAGAGCAATTAAGACTGCAGGCGATGACAATTGTTTTTCTATTACAGTTTTTTTTTTCTCAATTTTTTCTTTTTTATCTTCAAAAGTAATCTTACAATTTTAACCCAAAGAATTTCTGTTAAATTGTGCCTTTTCAAAAATGTATGGTTTAGATTATAATACTTAGAGACAACACATCTCTCAGGGACATTGGGTCAATTGTGCCCCCATTCCCAAAGCAATGTTAAGTTGAAAATTCCATACCAGATGTGCTAGAGTCTGTGTGTTACTACAGGACACTAAAGCTACAATCACAATGAAGCTATAAGGGATTTAATTGTGGTTTTTGGCCACATCCGATTTTTTTTTTCGTTGACTGATCAAATTAATTTTGTAAGTGATTTAAATCCAGCAAGAGTGTGCATAGACATCTATCAGAAATGTGCTTTGGATGTGCAAAATTATTGAAAACAAATTTGCCAGACAGATGCAACCCAATACAGAACCACAAACACCAATAGCATACTGACTGCTGTGCTACCTTACGCTGTTTTTAGTGTACAAAGTCCATGAATTTGTCAGCTTGTAATTGTAAGAAAGAGAAACAGAGAACATGAAATTATAAATGCTGCTTTGAGCACATTCATCACTACCTCATGCATAAACAGTGCGTTGCGTAAGAACGTTTCTACGTTCAAATTGCAATGTATAAAACCAACACTTGGCGTAAAGCCACGCACTTTTCCACGGTACCTCATACCCTGTCGTACACAAGTTCTCCGCTCGGTTTTGCAGACTGGCGGCACCCAGCGTCATAGCACTGCTACTGTTCCTGTGTGGTTACCCTTTATTTCTTAGAACTACATTTCTGATGCGGCCTTATAGATACACTGAAACTAACCGCATATTGTTTATTAGTGTAATGCATCTCATTGTAGATTACCTGTAACAATATAATGGCCCAGGGAATAGCCATAGTATTCCAAATACCATAACTGCTTTAGAGTTGTTACTCTCATTGCACCATCTTTTTCTTTTCCTTCTTTCAGCTGCTCCCTTTAAGGGTTGCCACAGTGGATCATCTTTTTCCATATTACTCTCACTGCACCACTCAGAGTATTTTTAGTATATCAGTATACAGCATCAAGCACACGCTTGCCGTTCAGCAAAGGGAAAACGTTTATGAGCCTGTTCAAAAACAGTTTCATCCCAAGAACTATAAACGCACTCAATCAACTGCTCCTTGTAGGACTGTTTGTACTTATAAGTACAATCACCTCACTGTAAACTTGCACTACAGTCATAATATTGCACAACCTGCGCCACTTTATAAAGCGCATACTTACATATGATGACGATATCATTTTTAAGATGAAATGCAGGAAAATATGTTGATTATATTATACAGATAAAACTTTAACTTCATTTAAATATCTGTATTGTTAATAATTAAACAAGTGAGGACACGGTGCCGCAGTGCTAGCAAGTTCACGTATTGTTCCTGTCTTGCACGCTGTATATTTGCTGAGGCTGGCGCGACACTAGAAGGATAGATGGACAGAATAATTAAACACGTACTATGAAGATATTTCAATGTTCCTTAAAAGTTTTGAAGAATCGTTGTTGTAAGCTTACAGATGGCTTAACGTCTATTACAGAACTGATTGTGTGGCGATTGGGTATTTGGGGAAAGAAAAGTAAGGACAGGAATTGCATGTTAGTAAGTTTGAAAGAGACAGTACTGCTACAACAAATTATTTCATCGAAGGTCGCGCATGGCGCAGCAGCATCTTGTGTGATACATGCACATTCACTGCGCCATTGTGTTACCATGTTTAATAACATGCTTTCATTCCAATCATCATGAAAATGATATCACGTATACATCTCAGTATTTTAATTATTCAGAGAGTTGTAATATCACGAATGTAATGGATTCTGTGTCCTGTCGGAGAAAGAGAAAGAACGGAAGCACGTAGTGATTCACACACATAGAGCACATTTAAGATCAAATACAAAACAAAGCATTTAACATATTACTTTAGTTACGATGGGATTTGAGAAACTAGTAAATTAAATGAATTTAAGATGAAGTTTATGATGTTCTACTTTAATGACAAACTAAACTACGTGATTAAAGTGGAAATTTCAAGATTAAAGTTGACTTTTTGTGCTTTTTTCCCACTGTGTTCCTTTTTTTTTTTGTCTGTACCCTAATAAGCTCAGATGGTGGGCTACAACTCGCCTTTTCATGGCGACTTTGATATGTGACTTCTTTTTTATTTTGGCACTGTGCGACTTTGCGAACTTGAGCTTTCGAGTTTCTCCGACACGCTATGTCACTCGATCAACTTATTTTTGTTGATTATATCACTGTTTAAATCAACAAATAGTATGTTTTTCCTTTGCCTCCATTTGGTATTCGTTGAATATTATATTTTCCTTCGTGCTTTTCCCATTGTCTTTTCACAGAACGCTGCACTTAAGGGCTATTTATATTGATTTGCATATTCAAAGAGGCATAATTCTGGGAGGAATTTGGGTGGGACAGCACAAGCGTGCACGAGCGTTACTTTTCACTCTGACCAGGATTTATTGAGCAGAAGAACGCAGAAGTTGGAGTACGCACAGATTCCTGCATCTGGATTTTTCTGTGCGTAAGCACATTTCGGCTTTTGTGCTTACGTCATGTTATAGTGCGAATTCTTCGCACGGCGTTATGCATGAAGCCCCAGATCTGTACATAGAAAACTGTGGACATAAAAAAGAATTAAGGACTGGTGAGAGTGAGATGTGAAGAGTGTGGATATGTAACAGTGGTTTGACCATTTCAGAATGTCAAGGAGGACACACAGTTATGTATTGTCAAAGCCTGTCTGCAAGAATCTTAAGGATAAATATGCATTTATATCATGTAATTTCCATCAGAAAATACACAGCAGTTGGGCTAAAAATAGACAGAGTGCCGCATACATTCCAGTAATTTAATTCTGGCTTCCCTAAAGAGGAGAACTTTGAGATGTGTAGTGGTAGAGAGTAACTATTCATATAATCCTGATTCAAGCATTGAAATACAGATCACATTTTAATTGCATATGTCTGCACCATAGACGAAAGTTGTCTGTTTTTTGTTGTTCACACTCTGCACATACTAGTGAAAAAAATCAGAATTGGTATGTACTGTTTAAATTTTTTTAAAAAGGCATACTTCTTTGAAGCCTTATTTAATTAAGGAAAGGTTCAAGTAAAACTCCAATCAGTGAAGGAAGTTAGATCTTTAACTTATTTTGCTTTGTATTGATCTTGATGATCTTAAACTTCTTTCTTTCATTTTTGACATTTGCATCATTTCTAGTTTTAAATCTCCATAAACTTGTTTGCACCTCTACCACTCTGAACTACAAATACAGACTGCATCTACAGTACTGTGTGCAGTTCACAACAACATCATGGCAGCTCCATAAACTGTGAAGACATGAACAAACAAGTGCATCCCAGAGAGTAATGGCCACTCAGATCAGGCCAGGAAAAGGACGTTAAACCTCTTTAATCTTGACTAGTGAGGGCTATGTAGGGATCTAATCCAAGTCTTTAAAGTTCACAAAAACACTGAAACAATTCATGTAGCAGAGTTCTGTACCTCAAAGAGTAGATAATTTATTTAAATATACTGCTGGAAAGTAAAGATATAAGGTAGACAAAATCAAGAAAACATGTCAGCACAAACGCTTCCTCTTTCCATGCATTGCCTCATTTGGCCTTATAATCCTCCTTAAATAACTTACCTGCTACCAGAAGTTGAAAAAAAATTACAAAAAAAATTCATATTTTTAGTTGAAAAAATATACGTTTTGTTGCTACTGATGCCAGACTAAAAACATTGCCTCTGAAATGAAAGGCACTGACAAAGGTTCTGGACAGACCTATCCACTGGAAGGGTCAACTCAAGGACGCTAGCGATGTCCAAGTTTTTCTATACTAAGATGCATTAAAATGAGAGCTGGGAGGAATGCTGACCCAAACTAGCAACCATCTGTCAAGTTTTCTTTCAGTCATCAAGCTAGTTTTGTGAACTAATAGCAATGTTTCCAAATATTCCATACAGATACTTATAAAAAATTGTCAAGGCTTCCTCTTGAGTGTGTTTAGTTGCTATGGAGATAGTACACATATCAAGAGCCCCTCTGGGTGGTGGCCCTGACCTTTTTTATGTCCCATTAAATTGTTTCCCCTTAATGAAGTTCTGATGAACACATTTATGACAGTATAGAGAACCATTTAAATTAATTATATTGTTTTGTTTTTGATTATCACGTCAGTAGAAAAAGTTAATCTCCAAGAGATTTCAGTGCCATTTCATATTCAGGTATCCATCTCTAGGTTTTTTCTGCTCTTTGTTGTTTTTAACAAATTGATTATCCCAAATTCTTACTTCTGTAGCCTTAAAACAATGATCAAGTGTAACAATCAGTATTCTCATCAAAACACAAATTACTGACTGCATATAAAAAAAAAATCCCAGCAGACAGTATGACACGACATACTTTTTCCTATGTGTTTTCTAATGTTCTTTTTTAATTTTACTACTCCACACAAAATCACAATGATTAAACATTTTTTCCAAAGCAAAATGAAAAACCGACACTTGAATTTTGGCTGAGACTTTTGACCTGTGATACTCAAAACCTTCCAGGGTTTAAATTTGCAAAATGCTTTGTCCTAAGACAAAAAACAAGGGGAGAAAAAAAAGATTTGATTTCATTATCAGTCCAGGCGTGTGCTCTGTACTCTCCACCAAGCTGCTTGGCATATGTGCTCAAAGCACTGAGCGCAATTATTTTACCAAGGTTTACATTAAATTACATATCTGATGTCACTGCAGTTTTGATTACCCAAAATATAAATGTAACTTCTGAGGCTAAAGGTCTTTAATTGACTTCTGTTTTCCATGTTTTTGTACCTAATTTAAGATTATTCCCATTTATCAAGGTATGTCTGTAAGATGTATATGTTTAGGTTCAATTTAAGACTGATCATTAGAAAATATACAGTAAGAACACCATTTTACTAATGGCAGTAAATTGCAATGGGTGAATTCTAAAAAAATGAAGAAAATGTTTAAAGCATAATTGCTGTAAAATGACTTAATTGGGCTAATTTTTTTCAGTACACCTGTCCTGTATCTCATTTGTTCATTAATGACTCTGAATGCATATTTAACATTTTCCGAAATGGAAGCTCACATCTCTCATTCGTGTCTCAATTTTGGACCCTCTGCAGTACTATACTATGCTCTACTATATTACTGTGACATGTGCCCTATACTGCCTATTGACATCACATTTGTGAACCAAGGACTTTCTGAATGATTTTAAAAATTGACAAAAAAGTAAACTTTTCGTAGATATTAAGGGCTTCTTTCTGCCAGATTCATTATAAAACTAGAACTTGGCAAAGGCTTATTTAGCAGGCTGATATTCTAACTAGAAAAAGAGAGAGACAAAGGTTGAAAGACAAAGGTTAATGGTGGTATGAGTTAACTTTAGGCAATGCATTTTGATTTAGACATCTGAGTAGTCTGCTAAAAAATAACATATTTTTCAGACATCTAAATTGTCAGTTATTAAGAGACATCGTAGAACTTAAGTCATTCCTGACAGTACATATGCTCTGTTCTGAAAAGTATATCCTGTATGCTGAAGTGTTTAAACTATGTTCGCAAATTCATACACAGTATAGTGTGAGTTTATCTCATGCACCATATATGCACTTGTTTAGTGGTGAACATTAAATGAGTTTGGTGTATCAGACTTCTGACGTACTTAAAATGACTCTATTTGCCAGGTGCTGAATAAAGAGCTGAAAATCGGGAAGTTTAGGTCTAAACCGTTAGTTTATTCAGACGGACATCTCAGTATAGAGTGTTTACACTGTTTAGAATATTTTAACATAATCTTAACAGAATTTTCTATTATCAATTTTTTACCTGATCTTTTTGTGGAACTGATAGATACCGTCTCCATGACATCCTCTGCTGTGTGTTTCTGAAGATATTTTTGCTCTTGTTGCTATGTTCTTCTTAGCCTTTTTATTATGACATTATTTAATTTTAATGGTTTTAATTCAGCTAATTTTATTAAAAGTATTACCCTTGTTTAAAGCATTTGTATACATATCTTTAGTGAAAAAAGTTATAATGGATATTTTGCATTTTGGCAAAAAAGAAGGAATGATCTTTTTTTTAAAAATTAACACTTTTAAAATTAATTTTTGAAAGAGGAATGTTTCAATATAGATTTAATAGCTCTAAATTTGTACATAGAATAAAATATAACTTTTAAATAGCTCTTGTACTGGAAAACCATTCAATAGTGGAGTATTCTTGATATATGTATGATGATATTTGATGTTATAGGATGATATTTGTAATTAATAGTAAACTAGTGCAGCATAGTTGTTAAGAGGTGCTCATTGCTAGCACACTTTGCTGTATTGTCGTGATGTCTGGAAACTGTGCCTTTTGCACATTTACATGTGCTTGTCCAGTGTATGGTTTTCAATCCCAGTCCTCTGTCTGAGTTGAATGTAACCTTGTGTGGGTTTTTGGACACATTACTGCAGATAATAGATTAAAGCTATTTATAAGCATGAAGTTTTCAAAATGTATAAAATAAATTAAATTTACTATGACTGCTGGAAGTAACAGTACCAACTGCAAAAACATTACAGATACCGTTGTCACACATGTGTGCATGGGAGGCAGCTAAAGGGCTTGAAGGAGGGCAATTCCGAATCAGACCGGGATGTAGCAGAGTACAATGATTCTTTTCTCGCTTCCCTGCAGACCATTCACGTGAAATTCCATCTGGCCCTGGTGACGTCACTTCCGGGTGCGAACCTATAGATGAAGATCATTTCCGGTTCCGGCCCCCTTGATGTCATGTCCAAGCCTGAGCCTATGGTTGAAGACCCTTCCAATCTTTGCCCCTTTGACATCACTTATTATCCTGACCTTTAAAAGCCACCACCTTTCCTCTACTCCCTCAGTTCTGTTTTAGACTCTGATTTGTGCACACAAGTGCTATCTTTTTTGTTTGCAATTTTGCAGCCAGGAAAATAATATATGGGTGGCTGCCCCAAACCTGGCTATGGCTTATGATCAAATTTGTGACACCATACATACTTGCAGGTAAGTTCTTCCACGGATAAGTTGGGACTTGATTTTACCATATAATTTCTGGTATTTTATAATGTCGGTCATATAAGTTAAATGAAGAAAACTCACGCTGTTGGTCTAAGAGATTATGATATACTAACACCCACCTGAGAGAGTAACCACAGAGCACACTGCCTTTTTTTTCTATGTAGGTGCGGCAATGCACTGTATCAGCGCATGCTCCTAACCTCTCTCTCTTTCTCTATTGTGCCTATGTAACCACACGGTAATACTCAAACTATTCCGAAGCCACGTTTGCACTGAGTTGTGTTTTTTGTATCTCACACCCTCATACAGCTTTATCGTAAAAGCATCCCATATCTACGATGGAGCGTTCGATCAGAAGAAAATATGAATTTGGTTTTAAATTAAACGTTGTTGAAGTAGCGATAGAAATTGGTAACTGGGCTGCTGCAACAAAATTCAATGTGTCTGAGAAACTGATGCAAGATTGAAGGAGGCAAGAAGATGTAAAAAAAATGTAAGTGTTGCATTTTTGAACGGGTGTATTTGTCGGGGTCTGATTTTATGATTGATATTTCAGGTTTCAAGACCCGACTTATACGTGAGTATATACAGTAATCAGTTATAATGTGTAATTCCACATAAAAACACATGCATACATGCACTATAGAATTGATTCTTTGATGGTGTTCATATGTTTGTGTTGCTGTGAAGAGAGTTGACAATTAGTTAAAAACCTCAAAATTATATTTATTCTACTAAATTAAAATAACGAGTTACTGTTAAAGGTAAAATAGTGTTGAGCTGACAGGTTCAGCTTTATAGAGACAAGTATGTATTTCTGTATTTAATTGGTAGCTCTTGATCCGTGGATATTCTATATACAGAAGCTGTAACACATAAATTGGATTATGTGGTTCAGTGATAGATGGACATACTGTCAAAACTTTACATCATAAGAACGGCGTCATATTTTCCAATGAAGGGGGTAAGCTCACAAATTGTCCTTCTTTTAGTTAAACAATAACAGTACCATTTACCTCATCCAAATTTTTGGATTACAACATTTAATTCATATAATAGAGGTTATTGAAAGAACATAAAAAGCAGTGTTAAATTTGTGTGGGTGGTTAATTGCTGAGATTTCAAATATGTTATTTTGATTCTATTTAAAAGTTGTTTGAGTTTCTGCTTCAGTTATGTGACTGAGAAGTTTGTTTTAAATTCTGTCTATGTAGTCCATTTTCAAATGCAGTGCCTCATAATTTCCAAAGGTGTTCCTGACTACAGAATACACAAATAAAAATAATTTTGTTAGATCAACTTTGAAGGCTTACATGTGCTCTTTTAGAGCCTTCTCTAAAACAGCTTCAGCATCCTTAGCCTTTCAAGGTATAATGTGTCCCTTAGTCTAGCCATGCATTTGATTGATTTTCTCTGTATAACATGTATTGTAGATAGATAGATAGATAGATAGATAGATAGATAGATAGATAGATAG
>JANRMT010062807.1:57746852-57778190 GCA_026402145.1 Polypterus bichir lapradei | reverse complement strand
TAGATAGATAGATAGATAGATAGATAGATAGATAGATAGATAGATAGATAGATAGATAGATAGATAATGTATTCCTATCTATCTATCTGTCTTTGTCCCAATGGATGGACAGAAAACAAAAAAAATGAAACATTGCCAAAGTCAGGGATTATTACTAGTTTATTTAGTTTCTTCATACACCAAGTGTTGCAACTTGGACACATCAACAGTGAAGAACCCAGGGTCATAACAGGTTTCGGGTCTTAGATCATCAGACACTCTCACCCAGGCAACCCAGCTGGGGTTGATCAGTCCCCAGCTTGTGTCCAAGTAGCGTGCTACACCATAGATTGCCCCTCTTGATCAACAACCAGCTTGATACTTTTTCTGCAGCGTCAGTGATGTTCTTGGTGGCTCTTATGTCCTGCAACCCTCTAATGCCATGGCCCTGCAGCCCACTTCAATGGGCTCGCGTCAAGCCTTCCACCCATGCCTTCTACATTCCTCTACCAACTTTATTTGTCCCCAGGTGTAAATTTGGCTTTTTATAGAAGCTCTTATATATAAATATACATACACACACACACACACACTATGGTCTAAACAGACACCTGAATGACTAATAAGTAAGAAAATAAAAAAGAAAGAGAACTGCTGACTTGGCTGTTACAGTCCCAGTGAAGCATTATGCTGACGTATTGCTGTTGGTACATGGGACACACTTCTGCTAATAATAACGAGACTGTAACTTGGTGATTCCCTATCCCTCTAATAAAAGATTGGGATACTGGAATGCAGAGACACCTGAGGCCACTAGAAACAGTTCCAGAAGAGTGTCACAAGGGGTTCACTAGGTTAGGCCAGACCACAGAAAATGTCCTTCACGTACAATAGTTTTATAGCTGTTTGAACTTGAAATCAATCAAAAGGGGAGATAACATTCCAGGTAGTGACTGGAAGTATTTCGAGGGTAATGAAAAGAAACAGAAGATGACATAGTGGAGTAATATTGCTCTGTTTCTAGGTGGACAAGCATACAATGCAGTCTATTTGTTAGACAGGGGTGAAGAATCCTGATTAGTTAGGCTTTAAGAAGAAACCAGGATCTTGTTTTATTTTTTAATGTTGTAATTCTCATGTTTCCCCTTCATTATTTTTATGTTGTTAATTAAATTTAATAACTTTGGCTTCAATTACTTACTTTTGACTTCAGAGCCTGAGCTACGACTGCCCTGTCGAGGCCATCATATCCTGTTGTGAACCATCCATTCACCAATGGTCAAATCCAGCATCAGTACAGCATCATAGTGAATAAGTCTGGATATAATACCAGTCCAGTCTCTAACATGAACATCTTCTTAAATCCAATCTAGACTTTCCAAAAAAATCAGTGCACTTGTTTGGGATGTACTGGAAGTTGAGAAAACCCATAGAGACATAGGAAGAACATACAAACTAAGCACAAAGAGTGGCCAAGATAAGAAGTGAACTGATGGTGTTGAGAGGCTGGTTTGTTAATCCCTATGCCTATCATGTCAGTCCAGTTCAGATTTGTTGGTATGGATATACAAGATTCAAAACTATTTCAAAAAAAAAAATTTCCCCAGGCCGAATCTGTTATTACAATTTATAACATAAAATGATTCTCATACCTTTTTTCCCTCCTTTGTGTTAAGTGGGTCTAAACTCATCTGCACAAAGCACCAGGCAGTATAGATTATCCTTTTTACCACTGAAAAAACTTAATGAATGCAATTTGAATTTCAGTGGCGAAAGTATTTTTCAGTATTGTCAAAAACTGCATTTTGTTCTTTTTGTCACAAAAAAATTAATATAAATGAACCTAGATCTAAATTCTATTGGAATGATCTATAGGCATGAAGACCAATTCTTAAGACAATGCTGCTGGCTATCGGCCTTTATATGCATCAGTAGATGAGGAGAGACTAAAGGAGCAATCTGGAAAGAGAATCAATTGGCCTGATCATTAAACTCTGATTTACTTCTTTGGCCAAAAGACAATCAACAGATTTGTCAATGTCTAGTGTACATTGGTGCAAACAAATAAGAAGGTAGGAAAAGCAATGATGCCAGGAGAAAAACTGAACAGCAGGTGCTCCAACAAATAATGCATGAATGATGGATTAGGGTGGAAAAGTAACTTGGAAGCTAGGTCAGGAATATTAATAGATGTAAAAAAGGTGAAATGCTAGTCCTTTAATGGAAGTGGAATGGATCTTAAAGTAACAAAAAGATTTGGTGAGAATTTCTTGACAAGTCAAGATGACCCATCATGAATTAGGAGTTAAAGTACCTAGGAAGAGCAAAAAATAAACCTGACTTTAGACAGAGAAAACATGACCACTGAATGAATCTGAGAATAGCATACTGAGAAATCAGTGTTTAATTGTGTTTTTGGCTAGCTCCTAGTTATTCTGTTTACAGGTAAAATGTTTAAATGAACTTAGAAACAGAAAATGCAAAAAGAAATAATGATACTTAGTCATTTCAATTTTACTTAATTGGTGTAATATTAAAGTAAAAATTTATTTTGAAGTAAAAATCTTCAAAACAAATCATTGAGCTCTGACAATAGAAAATGAAGCAAAGCATTGGGAATAGAATGTTGGAAGATGCTTGCAAAAGCTCATTCTCAAACTTTGTCCACGCTACTATGTTTAAAAATGGTATTTTTATACAAAGACAATTTCCATCCACTCTAGTGTTTTCAAACCATTTACAAAAATATCTTTGCCCACACTAACATGACCAAAAATGAGTAACAGGAGTAACACATTAAAAATAGTTTGCCTTTACGCTGGAAGAATTAAAAATAAAACAAGTGAGTTGGAGTTGTATGAAGCAGAGCGTGATTATGATATTATTGCAATATTGGACACCTGGCTAAATAACAATGATGGGGATGAGTGTAACATAGTGGGATACACATTTTTTTAGGAATGATAGACAGAACAGAAAAGGAGGTGGGATTGCTGTTTATGTCAAATAGAATTTAAATGCAAGTCCACTTTGGTTGGATGATGAGACCTTTCTTAGTAAGGACATGTGGCTTCTCCTGGAAAGCATTAGGGAAAGAGACCTTATTTTAGGGGTGTGTTATAGATCACCCAATACAGACAGTAACTTCAAAACATATCTTTTTAGTAATATTAGAAAGGCAAGTTTATAGGGGGATATTATAGTCATGGGGGACTTTAACTATCCAAATATTAAATGGGATAACCTTGCAAACAGCCGAACACAAGAGCAGGAGTTAGAAGTAATCAGGGACTGTTTTTTAACACAGTATGTTAAAACAGCAACACAAGGTGAAGCCTGTCTGGATTTAGTATTTTGTAGTAATCAAGATAGAATTGAGGGTGTAGAGTTGATTGAAACACTAGGGTCAAGTTACCATAATATTATACACTTCTCAGTGTTTTGTAAGAGTCCGGATGCAAAGACTTAAACTGTTAAGTTTAACTTTTATAGCACAAATTTTGAGCAAATACAGCAATCTATAAGGAGGATAGACTGGGATAAGCTTTTAAGAGTGGAGATAGTTGAGGAGCAGTGGAAACAGTTTAAAAATGTTTTACATGTAATGCAGAACAGGTACATACCTAAATTGGGAATCTATAGGAAATTAAAAAAACTCTGCAGTGGGTTAATAAAGAGTTAAAAAAGAAGCTGCAAAGGAAAAAAAACGGCTGTATAACGCATATAGGACTAATAACGCCAAAGTAAATCATACGGCATATGAGAACATGAGGGCAACCATTAAGAAGGATATCAGGGAGGCTAAAAGAAAGTTGGAGAGGAATATATTAGATAAGGTGAAAGAAGACCCTAAGAGATTCTTTATGTATTTTAGAAGAAAAAGAGCAGTCAAGGAGGAGGTGAAGTGCATCAGGAATAGTAAAAGGAATAAAAAAAATGCAGACAGTAAAATAGCTGATGCTCTAAACAATCTTTTTTTTTTGAGGTCTTCACAAGTGAGGAAGTGGATAACCTTCCAGTGATTAAAAGGACTAACCCGGAGGTACTAATTGATTTGACAATTGTATAGGGGGAAGTACTGCTCACATTAAATAGACTGAAATCAAACAAATCTCCAGGATCAGATAATATTCACACTTGTCTTCTTAAGGAGGTTAGCAAGTATATACTATATATAAACTCTTGACACATATTTGTAGGAAGTCTTAGCACACTGGAGAAATTCCGAAGAACTGGAAAATGGCAAATATTATTTTGTTCTATAAAAGGGTGACTGGGCAGATCCAAGCAGCTATAGGCCTGTAAGCTTAATGTGCATCACAGGAAAATTAATGGAAGGAATTATTAAGGATAAGATTGAGCAGCACATGGCAAGTACAGGAATTTTTCTGAACAGTCAGCATGGGTTCAGAAAAGGGAGTTCATGTCTTATTAACACGCTGGAATTCTTTGAGGTACCAACCAAAGGGTATAATCAAAGTGGAGCTTATGATATTATTTATCTTGACTTTCAGAAAGCATTTGATAAGGTGTCACATGAGAGGTTGGGCATCAAACCAAAAGAAGTGGGAGTTCTGGGTGATGTTTTTAGATGGGTCAGAATTGGCTCAAACATAGGAAGCAGAGGGTGATGATATGAGGAACCTTATCAGAATTAGCTAATGTTAACAGTGGTGTTCCACAGGGGTAAGTGCTAGGACGACTGCTATGTTTAATATAAATAAATGATTTGGATAGGAATATAAGTAACAAGCTGGTTAAGGTTGCAGATGATACCAAGATAGGTGGATTGACAGATGATCATTACAGAGTGACTTGGGCAGCATACAGGCTTGGACAGATTTGTGGCAGAGGTTTAATGTCAGTAACTATAAAGTATTAGACTTAGGGAGTAAAAATGTTAGGTTGAATACACAATGGGCGGTCTGAAAATCAAGGGTACACGTTATGAGAAGGATTTAAGAGTCATAGTGGACTCTGCGCTATCAACTTTCAGACCAAGTTCAGAAGCCATTAAGAAAGCTAACAGAATGTTAGGTTAAATACCACAATGTGTATAGTTCAACTCCAAGGAGGTTATGCCAAAGCTTTATAATGCACTGGTGAGGCCTCATCTGAAGTACTGTGTGCTGTTTCAGTCTCCAGGCTACAAAAAGGACATAGAAGCGCTAGAAAAGGTCCCGAGAAGATTGACTAGGCTGAATCCAGGGCTACAGGGGATGAATTAGTATCAAGCAAAAGCAAATGTTTAAGCAAAAGAAGGTTAAGAGGAAATATGATTGAAGTGTTTAAAATTATGAAGGGAATTAGTACAGTGGATCGAGACTGTTATTTTAAAATAAGTTCTTCAAGAACAAGGGGACACAGTTGGAAACGTTTTAAGGGTAAATTATGCACAAACATTAGGAAATCTTTATATAATGAACTACAGAAACTGGAAATAAACTACCAGGTAGTGTGGTAGACAGTAGGAATTTACGGACTTTCAAAACTCGACATGATGTTTTTTAGAAGAATTAATTGGATAGGATTGGTGGGCTGAATGACCTGTTCACATCTAGATTGTTCTAATGTACTAATGTTCTATTATAATGAAAGAAAATGGAGCTGAAGTATGGCACAAAACAGAAATAGTACTGCCATTAATGTTGAACATTTAGCAGCCCATCAAAGCAGAGAATAATGGATCAGAAGATTCATCTTTAACCTGAACTATCAAGTGTCAAAACCAGAAAGATAATGATTTTTCAGCAAAGACCAAAATGTAATCAGTACTCAAAGTAATAAGAACCCCCCAAAAAATCCACTAACCAAAATAAACAAAACCAAAAGTAGTAACAAAATCAATTAAAACTGAATTCAAAAATTCAAATACAGTTGAACCTATGGCAATGGTTTCAATAATGTTGCTCTCCTTGGACGTCACTATTTGGAGTGTGAACCTAGAAAAAGACCAAAATAATGGCACACAACAAACCAATGTGGTGGAACAAAAATATAACGCAAAAATAAAATTAAAATTCTTCAAACAAAACAAATACACAAAACAAAAGTGAAACTCGAAACTACACAATTTAAAACCTGAGAAAAAATACAAGGTCAAAAACAGAAATGTACTTGGCTCATGAAAAAAAAAACTCAAAGAAAAGTATATCACGACAGAAATAAAAGAGTCTAGAAATTAAAAACAAAAAAGGTCAAAATGCAATATTAAAAAAAAATACTAGAGGAACACAAAGTAATACAAATACAAAATTCAAAAAAGAATCAAAGATTTCTAATACTAATTAAATAAACAAAATCCAAATCTAAATTCAAAACTAATGTGAAAGAAGAACAAAACAGTAACTCCAAAAACAAAATAGTCTGAAAACACAAAACTAAACAGAGGGAGTAGGAGAAAAATACACAAGGGTAATGCCGTTGCAACATGGCTCAGGCAGGAGGTATAATCTGCAGGGCTGTTGGGTAACTACAGCATCTGGGAGTCCTAATTGCCAAATAGCTTTAATTCCTAAAGCTAAGACAAATACTCAGAATAAAGGGCTGTGTCAAAATTAATAGCAAACACTAAGTCACAAACAAAGCAGCAGTAACAAGAGAGTGAGGGAAAGTAAGAAAAACAAAAACAAAATAAAAATAGAAGAGGGGAAAGATAAGACATACATTTTAACAAATTTGTAAGAATTCAGATGTCTTATTGAGCAAATCATTTGTCTCCTGAATATGTTCATTCTTTATTTCACGTGCCAGAGTATTAACACTGTCCTATGTTACTATGCATTGATCCTTCAAAAGCAAGACCTACCCCTTACTTTAGGTCTAGGCACAATGCATTGGCCTTACCACAGGCAGCCTAACCCCAACTCAAAGAATTAAATGCATAAAAAAGCATTGATAGGTAGAGGCTATCCTAGCCGAATTGTTTGCAAAGTAAAATCCCCCCGAGAAGGGGCACCAATGCAGGGCACAGTTGCTTACACTCTCACACTTACTGACAAAAGTCCAGTTTATAGGATGAGAGAGAAAGCCAGAATACACTTAAAAACATTTAAATAATGGATTATTAATAATTGTATTATACAATGGAAAGTTATTCTAATCTGGGACAATAGCATTACAATACATCAGAGAGACTGTAAGAAAGTTATTTTAGACTGATTAGAATGAATGAAAATTTTATCATAAAAGGTCTAATCATAAAAGTTGGTATGTGTGATTTTATTTAATTTATGGGTACATGTGTTTTCCATTTAATCAATGAGATCAACGTAGATGCATATTCTATTTTTTTCTGCTCCATTTAACCTGGTAGCCAAAAATTCAGATGCACATACAATATGGAAATAGTTTGCATAACATCCGTAAGGTACAGAGATCATTGTACTTTTTTTATGTTTATCATATTTTTTTAGTTGTTTGTCCCTTTTGATTCAAGTTATTATAGGCAAGGCATATTTATTTAAATTGTTAAATTATGTAATAATCATCTATTATCATTACCTATGTTTATTTATTTGAGACTCCTGCTCACATAAAACAAGTCACCATCAGTATTCCTGGAAAATCAGGACTGACACAGTTTAATATCATTAACTTTCAGTTCAGTATTTACTTTTTTCCCTGGTAGCATAAACACTGGATTGAACTCTGGGCAAAGTTTTCATTTCTCACTAGTCCACTGGACAGTTGTCCTGAAGGTTAATTACTCACAGAAGGCCTGAAAGTATTGAGATGAAAGAATACTCCTTGTTTGCTCATTAATCATTATTATTTTCTTTGCCGTGATCTTTTAACCCTGATTGGAGAGCTTTAAGTACCTGTCTTTTGACTTCAGCCTTGTCTTAGACACAAGAGGCCAGTTAGGTCTATCATTGCTTTGCACCCTCCTCTCAGAGGCCTCAATTCGCTGGAGAGCAGGCTGAGAGTTTGATGGGTTTTGTAATGGTGAATTACAAAGTGTTACAAGGGAAAGATTAATCTGAGGTAAATCGGGCAGCGCTCTGACATCAAGGTAACTTGAGATCGCTTACATTGGCCTGAAAAATGCAGACAATTGCTCCAGTGACCACAACAGTAGAGACTTTTAAATTCTGAACCATAACATTTTACTACGCTGTTTATTTGCCTGAGGCTATCTGACCAAAACTCATTGTCATTTGTAAAATTAACAAATTGTCCTGTCTGAATTTTCAACATGGTCATAACTTCTGCACTAACAGCTTCCTAGTGGTGATACTGACACATTTTTCTTCCTATTTATTTACAGAGCTCAAGAAATTATCTTTCTTTCTTTCTACTGTATGCTTCTCATAACTAAAACATGTCTGTTTTTTTTGCATTTTTCACTTTAGCTAATATATAGTGAACATTAATGAAGTTACTTTTGTCTACACACATTTTCTAAGACCACATTTGCCAAAATGTAATTTACATGGGACATTGTTGTTAAGCTTAAGTGGAATGCCAGTTCGTTGTAGGGCAAACTCATGACCACCAGTAGTCAATATTTAAGCTAACATGTACAGCATGTATTTGGGATTTTAGATGAAGGCAGACTGCCAGGTGAAAGCCTAGAAGGACACTGAGCAGAACTTGCAAACACCAAACAAAGTGTTACTGGACTGGGAATTGGACCACAGCTATACAGTAGAACTGTGAGGCAGCAAGCCTAACCACTGAACCGCTTCTTTGTTTAAACATCCAGCCATCTTTTAATCCAGGTATCCTGATAAGATTTGTAGGGACCCTGTTCTTTAAGCACTGGAAGCATTAAGTGTTCTCTTTGCGACATAACAACAAAACCTACAGGTAAGGTTCTTCAACCCACTTAATTCAATTCAGGGTTATGGGGAGCTGGAGCAAGGCTGGACATGGAGACAGTTTATTATAAGGCCCACATACGCACACACTCACACAGAGCTAATCTGGAAAGGCCAACTAACCAAACTTTCATGTTTTTTGGTGGCATGGGAAGAAAACAGAAGTAACTCAGAGGAAATCCAATATGACATTGGGCAAAGCACACAATACTCATGAATAACAATTTGATGTGAGATTCAAACCCAGGATACTGGATTCATGGGCTGTGCCATCACCTCTTTAACATGATAGAGTTTACTTTTCCAGTTATTAAGAACAACTTCTAATGGTCTATGTATTGCCGTGAGTTATGTTGTACAGGTTTGGGTCTGATGGGGACATTTGCTGGGATGGATGTAGGTGTGAATAAGCCTAAAACACAGCTTCTGTTTGCCCTAGAATGAAGGAGAACTTCCTTAAAAACTACTGACATCACTATCTGTCTTGAATCATCTTTTGCTTTTTCACACTACAAGTCTCACTGCCACTCCAGACCAGATACCTGACAAGTAAAGGATCTCCTCCTGGAAAGCTTTCTTTAAACAGACTATGAGAGCCCTATACATCACTAGTGATGTTTATACTCATTTTTTTAATGCTATTTTTCTCCATCAATCTCATCACCAGAGATTAAACGGGGTAAAATGCAGTGCCCCAAAACTTTATCTGTTTTGTCTCTTTATTTTACAATGGTTTTAGTGCAGTTTTTAACATAATGAAACTTATATTCTTCTGGAAATGTAAAAGTTTAAAGCTATTTATGTATAATATAATGATAGCATAGATGTCTTTTGGTATTTTACTTAAAAACAAACAAGTTTATTGAATTACCTTAAAAAACAATGCTGGGCTAATTGGAACCACATGCAATTGGCTAGATAGTAACTTTTGTTATGAAAAATGTCTCCTTCAAGGCAAAGCTGGGCACTTGCAACAGGTGTCTATTTGGCCAGCTGATTCCATGTCAAAATGTTATGTTTTATGTGTATTCCGATGATTCCTTCTACTGTATATTTTGGAATATCATCTGACGTTTCAAATTATCTATATATTTATCTTCAGCTCAATCAAATAAAAAAAAATAATAATTCATTTTGGAATCAGCATGGTGGTGCAGCGGTAGCTCTGCTGCCTCACTGTAAGGAGACCGCAGATTACATCTCTGGACCTCCCTGTGTAGAGTTTGCATATTCTCCTCAGGTCTGTGTGGGTTTCCTCCACATGCTCTGGTTTCCTCCCACGGCCCAAAGACATAAAGATTAGGTGGACTGGCGCTACTAAACTGGCCCTGGTGTGTGCATGTAGTGTGTAGGTTTGTGTGTGTGTTCACTCAGTGATGGACTGGCACCCTGTCCAGTGACTGTTCCTGCCTTGCACCTTAGACTACAGCTTCCCTTTATCCAGCTATGTAATAATCTCTATTATCTTTCAAATGGATTGCTGGAAATGGGTTTGCAATGGTAAGTTACACGCAGGTCATTGAAAATATGAGGTAACAGTGGTAAACAACAGAGAGCTTACATCAGGAGCAAAACCAAAAGAAGTAAGCAGGACACAATCACACTTAATTATAATGACTCAAAAGTAATATAATAAAGGTGCCTACATAACACTTTAAATACAGTGCACAAGGAAAGAATGAACACATTAAATATCAAAAATTAAACAACTAAACAAACAAACAAGACATTTATTCTTTCTGGGCTTTCTTGCACAGGTTAGTCAACTTGTCTGTTGGTGCAGTGGCTGACCCAATTTTCCATTGAAATAACACAGTTAATCTGTTTAGAACAGTGTGGTAATAATGCTAGAATTATTGTATCATTATGTTATCTCTAATGTCCTATTTCTCACAGTCATATTAGGTCCAATTCTGACTCAGCTACACTTCTTTCAGAAATTTTGTAATCTATCACAGCCTAATACTTATAATATTTTTTAACAAAACTTCTATTTTTCCATTTATTTTTTACTAATCATTGCCTACATTGACAATTGTGTGTGTGGAAGATCAGCCTCGACACAGACAAACATGCAGGCTCAGAAGTCCCAGAAACATACACGTTTATTATTTTTCTTCACAGTGCACAAACCCACAATGCTCAGTCCTTTCCCTATTCTTTCTTTTCTTCTCTCTTTACTACCGCCTCCACTCCTCTCCTGCAAGCTCTGTCTTCTACTGCCTGACTCCGGCTCCTTGAATGGAGTGAGGCGGCCCTATTTATAATGCACCCAGATGTGCTCCAGGTGCTCCCTGACGCTCTTCCTGCAGCACCTGGAAGCACTTCCGGTGCATCCGGGTTCTTTTCTGGCAGCACTTCCTGGTGTGGCGGAAGCGCTGCAGTCCAAGACTCTGGGATTGTTCAAGCGCCCCCTGGCAGTGGCCACGGTCCCCAACAGGATTGAGCTTCCAAGCTCCAGTCCCGCGGCCTCAATGCAAACCAAGAGGGGGGCTGACCTCTTGTGTCCCAGGGAAAGTATTGCCTCTCTCCCTGTCCTTCCGCTCTCCAGGTGACCCAGTGGGGCAAGGTCCCCGGTTGTCTGCCACATGTGTCTGTTTTAAGTCAATCAATACATCTCTTCATTTTTTCCTATGTCAATCAACTTGATTTGTGGACTAGCATACACTCTGTGTTTACAGGGTGTACAGCCTATACCATCAGAGTCAAACACGGCAAGAATCCACCCAGGCAGAAATGGCAGCCTACCAAAAGTCACTCAAATGTAACTCATGGCAAGGGAATCTAGAGATGTCAATAAATCTTATATGCACATCTCTGAGATATGTGTTAGAACACTAGAGTACACAGAGGAATCCCACACAACATGATTTACAGACCCTGAATGGGCCCTAGAATTCTGGGGAGTCACCACTAACAGTGTACCAGATTAGTGTATTAACATTCTCAATGGAAAAAACATGTTCATTTTATACATTACTGCAAATTCAACAAATTTTTTACAAATATTCATACAATATATTGATTTAATAATGCATTTTAACTTCTAGTTATTTTTTTAATGTAGCTGGAATTCATAAATGGTTCTCTGGTATTTTGCTTTGGAACTCAAAAGCCTGACCTGTGTGGGGACAAGCACATGTAGAAAACAGAATGGGAGGCCAGTTAAAGTGCTCATATCTCATCTATATTAGGTGGTTTAGTGTTGAACCCTGGGGTGCTCGTAAAACTTTATGAAGAAGCTCTACTTGGAGTAATTTCTGAAAAAATAAAAGAAAAAGTCTGGTTTTATTATTACCCTTCAGAACTTTACTGCATGTTTAACTAAAGTTCCCTTTTTATAGACCTGTTTCTAATTAAAGGGTTATTAATATCACAACAATTCACGTACATTTTGCTGAATACAAAAGACAGCTAACTGAATGGCCCACTATGAAAGTAGATACATTTTTCAAAAATTAAAGATATCCTGCTTAATGTAATTCTGGCTGCACTTTTAAAAAACCTAATTTTATTAAATTAACATAGTTCTTACGTTTGTGAATTTGTAAGGTAGATACAGTGCATCCGGAAAGTATTCACTTTTTCAAAATTTTGTTATGTTACAGCCTTATTCCAAAATGGATTAAATTCATTTTTTCCTCAGAATTCTACACACAACACTCCGTAATGACAACGTGAAAAAAGTTTACTTAAGGTTTTAGCAAATTTATTAAAAATACAAAAACTGAGAAATCACATGTACATAAGTATTCACAGCCTTTGCCATGAAGCTCAAAATTGAGCTCAGGTGCATCCTGTTTACCCTGATCATCCTTGAGATGTTTCTGCAGCTTAATTGGAATCCACCTGTGGTAAATTCAGTTGATTGGACATGATTTGGAAAGGCACACACCTGTCTATATAAGGTCCCACAGTTGACAGTTCATGTCAGAGCACAAACCAAGCATGAAGTCAAAGGAATTGTCTGTAGACCTCCGAGACAGGATTGTCTCGAGGCACAAATCTGGGGAAGGTTACAGAAATATTTCTGCTGCTTTGAAGGTCTCAATGAGCACAGTGGCCTCCATCATCCGTAAGTGGAAGAAGTTTGAAACCACCAAGACTCTTCCTAGAGCTGGCCGACCATCTAAACTGAGCAATCGGGGGAGAAGGGCCTTAGTCAGGGAGGTGACCAAGAACCCAATGGTCACTCTGTCAGAGCTCCAGAGGTCCTCTGTGGAGAGAGGAGAACCTTCCAGAAGGACAACCATCTCTGCAGCAATCCACCAATCCGGCCTGTATGGTAGAGTGGCCAGACGGAAGCCACTCCTTAGTAAAAGGCACATAGCAGCCCGCCTGGAGTTTGCCAAAAGGCATCTGAAGGACTCTCAGACCATGAGAAACAAAATTCACTGGTCTGATGAGACAAAAATTGAACATTTTTCATCCTATAAAGCACTTGGAGCTACATCATTTACATGAAAATGTGCTATAGAAATAAATATTATTGTTGTTTTCTTGTTTTTCATCGCTATTCCTATATTTGAGTAAAATAGATGACTGACGTTGATGGAACAGTTTAAAATGCAGAGCATAGTAGCAGCATACTTGGTGCAGACACATTATTTGATCTTTTCTAAAGGCAAAGGCAAATCATTTACAGTCTCCGCCAATATGGGGTACCATTTTTGACCTGATTTTTGCTGAGAGGTTACACAATTATGAGATGTCATCTCTCAGTATACATTAAACTTTTAGTTTTTTATTGTTGGCTGTCTTTAACATATCTAATTCCATTTTGAGTAGTGGAAACAAAATCCATTTTTAAGACTGTCTGAGTTTAGATCTTTACAGTGTGTCATGTCTGATACAGATTCTTTTCTAGTTTAAATTTGATCTTTTGGTATGGCAGTCCAGCTTTTTACATCCTTCATGCATTTGTTTTTCATCAAAACATTATTTTGTTTTTCAAAACTTGAAACATCTCCAGTGATACATTGCATATCACATTGCTATAACAGAAACACATATTAATGGATATTTTCAACTAGTGCTAAAAATGTAAAACTTCATATATACAGGGGATTCAGAAAGTATGCAGATCATTTCACTACTGTACACTTTATAGTTTTGTAGATTTAATTTTAAATGAATATATTTGACATTTTTGAACATCATTCTACAGTTAATAATCTGTAAAGATGAAGTGAAAACTTGCCTTCATAAAAGTTTGCAAATTAATTAAAAATCAAAAAATGAAATCTTTCATTCATATTGGTATTCACACCCTTTGCTATGACCCTGTAAATTGTGGTCAGGTGCATCCTGTTTGATTTGGTTAGCCTTGAGATGTATCTAGAACATGATTGGAGTCTATCTCTAAACAAACTGAATTGATTGGATATTGTTTAGAAAGACTCTTCTAAGGCCCACAAGGGTGTAAAATCATTTCAAGGTATTGAGTGTTCCCAGGAGCACAGAACTCTCAATAATTGTGAAATTGAAGAAGTTTAGAACCACCAAAAATCTTCCTAGAGTTAGCTGCCCAACCAAACTGAGTAACTAGGCAAGAAGGGCCTTGGTCAGGGAGGTGTCCTGAAACCCAATGGTCACTCTAAAAGAGCTTAGCTGGGAGAACCTGTTGGGAGGATGATCATCTCAGCAGCACTCCATCAAACAAGCATTTATGGAGTGCTAGGCAGAAATCACTCTTGAGTAACAGGCATATAAGTGCCCATTTGGAGTTGGTAAATGGCATTTAAAGGTCTTCTGCGAGTATGAGGAACAGATTCTCTTGTCTAATAGGACAAAAACTGAATTCTTTGGGCAGAACTACAAGCGCTATGTGCAATGAAGACCGGGCATTGCTAATCATATAACTAACACCATACCTATAGTGAAACATGGTGGTGGCAGCATCATGCTATTGGGATGCTTCTCAGTAGCAGGGATAGAGAGACTGTTAAAACTTAAGGAAGGGTGAATGCAACCAAAAACAAAGAGGACTTTGTAGAAAACCTGCTCCAGAGCAAAATTATTATTGTTAGCGAAAACTAAAATCAAAACTGAAACTTTTAATTAAAAAATTTTCGTAAACTAAAATAAAATAATAAAAACAAAATGAAAAGCTAAACTAAGCTATTAAAGTAGCTGAAAAGACTAACTGAAATTAAATAATAATTTGCTAAAAATATGTTTAGTTTGCGTAACAACCAGGCTTATGCAAGGGCTAACCTCCGAAATTAATCAATATATATTAATAAGAATTTCATATGTGGTTTTTTGAATAAATATATCTGCTGTTAGTCTTTAACCCTTGTAACTTTTAACTCCAAAATAGAAAGTCATCAACCACGAGCCGCCTGCACATATTCATGCAGTGAACGGCGGCTGGTGTTCACACAGCATTTGCAGTGGCAGAGCAAGCTGAATATGGGGGCGTAAAGCGTGTGATGAAGAAAGCATCTGTGTGATAATAATGACAGTTCTTCAGGAGCTGATAGTGACAGCATGATAAATTCTGGCCCAAGTGTTAGTGAAGCATACCAAGTTGATGATTTTGCTTTGAATGTGCTCTGTAACTTTCAAAGCTGTTGTGGCTGGATCTCTGGGGCTCAAGAGAGAAGTATTAGATACAGAATCCCTTACAGAATTTCAGCCTGTTCATAAATGACGGCATGTTAGCTGTAATTCTGAATTAGCCCAAGATACAGTATGCATGCAGCAATTAATTCAGCAGCAGACACACTAAGCCAGATTCCAGGCTTCGTGAGTCTGATGTCTGTTATGATGAGGTGCCGCATTTCTTTTCGCTTCTTGTATATCAAGAGGTAATTCAAACTCCTAAAATCAGAATGTGCTGGTCAACAAAACCTTTACCATATGGACAGAATAATCACAAGTGAGTAACGTTTCAGTTTATTTCTCAGGTGTCTGCATTTTGTTCACAATAATTCACCTGCCACTTCACACAGGAGAAATCATTTTTGAAAATAAAACAGCACTGATCAAGAGACTGACAAGGTCAACATACAAAATCAGCATAATGTTGCCGACCAATCACTTTTGCTTTAAAAAGGTCATTTAACATGAAGCGATACAAACCTTGTAGAATTCCTGAGTTAGCAAAGTCTCTATTGAACTACAGGTAGGTAGGCGAAAAGAGTCTGCCAACTGGTTGAAAACTAAACCTACTAATGTGTTTTTGTATTTATTCTGTATTTATTAATTTAACTTTTTAGTTTTACATTCACAGCTTAAAATACCTGAGATTGTGAAAATAATCCTGTGGCAGAATTATGTTTTAAAATATTTCTCTCCCTCTTTTCAGTCTTTCTCTCTCTTAAAATAGATAGTTGAATTGTAATACTTTTTTTGTTTTTTACACCAGCCATGTCATACATATTGCATATACATATTACATATATATATATTGTTTTCAGCATAGGCTGGTGCCCTGCCCAGGTTTCCCATGATCCTGCTCCAGATAAGCGAGTTTAGAAAATATATACACTGTAAAAAGTAAAATGTGAAATTTACGGTAAGAAACTGGCAGCTGTGGTTGCCAGAATCTGACCGTAAAAAGAAGGTGACAATATTTTTATGTCTACGGTATAACTTTATAGTAAATAGTTGTCTTCTTTCTTTACAACACGTTAAAATAGAAGTGAACGTTTAACCATAACCTGAAATCCATGCACTGTAATTAATACGCCAAACATTAAATCATTAAAAAATGTTGTCAGGATCAAATACCAGTGCATATTTGGTTTCTGAATAAGCAGACAGCATCAATAAAGTAACAACAACAACCAATAGCAAAGGTGTTGTATCATTTAATTATGTACATTATGTTTTGGAGACCTGAAGATGGATGTTTACAGGTACTTCCCAACCAATCTGATGGAGCTTGAGAGGATCTGCCAGGAAGAATGACATAAACTGGCCAAATCCATTTGTACAAAACGTATACAGACTTACCCAAAAAGACTCAGAGCTGTAGTTACTGCCAAAGGGGCTTCAACAAAGTACTGAATTAAGGGTCTGAATACTGATATGAAGGAGAGATTTCAGTTTTTGATTTTAATAAAATATGCAAGCCTTTCTGAAAACATTTTTACTTCGTCATTATGTGTTATTGAGTGTAGATTAATAGGCAAAAATGGCAAATTTACCCAGTTGTAATTTAATCTATAGCACAATAAAGTCTGCAGAACATGAAAGGGGCCGTACTTTGTGAAGCCACTGTCTTGACTGGACTTGTTGCTTTTCATTGAGTTATTATCTTATTTGTGGCACAGTATTAAAAACTACAAACACTATTTTTTTTAATATATTGCACCTCTTAAGAAAAATGCCACTTTTTATAACCATACAGCACTACTTTAGTGTTTGCAAGACTTAAAACCAATGATTCCTCTTCATCCTTTTAAATATTTTGTCATTTGAACTTTATCGTACTTATTTTACGAGCATATTACATATCACATGAAAAGCACTGTAGAATAATTAATAGTTGGGCTAGCTTCTGTTTTTGTATATTTCTGTAAGACTATGATTATTTTTAGGTGGAAAAATGTAATGTTAAAATAATTATATGAGTTAAATTAAATTAATAAAATCAATCAGATCAGGTAAATTAATCAGAATAAAAAAATAAACACTTTCTGTTCTTCCTATGCAGGACACAGAAAATATATTTCATGCCTCTCATTAAAATACGATTGACCATTATAATGATTTATTTACTCTTTATTCAATTAAATATAGTTAATTAAAAAGTGAATGCAAGGATGGTTATTACAACAATTCACTTAGCAAAACATTCTCAATTCCAGTGCAAGGTCATGGAGAGCCTGGACTGTGTGCCAATCTGTCACAGTAGGGCTGTTAAGTAAAACAATAGGCCTTACATTGGCTTCTATTTATACAAAGGGCAGGTTTTCAAATACCCAAACTAAAAAATAAATCCATAAATAGCTTCACCCCATCACACTTCCTTGACAGAATTAAATAATAGAAAAAATGCCAGAACATACACTACAATCACAAGATGCAAGTCTTCTAAAAATTTAAAGGGCTTAATAAAACCATGGCAGGAGATACAGCCTTTTCCTAAACTGTTATTTTTCTTAGCTTTGGCTGTTATTATATTTGCTGGTACTGACTCTAATTTTTTTTCTGGTATCCCATTGTGGGTCTTGGTGCTAAAGACAATGTACCGCAACCAAGCTTCTCCTTTTGTTTGAACAAAGAGCTTTAGCTTCAGAAATAACTCACACTACACCAGAAAATATGTTTATATCTCAGTTACGGGCTTGACCATGTCCTGTGCAATATTGTAGGATGCCCAGGAGAGGAAAGTCTTAGCCAGTTGCTAAGACCCATTAGGCTTTCACTTTGTTCATTTAAATGGATCATCAATGACTCTAAAGGAAAATTTTCTCTGGCAGTTGTTTAAGTGCAGATTACAATTTCCCCTATTTCCTACTGGACAAATCTGCTGTTTACATTAATTCTGTTACATTTTGTGTAAAGTTCATGGATCCCTCTGTCATTTTTGATATAAACAGACACTGCAAGCATGGTAGGATATGTGATTTAAAAAGACTTCAAAGCAAACTTTTTTTGAATGCTGCAGCCACACATCTTTTTAAACTTTTAATGGAAGGTAGAGGAAGTAAAGGCAAGTTTATACTCCAAAACTGAATGTATACGGTCACGAACAGAGGATATGCACCCTGTTCTGTTTATAGTACAATCATGTGTGCATGGCACTGCACACAGCTTGTTTTTGAATGCATTCATGTTTTGTTGTCTGGCACATGCAGAGTCGATGCACACAGGACCACGCAGACACAAAAATGTGGCATGTGGTCACAGATGTGCACGTCTGTGCAACATGACGGCTGCAGAAATGCACGTCACACGGTATGCAGATGCATAAATTATAAATGGGCCTTAAGTAAGCCAGCATCTAATTAAGTAAATGTATATCATCCTTTAAAAGTTTTATTATGGAAAAGTAATTAGTAAAAAATTCATCTAGCATTTTGTTCTGCAGAGTTTGTAGCAGATTCTAACTTGCATGAAGGCAAGAGCTATAAGCTTGTGTTATCTGAAGCTCAGTTAGTTGGACTAATAAGACTAGCACTGGTGCCCTGTCCAGAGATTATTCCTGCCTTGTGCCTGATGTTTGCTGAATCCTTGCTAAGGACAGGCAGGTTAGAAAATGGATAGATATATTGGCTAAGGCTATCTGATGAGTGTGTGCTGCACTGTTCAACTATTTTAAGAGGTTCAAATGAAGTGATTGCTGTTTTTCTCAAAATAGGCAAAGCTGTTATTAGTGAGTTGTATATGTAAATCTGTGTAAGTGATTTGAGCCTGTGGAGTGTTAGACAAAACTCTAATAAATTAAACTGTATTCCTGTCATAGGAAATAGGAAAATCCTATTTCCGGCGCCGCATGCGAGTGACAGCCATTCCAGCAGCTCCGTGTATGACTTTATCTTTTTACCTTTTTTTTTTCTATTTTTTTCTCTATTTCACTGATCACTTCTACCACTTTCTTTTATGTGGAATCGCTCGCGGGACACTTTTTACTATTTTTACTACCTGACATGGATTTTTACACTCTGTGACTCGCCTATTCAAGTAGTCAACTTAAAGCACTGAGAAGAAATGCTCACGCCGGTGTGGTTCCCTGTTTACCTGACGAGGTAAGAAGACGATATCAGGGCAGCTGAGCCGGCACAAAGATAAAAGATAAGATAAAAGCCAAGCAACTTGAGAGAAAATGGCGTTATAAACCGTCGGTGCCTTCTGTGATCCTGGGAAATGTGAACTCACTACCAAATAAGATCGACGAACTGGCTGTGCTGGTGAAAAATGTCAGAACCTACAGAGAATGCTTGCTGTGTTTTAGTGAAACGTGGCTAACAACTACCATCCCAGATGCTAACCTGGAGCTACCCGGGTATAGCACAGTTAGAGCGGACAGAGACGCAAATACCAGCGGGAAGAAGAAAGGAGGAGGACTCGCTCTCTATGTCAATACAAAGTGGTGCAACTCAGGACATGTAAACATTAAAATCTCCAGTTGCTGCAAGGACATCGAACTGTTGGCCGTAAGTCTGTGTCCCTATTACTTGCCCAGAGAGTTTGGACATGTGATTGTTGTTATTGTTTACATCCCCCCTCAAGCGAACGCTCGATAGCGAGTGACGTCATCCATTCCACAGTTGCTAAGTTACAAACGCAGCACCCTGAGGCACTTGTGCTAATCTCTGGAGACTTTAACCATGTAACGCTGGATAAAACATTACCTGCCTTCTTCCAGTATGTGGACTGTAACACCCGGGGAAATAGGACTATCGACCTACTGTATGCAAACGTTAAAGACGCATACAGCGCCACCCCGCTGCCTGCGCTTGGGAAAGCAGATCATAACCTGGTTCTGCTTCAGCCTCACTACAAACCAAGAGTGAGGGCGCTACCTACAACCACACGCTCATTCAGGAAGTGGTCCCCTGAGGCAGAGCAGGCTCTGAGAGACTGCTTTGGAAGTACAGACTGGGATATACTGCTGGGGTCACATAGTGAGAACATTGAAAAGGCTGTTGACTGCACAACTGATTACATCAACTTCTGTATGGATATTGTAGTTCCAGTAAGAACAGTACGCTGCTATACTAACAACAAGCCATGGATTACAAGTGACATCAAAGGCCTTTTGAACCAGAAGAAAAGGGCTTTTAAAGATGGTGATCAGCATGAGCTCAAGCGCGTACAGAAGGAACTCTGAGTCCAGCTCAGGGCGGCGAAAGAGCAGCACAGGAGAAAGTTGAAGCAGAAGTTGCAGAATAACAGCATGAAGGAAGTCTGGGTTGGGATGAAGATTATCACAGGATGCAGCTTGAAGTGGGGTGCCACCATCGAGACAGACGTGGAGAGAGCAAACTAAATGAACAACTTCTTTAATAGGTTTGATCACCCTAACCCACTCTCACCTCGGAGTACTGCATCCTCCAACCATCCTTCTGTTGATACCAGCAAAGGTGAGACATCCCCACCCACAATTACAGCAGCCCATGTGAGCAGAGAGCTGAGAAGACTTCGTGCCAGCAAAGCAGCAGGTCCAGATGTGGATCGCCACGACTGCTGAAGGCCGTGTGTTTGAACTGGGGAGTCCTCTACAGCGCATCTTCAACCTGAGCCTGGAACAGGGGAGAGTCCCGAGGCTTTGGAAAACATCTTTTATCACCCCAGTCCCAAAGGTATCATGTGCCAGTGAGCTGAATGACTTCCGGCCTGTTGCTCTGACGTCACATGTGATGAAGACCATGGAGCCACCCTCGATCCTCTGCAGTTCGCATACCAGGAGAAGGTGGGAGCGGAGGATGCCATCATCTATATGCAACACCGATCCCTCTCCCACTTGGACAGAGGCAGTGGTGCTGTAAGAATTATGTTTTTGGACTTCTCTAGCTCCTTCAACACCATCCAACCTCTGCTCCTTAGGGACAAGCTGACTAAGATGGGAGTAGACTCACACCTGGTGGCATGGATTGTGGACTATCTTACAGACAGACCTCAATATGTGCGTCTTGGGAACTGCAGGTCTGACATTGTGGTCAGCAACACAGGAGCGCCGCAGGGGACTGTACTTTCTCCGGTCCTGTTCAGTCTATATACTGTACATCAGACTTCCAATACGACTCAGAGTCCTGCCACGTGCAAACGTTCGCTGATGACACTGCTATTGTGAGCTGCATCAGGAGTGGGCAGGAGGAGGAGTACAGGAAGCTAATCAAAGACTTTGTTAAATGGTGCGACTCAAACCACTTACACCTGAACACCAGCAAGACCAAGGAGCTGGTGGTGGATTTTAGGAGGCCCAGGCCCCTCATGGACCCCGTGATCATCAGAGGAGACTATGTGCAGAGGGTGCAGACCTATAAATACCTGGGAGTGCAGCTGGATGACAAATTGGACTGGACTGCCAATACTGATGCTCTGTGTAAGAAAGGTCAGAGAAGACTATACTTTCTTAGAAGGTTGGCGTCCTTCAACATCTGCAATAAGATGCTGCAGATGTTCTACCAGACGGTTGTGGCGAGTGCCCTCTTCTACGCGGTGGTGTGCTGGGGAGGCAGCATAAAGATGAAGGATGCCTCACGCCAGGACAAACTTGTTAAGAAGGCAGGCTCTATTGTAGGAGTAAAGTTAGACAGTTTAACATCTGTAGCAGAGCAATAGGCATTAAGCAAACTCCTGTCAATCATGAAGAATCCACTGCATCCACTGAGCAGTGTCATCTCCAGGCAGAGGAGTAGCTTCAGTGACAGACTTTTGTCACTGTCTTGCTCCACTGACAGACTGAGGAGATCGTTCCTCCCCCTCACTATGCGACTCTTCAATTCCACCCGGGGGAGTAAATGCTAACATTACTCAAAGTTATTGTCTGCTTTTACATGCATTACTATTTAATTTAATATTGTTTTTTGTATCAGTATACTGCTGCTGGAGTATGTGAATTTCCCCTTGGGATTAATAAAGTATCTATCTATCTATCTATCTATCTATCTATCTATCTATCTATCTATCTATCTATCTATCTATCTAACACAAGCTGTAAACAGGCTATACACTATAAATTAAATACATATGAATATATCCTGTTTATATGTATTATATAAAAACTGTATGTATAATGTACAGCACTGTGGTTTGTGTTTACACAGGTCCAGGAGTCTTGTGTTTAAAATCTGGTCCATTCACTGTATGTTTTCAGTGACACATTGTTCTTGTTTCTGCTTAGGCTTTCATCCAGGTATACTGTTTTTCATTCAAACACATTTACGTCAGATTGAGTGTTTAACTAGGAACATAAGAAATTTGACAAACAAGAGGTGACCATTCAGTCTGTTTGTTGCTTGTTTGTTAAGCTAATAGCTAAGCTGTTATAATATCTCATCCAGATTCTTCTTAAAGGTTTTCAAGATTTTTACTTTAACTACTTTTCTCGGTAGTTTGTCCCAGATTCCCTCAACTCTGTGTAAATAAGTGCTTTCTGGCTTCACTCCTAAATGAACTTCCTCTTAATTTTCACTGGTCAATCACCATTAACTTAAAATAATTCTGCCAAATCTACTTTATCAATGCCTTTGAGGATTTTGAAGATCTGGATTAGGTTCATACACATTCTCCACTTCTCAAGTCTATACATATTTAATATTGTGAGTCTATAAGAGTATGACGTTTCTTTCAGTGCTGGGATGCGCCTGGTTGCTCTCCTCTACACGGTTTCAGTTGCTGCTATGTCTTTATTGTAGCATGGTGACCAGAATTACACACAATACTCCAGGGGGTATTTTCCGTACTTCGCTTTAATCATCCGAGATCAGATGCCTCATCTTGGATGAGTTAATGCCAGTGAAACTCATCTGGGATTAGTCGATTTTTCAAATGCAGCTGTGTTGTAAATTAGTAGCTGGATCCAATCATCCGAGATGATTGTACGCGCCCGCACTGATTGAAAAGCCCATATATATTGAGTCTAGAAAATATGATTAGCAAGTCTTAGATATGCTGCAACAAAATGACGAAAGAACGGGCGCATTTTTTCACACAAGTGGAATAAGACCTTTTACTCGAAGGATATGAAGAATTTCAAGATTTAATATGCAAAAGGGATAACACTGCAAAAGCAGCCCAAACCAAAAAAGACGGCTGGCAAAAAGTGGCTGACAAATTAAACGCTAAGTAGTGTCCATTGTAATTACTGAATGCAGCGTTTCATTTCCTATGTGTCAGATTAATTATTATTTAATATATCATAATTCCAGATCAAACGTGAGCACAAGGAGAACATGTGAACAGGTTAAAGTGAAGTACAAGAATATACTTCAAACTGGTAAATATTGGTATATAACTATTTATTTTTATGACATAAAGAATCATATACAGTATAATATAAAAAAACATGAATTTTAAAGCTAATAAGAAGGCAGACAAGCAAAAAACAGGTGGAGGTCCACGCGGTCCAGACCTAACTCCTGCAGAAGAATTGGCTCTCCAGAAAAATGCCCATTGCCCTGTTTCTGAGGGCATTCCAGGGGGAAGCTCCTCCTCAGAACCAGTGGCATGATGCAGTGGTCACTTCATTTCAGGTAAAGGATGGTCATTGCATATACTGTATTTGTCCTTAATGTGTGCCATAGGTACAGTATGTTCCATATAGCCCTGTTGTTTTTGGTTGGGTCAGTTGCAGGGAATGTCATAGCCCTAGAACCTGTGTCTAACCAACGAGATATTGACGAAGTTCAAATATTTGATGAAGACACTGTGTCTGATTATTCATCAGGAGGGGAGGTAAATTTTCCAAATAATGTTTGATCAAACTCCACTCTGATCAGTCCCATGTTCCCAATCACATTTGGAAACCCTGGGTAATGAGAATGTTAGGCTGATTGTGAGATTCTTTATGGAACTGTGGATGTTTTTGCCTGTGTATTGCCTACCTGCAATGGCATGAAACACCTCTTTTATTGTCTGCACACGCAGGTGTCCAGGAAACACTATAAAAACCCGAAGGAAAAATTTCAGAGCCAAACAGACTTTACGATTTGCCTGGCAAATGGCACTTTTAGATAGATTTACCGCATCGCCTATACAGTATATAAAAAAAGGTGTGGTTATGAGCCTGACTTCGAATATAAGGTGGTAATAAATCTTTGAGGTACAATATTCCCCCCCGGCTAAAGCAGTATCTTTCGTAAAGAGTTTCCTCCAAGAGCAATAAAGGATCTTGCTGATCGTGCAAAACCCTCCCTATATGAAATTCTCTTCTTATGATTTGCACACCAATATCAATTGGTCGTTCATTCATGAATGGTGAAGCCATGACTGAATGAATTCCATGCACAGACACTGATTAAGTGTGTAAGCTAATCCTTTTTTACATAGAACAAACCTGCTTCGAGCAGGTTTGAGGATTTGGATATGCCAAATCCTATGACAACAAATCCAGCAAGAGTTTCGAAAAACTGACGGATCCAGGATCATGCCAATTTGTTAACAATTACATCTTGCTAAACGAGTAATCCACGTACGAAAAATACTCCCCAGATTTGGTTAAACCCCTGGGGTCTCAGGCGTGGCTCTAAATTCACCTGTCATGAGTATGTGTGTATGAGGCAGAAAGAGTACCCTGTCTAATAACGTGGTGTTTTACTGTGTATACTCACGCACTACCCAGTTTTGGCTTCTGCCTTGGGCTTAGTGTTGCATGAATATTTCTCATGATTCAGAAGCTGGACTTAGCAAGAGGATAGAATGATAGGTAGATAAAACACCAAAAGGGTTTAAACAGAAGTCAGAAAGCAAAATTCTACTTTAACCAAAGAAAGGAGTATCATAATTTAAAAAGAAACAAATGAAGAATACAGAATATTTTTGTTTTGAAAACTGTAGTTTTTAAATATCTAATTAAGAAGAACAAACTTACATGCTCACAGTTAAAGGATATGGTCTATATTGTTAAAGTTGACATTATTTCTTCACAAACACTGTATATATGAATTTAAAATTGACTTCTATAGTTAAGGGGTTTCTATAAAGTTCAAAAAATACATAGCCAGTCGTAGCATTTTACAATGAACACTAGGGGACACGGGGCTCCAATGGAATATACAAACATAAAAACTTACTAAATATGTCCATTTTTCAATCCAAGTATTGTCATGTATTGATCAGTACCTTGTAATTACACAAATATTGTAAAATAGGATATAAATGTGTGGGATAAAACTGGGCATCCTGGCCAGGGAGAGGCATGGTTTATTACCATTAGGAACGATGGAGGAACTGGCCAGCTGGATGAAAGGATAACTTTGTACCCAGCTGGTATAAAATATTGGATGGACGAATTGAAGCTAGAGAGTAGTTCCATCCCCCATGCCCTAGGTGGCAGTGGTTCTGATATGGGAGCCCAATTATGGCACCCGAAGGACGCTTGGGAATTGGAGTGTTGAAGTGCAGCCCTGTTGGGATGTATCAACAGAGGGTGCTGTTGGGCAAGGATCTCCCTAATTTTCTTATGGTCCGGAAGTGTTACCCAGAGGATATAACGTGGCACTGGAAACAGTGCGACATAAAAGAGAGCCTGCTGCCACACTTGGGAACGGGTAACACTCAACTGAAGGAGATAAGGAGAAAAATTGTGCTTTATTTTTCATTTATTGTATTTTGTGGTTTACATTTGTACAGGTGATCATTGGAAAGGTGATTGGTGTCAATAAATATCCTTTATTTTAGTCTAATAACGTGGTGTTTTACTGTGTCTGTAAATTGGGGCTCTCTGGCACCACCTTGTGGTTACACATGTCAGTTTTTAAAAAACAAAACACCAATATTATGAGATTCAGCCATTTTAAAAGAAGATCGACTATGTGCATTATCTGAGTGATTGTATTCTTCTGCAATAACCATTTACCTGTCTAGGGAGACATTTCACCCTAGAAAGACAAAATCACAGTAATCTGTTCATACCATGTTGTTGTTTTTGTTTTGATTTGCTTCTGTATTTATGTGAGAACTCACACAAGTGAACAGAAAACTAGAACCAGAAATATACTGTACAATAAAAAGATTATTTCCAGATAGGTTTTGTTGTCAGAAACATTCATTGGAAACACGGAAGGTATTTTTTGATCATAACTTAAAGAGGACATATTTGGTAAGATTTATGCTTTTATGTTCCGTTGGAGCCCCATGCCCCCTAAGGTTTACTTATACTTAAACTTATAGAAAACTCTTTAAAACAGAGTTGTACGTGCCAAATGCAAATATAAAATTTGTGAAGAAATAAAATTAAAAAATACCCTTTAAATAGTTGGACAATTTTGACGACCATTAGCTCAACAAGCTTGCAAATCCTATTTATCAAGATTCTCCAGTTATCACTCAGTCAGAACTTTAAGGTTCCTAAAGTATTGCTCTCTACCACACTGTCTGTGTATTCCATGTGTCTATCGTTCTTTGTATAAAGAAAACCTTTCTATCACTTGTGTGAACATTACCCTTAACAAGTTTCCAACTGTGTCCTTGTGTTCTTGTTGAGGAATTTTTTTTAAAGTAAAAGTAGGGATCCACTGTACTAATTCCCTCCATAATTTTAAACACTTAAATCTTCTCAAATTTTAAAGTGACAATTATGGTCAGAGAAAAGAGCACTAGGTCAAATGATTACACAAAATGAGAGCCAAGAAACCCAAGATATAAATCGTCATCAGAGAATAGCAAAGGAAATGTTGTAAACTATAAATTCAAAAACTAATATGAAATGTCAAACTAGTGATGTCATGACACGTTAATCTCTGGGAATCCCCCTCCTACATCCTAGCATCCAATCCTATAAGGAAAACAACACAGCACTGCATGAGAATGTGAATAATTTTAACAATGTTAAATTCATGACAAAGCAAAATATGGATATAATCACTGGCCTCAGAAACTCTGAAAATCATATTCAAATATTTTTAAAGGCTAAGAAACATTTGGAAAAAATCAAGCCAGATCATGACATATGGTTGCTTCCAGTCTTGGACCTGATACTGCTGTGATAGAATCTAAGTTCCCAGTGAACTAGTCATTTTGAAAGGAGTAACATAATATGTATGAATGGAATGTTTTGAGATTATTTTAAATGATTTTAATATGTGAAACCAATGAAAAATTAAAAATTCTTATCATATTAACTTATCCTTCAGTTCATCCATAAATTCACTAAGCCATTTCAGGATCATGAATAGTCAGTGCCTTACTGAGCAGCATTTGACACAAAGTGGGAAGTACATGCAGTACATGCTATGGAATATTTACAGTTCTAATCTGTTTTAGTTGATACACGTATGCATTTTGTAGAATTTATTGCCTGCAAATGATTCCTGTTCCTTTCTTAGGCGAGTTACTGCAGTACTGCTGTAGTTTTGACTTGCCCATGACCTCAGATTGGAAAAAGTAGGTATGGAATATAGATGGTTGGAAAACTGAATTGTTATTTATACCTTTACACTTTTCCAACAAGCTCACTCACTTTGTTATAGGACCATTTTATTTAATTTTACCATTGTACAAATTCAGTCAATTAAGTTCCAAACATAAATAACAAGGAACACTGCACAGAAGCAATTGCAAAATAAGCCTTAAATCTTATCCACTAACTGACTACCAAGAAAAAAAAATCTAAAAAAGTTTAAGGGGCAGAGAGGTTAAATAGTGCTTAAGGGCATAGCAGCATTTTTGAGATTTATTCAAAAAGCATCACCAGCTCATTAATAATGCTTATAACAAATAGTATGATTAAACTTTGCCCTGGACATGCATCATTACTGGGTTTCCATTTCATCTAAAATAGTCTTTAGAGATGAGGAAGAGATGTTGCCAAACTAAGGGAAATTGTTTTGGAATTTATGACTTGCTGACTGAAATCATTCATAATAATTTGCAGTTTCACAACAATAACAATAAAATCAATTAATCCCTGAGCAGCCAGTTTTCCCCTTGTGGCACGTATGATTTGTGCAGATCACCTGATACTATGCGAGCTCAGTAAAGTAAAGCAAAACAAACCAGAACAAGATCTTGCTTCTGCTGTTTCCCACTATTTCAACATTTTAAGGCAACAAGATGACAGAGTTGTTTAAAAAATGTTAAATGAAGCCAATATTTGCTTTCTGGATTTAGTTTTATTGGCCATTTTTGTTTCCCAAAAACCTGCTGGTGAAAAAAAATCAAATTTTAATGTTTTTTGGTTTTTTTATAGAGCAGTTGGACTTTATCTTGCAAGAAATATGTGTTTTGTTTTTTTTGGCAGTAATCATTACAATGCAACAGTGTAGCTGTCAGCCCATGAGCCATTACACAAACATACTTGAGAGGAACAGTTTTCATTTAGTAACAGCTCTTATGCAAAGGAACACCTCAAACTAAACTGCATTGTCTCCAGCCCCAAAGCACTGAACCTGTTTAGACAGCCAATTGAAACCAACAACCTCTGTAATAACTGCAGTGCCACATGCTATGTCACAGATAGTCAAAGGTTATGTGTAGAACTAATTATTATTTAAGTTGTGGTAACAGAAACAGCACAGTTGAGCATCATATATTACAATTTTTTACCAAATCTATACAAATTACTGCATTTCTGGCCATCATATATATCAAAGTATCATTGCGAGGTTAGTTCATTCCCAGCTCAGTGCTACCTAAAATATCAAACGGGGTGGTCTGATTCATCTGTTCAGAAAACAGGGTTTTTAATTTGAGAACTTTTACAGAGTAAAGGATAAAATGCAGTCCTGTAGTCCAATTAAAGTGAGAATGGAAAGCTGTTTGAGTGCAATTTCATAGTATATGTTTAAATTCTGACTTGTTGAAATTAACGTGATAATATCCCATGGTATTATGAAGAACCCTGAGCATGGGAAAGGTGCTATATAAATAAAATGGATTATTATTTTATTATTATTATAAATGTGTTGTCATATGATGTTATGGAGCCCCTGAGGGGACATAGTGTAAATTTATGTTTCGGAAACTATCTTGTACTATAGCCTGCACAACAGGTACTTTACGGTCATACCAGCTATTATTGCGTGTGCACCACATACAATCAGATGACCACCAAATACCATTGCATGCCACTGTACATCATTTTCTGTGAACAGGACATATTCTTTAACATTTTGCCGTTACAAACCACAGAAACAGATATTGGCGAGTTTATAAAAGTAGGCTATACATTCAAGCCTAGGTCATTGGATTCATGAAGCAGCAGCACTAAGCAATGTACTACTGTGTAAAGGAAATGACATTCGTTAGCTAACTATTCTTGGCTACTTACTAGCTTGCAGCCAGCTTCTTACTCCCACAAGTTACGAAAGCAATTCATATTTCACATATTGATTGCATGTGAAGTTTGTACAGCCCAATGAGGGTGCATAAATTTAATTCTCTGGTAAACTTTGCCCACTTTCTTATCTACAGCAATGCACTGTGGTAGTTAACATGTGCTCTAATGAGTAAAATTTAATCGGGCCACTTTAACTGTCATCGCCTTTGTTAAAATGAGATGATTTTTGCCTGGATAAACTTGAATATCTGAGTCAAATCCACTGGCAAACCTGGCACTCTGGATCATCCATTGCAATGTGAAAAATGAACAGCGATATTATTATTATCCTCTTTAATAAAACCCCTGTGTGCGTCCAAGTGTCCGTGTGTGTGTGTGTCTTCTGGTGAAGTGCAAGGCACCGTGGACGCGCACACACTGGAAGCTGGGCACACAGTGAATGGCCTTGCCGCGGCCGCACATGATAAGCAAATAAAGGACATCATTGCTGGGTAGAGTGCTGATTCGGTAGTCGCAACCGCGCACATAAAATCCGTTGCTGGGGAGACGCCACACATACAATAATCAGCTCCACGCCACCACAGATTAAAATACTTGCTGGGGAACTGCACAGTACTTGCTGGAGAGACGCCACAGGCACGATTATAAGCAGCACACCACACATTACATCAGTTGCTGGGGAGACTCTGCTGATTGCCCACTGTTGTGACAGAAAATTAAAGTTATATTACGGACATCAAAACCAGTATTGCTGTCAGAGAAAATTACAGGCATGTTACGGAAATACAAACCAGTATTACTGCTAGAGAAAATTAAAGGCACACAATACAGTGACGCATATTACAGCCACATACAAGCCAGTATTACTGTAAGAGAAAATATTACGGACGTATCTGCTAACAACATGCCACCCAGAAAAAAACGACACATCAAGTAGAACAAAAGACACAAACAATCAAATCCTATATAAGCAACATCTCTTGGAAGAACGGTCAGCTCAACAAGTAAGCATCAACAAAAGAAAGGCTGAAAGACAAAGAAAAATACAAGCAAATAGATCGATTGAAGAAAAAGAGGAAAAACGCTAAAAGAGAGAGACTCAGAAGAGCAAACCTTAGAAAAAGCTGGCATTTACTTGCCAGAACCGGTATTCAGCCACGGTCAGTCATATGTTGCATTATCAAGAGTTAGAAGTTTTCCAGATGTTGTTGTCAAGGTTGTAGATGGTCCTGAAAAAGGCAAACTGTTGCCAAACTCAGACAGAATATTTACAAGAAATGCTGACTATAATGAAATTTTATAGAAACATTTTTATGAGGTAAAAAAATACAAAATTTTTCCTAAATATCTTCTTCAGATATTGTGTATTACAGATTGTTACAAAGTTTTACACTAAGACAATATTAATTATACTTACTGTATTGTCATATATGTTTCTATTTTGTTTTTATTATTATTTTACTTTAGGCTTCTTGCAAAAATATTTTAGACAAAAAAAAATTAAGACAAGAAACAGAATGAGGTCAAGGTCCCTTGCCATTTAATATAGACTCTTCCTACTAATGTTTATGCACTACTGTTCTAGCGCCCGTTATTGTAACGGGCTTAATGTCTAGTTATTATTATAAATGAGTAGGT
>JANRMT010062807.1:57691460-57746752 GCA_026402145.1 Polypterus bichir lapradei | reverse complement strand
TTATTGTAACGGGCTTAATGTCTAGTTATTATTATAAATGAGTAGGTGTGGAGAAGAAGAGATGGTCTGAATGTGTTGCTTTAGCACTAAGTTGGTGGCCGATTAAGGTTTTCTATTTATGAAATAATACACTAAGCAGAAGCCCAAGTTAAAGTGTTATTTTATGCTAAAAATAACATTATTATAAAAGGGATAATGGAGATATGTACAAGTATCCTAGCAACTGTAGAGTAATTACTCCATATCACTGTGCATAACTGAAGCACTAGATAGGCTTCAACTTTCCTTAATTTGGAATAAATGGGTTTAGTAAAAGAAAAAAAAGGCTCTTTATCTTTATTGAAGACAATCCACCAGTGTTTTTGCAGTCATTCTGACTATAATGACATACTTTTTGTTGGCTGTTGTATATCAGATTTTGAGTTATTAACAAAATGCAATAATTTTTAAAAAAATGAAGCACTGTTGCATTTTTGTAAACTACCACCCTTGCCTCCACAAACTAAAATGAGAAATTTGGTCAGTTAGAGCAAATTAATTTTTGGTTTCCTTTTCCATTTGTAATAGTCAATCATAAACTCAAATTAAGTGTAAAGAACACAGGTCAAACATTCTGAATGAATTAATAAACACTAATATCGAATGTAACAAAGAAACAAACAAACAAACTTTCAAGATATAACAACAGGGTGCCATAAACCTAAATATAAGTAAACAGAGTTGTAGACCAGTACAAACAGCAATCCAGATCCTGGATCTCAGCCTCAAGACTCTCCAGCAACAACTCAGAGGAGCCCAGCAACTCCATTTTGACTCTTCATTTCATTCTCTGTTTTTCTAAATCAGTCTGTAGGTCCTCATGTCCCACATCACAAACCAATGTAGTGCCATTACCAACCCAAATGATTCTCACTGTTTACATCACACTTTTAGGTAGCTCACTGTCCTTAAAAGGATGGCTCACAGTTACCACACTAGTTAAAATTAATGTGACTTTGGTAGGTTTGCTGTTTTTATAGGCTGCCCTGCAGGTAGCACTGAAACTACTCATTTGAATGATGGAATGTCAGCTTATACTGTTGGTTATTCATTCCCTAGCTAATGCAACTTGCCAATGCCACTTTAATATAATATAACAGACCTGATTTTATAATGAATAATTCGTTCATCCTAAGCTCACTTACATGCTTGTTTTGTTCTAATTGTTCTATCCAGACCCCCCTCTGGCTCTGCTCCAGCCACTGCTTTTATCTCTCTTCAGGCTCCCAAGGAAGACACCTCTGAGTTCTTTCAATCTGAAGGGTTGCAGCTGGAGCAAGACAGACAACTAAGATGTTGTCATGTTTGCATTGTTTGAATAAAAGCTCTAATACTGAATAAATCTCCAATACTGTTCCTTTGAGTGTCAAAATAAAGGTCTTTTTGCCCAGTTCTCTCCTGCTCGACTTTCTGTGCAACTCAGGAGCCCAAATGCAACAATATATATATATAAAATGCCTCTAAGTATCATGAACTGTATCTCCATTAGTGTTCCAGAGAACCATCATGTTAAATTATAGATTAATTCAGACATGAAATTACTAATATAGTATGTGCCCTGTGGTGGATGGCCAGGGCCAATGCCCAGCCAGGACACCGAAAGTGTGGAAGGACCAGGGGAAAGAGGATTGTCGGGACAGTTTCTTCCCCGGGCTGATAGAGGACAACCTGTTGGAACCCGTGGCCACCGCCAGGGGGTGCATGGACCTTTCCTAGGGCCTTATTTGGAATCCATCCAGGTGCCCTATAAAAAGGAGCCACCTCACTCCATAAATGGCCTGTCTGTGTCTGGGTTAGGTTGGCGGTATGCCCCCTAGTGGCTCACAGCCCTTACAACTAGTCTTTTGTTGTTCCATTCATTAGTTAGTAATCCTATCACTTAACTACTCAGACTTTTACTAATAGGTGATTTTTTTCTTTAATTTGGTTATTGTTTTTCTACCTTAATATGCCTCCCTGTTTATTGTTTGGCATAAGAAATATTTCATTTTTTTTTATTTTTCACAGTATTCAAGGTGTGCTCTGCAATTGCATGCTTTACAAACATCAACTCTTACATTTCTTGAAGCTGCTGGGTCTGCTGTAGAGGTGCATGGAACAGGGCCTATTGCAAGACAGGAAGCAGCACTACACAGGATATCAGTTCATTGTATGGCACACTCATACACACACCAAAACATAAAAATAATGTACAGAATGAACTATAAACAGATCAAGAGAAACTTTTACATCATGAAAGGTTACACTCATTCAAAAAGCACTGGATTACATGATTTGATTTTTTTCCCCTTTTTCTGTAATTGTGTTGATGTATTGATTTGTACAAACGGACTTCTTATAATTAGCTGTTAATTGTATAATTAATCACAGGTAGTCTACCAATTACTTAATCAGTGCAGAATGTCTGTAAAGTCCCATGAAGGGAAAAGCCTCATCTGCAGTGCACAAAATAAGAATAAATAAGTAAATAAATATACAAGAGAAAATTCCAGAAATGCTAAGGCCAGAATGTTCCTTCAAGAGGTTTTGTTCTCCATCAGCCATCCATTAAAGACAGCAAAGCATTTTCCAAGTGACTAGGCAACTGGAAGGTAGCCTCTGAGACATAAGCCTTTAAGAGCAACAGAAGGTTTACTGGTGCAGGGATAGCACTTGTCACGAGGCTATGAGTTGTAGCCTGCTATTCCTGTAGCAAAATTAGGGAAGACCCCCATCCCCAAAAGTGATTCAGGGGCAATGATCAGAAGTAACTCAAGGATGGGGTTTAAACTCATCTTATGGTAAGAGAACCATATAAATTCTAGATTCGTGAAGTAAGCTGGAATGAATACTCGTCTGGCAAACAAAAGAGAGAGAGGGAAGAGGTGAAAAAGCAGTGCTATGGAGAGAAACTTGATAGTTATCCCACTGACCACTGAACAGTGCTACGTTGAGTGGAGGCAGACCCAGAGATGCTGTAGGTTCCTTGTTTATTTGATTCTCCAGGAGTTTATCACTCTTTGTATGTTATTTTATTAAAGAATGTGCACTTTTATTTATGGAGTTTATCACTCTTTGTATGTTATTTTATTAAAGAATGTGCACTTTTATTTACTATGTCTTGACCTGTTTTGTGTTATTATATTGGTGTTTTTCTCTTTACTTTTATTGGGAAAAAGCACTTTATCTAATAAGAGTATCTTCTTTAAGTTTTTGTTTTCAAATGTTATAATTATTGGTTTCTTTTTTAATGAAAGATATGACAGTCATGTATGATACTGTGAAATGATAGCTGTGGAAGACAACAAAAGAATAAATTGCTCAGGCCACTTTCTTCTTCCAACTACATGGGGAGCCTGCTGATGACAACAGGGAACCAATAGAAAGGGGGTGTGGGCACTTTGTTTGGTGTCTTTGTAGGTAATGGTTAGTGAAGACCAAAACAATTTGTGCAAAATTGAATTTGCCATGGAACTCACTGTTTCACTTTGCAAAACAATTCTCAAAATAAATGGCATTTCACTGGTGTTGATTTCCTCTCTGAAAGCATTTTCATCCATTCTGCATGTGCCTGCCTATCATTTACTATATAAATAAAGATGTCCAGTTAAAAAAAGAAAAATCACCTGTCATGTGTAGATGTTTTTTGTTTGATCTGATAAGAGGACACCTATTTTGCAAATTAGGACAACTTTCCTGACGATGTTGATCAAAGATACATATCCATCTGAGTCAGAAATAAAACTGTAAGCTCCACAGTGCATGGAGCATTCAAGCCCTCATTTGCAAGAATTGGGAAACAGGAAAGGAGAGCTACTTGCGAATGGGAATAAGGAGAGAAATGGCTTTCCATCTAGTCAGTTTTCCTGTGGACAAAACACAGTAATATGCTTGATGATACATGTTTTGATATATCTTGGGTTGAAAAATATGCAACATATTATATTTTTAAAACATGCACTGCATCTCCAAATTGATCTGGATGAGAGAAATAAATAGAGTTGATTTTAATGGCGTGCAGCCAATTACCTAAATTGCGCAGCTGTGGAAAAAAACACAGGTAATCATGGGAGCAATATTTCTTTGGATAGCAATATTCCTTGTTTTCTACCCCAAAAATTACCTTTAAAACCCCCCAAAACTCCTTTTTACTGAGGTTCACATTTCATAATTGTGAAATTGTCAACAAAACAAATTTTACTGTCAGCTTCGCAAAACTGTATGTGATTCAAAACTTGGCTGGCCTGCTCATCATTAGTGATGGCAGTCGAAGCAAATGCTTGTGAATTATATCTTAAAGTAGAGGGCTGCACAATGCTGATTTTTCAGTCCTGTTCCCGACTTCCCCTGTCACAACTTTATCCATCTTATAAGCAGTCTGGACAAAAGTCCATCTCATTTCCATATGCTCCAGCTCGCTTTCTTCCTGTAACTTCCTGCATTCCTGCTTTTTTTCTTTAAAGGCACATGAAATAGAAACATAGCCTAAGTGGAGTCTAAAACAGGAGAATCTATAAAGGAAAAAAACAATCACACACACACATAAGTAAATATGTTTTATTATTTTTTTTTGTTTGTTTGTTTACACAATACAATCAGAGTTGTTCTATTGATATTGTTTTCAAAAATAATACATTGATAGATGAATAGTTAAAGAGTGATCATACATCCTCTTTTTTTCCTGACAATGTCCTTTTTTGTGATTTAATTCAATTTGATTTAATTCTGCCATGTGAAGCCTGTAAACCATGAGGACTGATTAAGATCATTTATGGTAGGTAGAATGCCCAGTGAGGGCTGGGTGGTCTCGTGGCCTTGGAACCCTTGCAGATTTTGTTTTTTTGTTTTTTTCTCTCCAGCCCTCTGGAGTTATTTTTTTGTTTTTTCTGCCCTTCAGGCCATCAGACCTTACTTCATTCTTTGTTACTTTGTATTGCCTAGTTATTTTTATATTTTTTCTTTCTTCATCTTGTAAAGCACTTTGAGCTACATCATTTGCAAGAAAATGTGCTATAAAAATAAATGTTGTCTGACTGATATTTATAAAATCGCAAAAATTGTCTGGGATTCTGTCATAATCATTACTTATATTGTGTAACAAACAGTAAATCTACACAATGTGTCTGATACATTTGCTACACTTATATACATGTACAGCATTAACTTGTGTACTGCACAGAGTTTGCCTAAAGAAAGCCACGCAAGGCAGTTTGACTCAGCTAGGATAGCAAGATTTTAACACACAAGATTGACACTTTCCTCAGTTCAGGCCAGGAAAATAAAACTTCGTATAGGAAGTGTAACAATCAAAGTACAATATAAGAAATAAAACTCTAAAACCTAATATCATAAAATTAGTTTGGTGTGTTTTACATAACCCTAAACTAAAAAGCAAATGTACACATTGGATGTGGCTTCTAAATTTACAAGTAGTCCTAAATGATACTTACCACTAGACACATTCACACCACGTTGTACACCATGTAACATCATGCATTCTGCCACAATATCATTTTTATTTAGCATCCTATACTTTAACAATAATCCAATATACTATATGCTACATTCATTGCATGGATGGAGATGCCCATGTTTCCGAGGTGAAAATGGGTCAGATATCTCCTTAATTCTCCTGGGAGTGCATTTACTTTGCATTCATGGAGGATGAAACAATTCACAATCATTGAAGTTGGGATATTGATTCAAATATCACTGTGTCAAAAAAGGAGTTTTGGATGGCTTGATTTTAATTAGGTATCGACTTTAAAATTCTTATACTTTTGCCACGATGTTTGTATGTTGCCATGGAATACAGTCTAAAACATCTTTGACTGTAGTCATTAAATTATATGTTATCATACTATACCCATTATAATTAAAATATTTCAAAAACAGCAACATCTTACATTTTCTAAAAGCAAGAGCTGTGATCATCTAAAAAAAAATCTGATGTAGTTTTATGAAGACAAGCAAATCTAATACAGCAGATTTGTTAGGCTGTATTAGTTGTTTTGGAATTCCTACTTTTCTCGCCTGCTATGTTTAGATAAAGGTTTGATCGCCTACCACCACTTAGAGGTCCTACGTTACACATGGGCCCAAGTGTCATGGGCTGTAGAAAGTGGAATTGTGAACACTGCTTTGGATAGCATCTCTTTTGGAATAGCCTAATTCTTATCAATTAATTACATTTATTTAGCACCTTCCTAGCTACTCAATGAACTTTACCTAGATAATGGGGAGCCACTTCAACCACCACCAATGTTCATCGTCCACCTGGATGATGCCACAGTAGCCATTATTGTGTCAGTACCCTCACCACATATTAGCTATTAGGCGGTGACATCCATGATGGGCAATTTAGCCAGTACAACCTAATTTTTTCTAAAGTGATCAAACTGGACCTCAGTTTTACGTCTCATCCAAAGGACTTCACCATTTTTTCAGCACAGTGTCCCCATCCTTGCACTGGAGCATTGAGATGCACACACAGAGCACATAGTAAGTGCCCTCTGCTGGCCTCACCAACATCTCTTCCTGCAGCAACCGAACCTTTCCTGGTTGGTCTCCATTTCAAGTACTGGCCGGGGGCAAAATTGCTTAGCCTCAGGTGGATTACCTATTCTGTTATTGTTGGTAGCTTTCCAGAACAAACCTGTCACACCTCACTGCTGGCTACAGCTCTGGTTGTTTAGAATGCATCTTGTGAGAATCAGCAAAGTCCACTGCTATACCATTTTCTGTGCTTTGGCAAGGATAGTCTCAATTTGTGATGGCATGTGGGAAAGGAAGGCAGCCAAACAATGATCACATTATTTCCCAATTCATGTTATTGTGAGGATTTAATGCAATTATGTTTTATTATTGAGTGTAAAGCTTCTATAGGCTGTTGTGTTTTTTCCAAATTGCCAACTCTTTGTGTAATGCTCAGTAATCCCTAAGCAAATTACTGCTGCGTAAATTATGTTGTATGAACAATTGACTTATCTAGTCCAATTAAGTTTGTACCTGATGTTCTATAAATGCAAACAAACATCATGGATAATACATTTTTCTTTGACATGTCTGTAGGCAGGGGTTGGGGGTAGGAGAACCCGATGTCTTGGTCCAGAGGCTTGTAGGTTTAGGATGCATCCCTACTTAATATACACTCATCTTACATCAAATAATTTGAGAAGGTTGCTACAAACTACTTATGCTGCTCTAAACACAAAGTATAGATTTTCTGTCATTCAATGCAAAGATATCTTTAAATCTTTAAATTGATTAAGATTCATATATTTATGAAGAATAATCTAGTGCATGGGATGCAACCAGGGCCTCAGATTTAATTTCTGTTTTTATTTTGTTCTGTCACTTGAACATCTTGCCAGATTTATATAAAGCACTATATTTTTACTTATTATACTAAAAAAATCAATTCCTGGGACAAGGACAACCAATATGCAAATCATTAGTTTTATGATTCCTTCTTATCTCAATGTTCCCTTTCCAAATTATAGTAATGGGCTGTCAGTCCCTATGCAAACAACAAACAAAAATAAAAGACAAATTAGTCACAAGTGGTGCGCCATGCCATCACAGGTCACATTCAGGCTCACCACTATATTGATATATGTTGGGTTAGTTCATAGTCTCAAATTAACTCACCTCACACATCTATACAATAATCAGAAAAAAACAAAACACAGGGATGGAGAACTACCTACTCCGCACAGGCAGTGCCCAAGCCTGTAACTCTCAGTTTGTAAAGTAGAATGGCTAGTCACTGATTCACCATGCCACCCATAATTTATTAGGTTCTGTGGCGAGTGGCTGGGGGCAGTACCCAGCCGGGACACCCGGAAGGACTAGTGGCTATGGGGACCATGGGAAAGGAGCATGGAAGCTCAACCCTATAGGGGCCGTGGTCACCGCCAGTGGGCGCCCGAATGCTTGGAGAGCCCTGGTCTTCAGTGCTTCCTCCACACTTGGAAGTGCTGGAGGGAAGAAGACCAGGGACACCCGGAGTGCTTCTGGGTGCACAGACGTCACTTCCGCCACATCAGGGAGTGCTGGCAGAAGTTCATCGGGAGGCACCTGGCGCACATCCGGGTGGATATAAAAGGGGCCGCCTCCCTCCATTCGATAGCTGGAGTTAGGTGGAAGAGGACGAAGCCTGGAGGAGAGGAATGGAGGCGGTGAAGGAAAGGCATTGTGAGAGGCCTGGACTTAAGGGTGATTGGTACGGGAGTACTGGGGAGTGTAAATAATATGAATAAACGTGTGTTTGGGTGCAAACCAGCAGCGTCCGCCTGTCTGTGTCCGGGCCAGCTTCCACAGTTCCTAATATCCTAATTTACAATATATGGAATGGCAGGACACTCATCTGTTCCATAGATAAAGTAGCTTGCATTTTTATCACTCGATATTGTATGCAACCATGCTTAGTCTTTGCACATTCCATTCTGTTCTGCTTCTTGTTTCCCTTTGGCAATTACACACAAACTAAAAGAAACTGATTTTTCTAAGTTTACCACCAGAACATCTGGATTATACCTTGTTCCAATCTTATATTGAGTGATGTAGACCTATTAGCAAGTTGAAAAAAGACTAGGCTATAAATTCAATTGGCAAAATATTTCCAATCCTGTATCTTCTGTTGGTATTATTAGTATTAGTATTTGTGAATTTCCCCTTGGGATTAATAAAGTTATCTATCTATCTATTACTTGTTAATCACTTATTCTGTAAACTCCTATGGGTTCTACCAGGCCCACCAAACACTTAAGGATATTTTGGGAGGATTTTTAATCATGGACAAGTTATCTTATCTCATCTTATCTTATCTCCTTTTCTAATTTATGAAGCGCCTTTGGAGCAAAAACCTTTTGGGTTGGTGCTTTTCAATCAAATTTGCCCTCTCACTACATGTACAGTATATTTTCCTACAAAGACCTTGCTGCTTCACTCTATGCCCTTACACAATCTTGCTCTAAAAAAATACTGGCATTTGGCATCTATCCAGGTAGAAATTAGATGACATTTTCAACTGGAAAAAAGTGGGAAGGAAAAGGAGAATGTGGGGGTGCTGGAATTGTGTTTCTTGCTTGTTTCTTATACATCATAAATGGAATCTTAGGATCTGGTTTCCAATTTTTATGCTTGCTTGGCTAGGCTCATTTTCCTTGTGTTACATTTTGTTGGCTATGATGTAATTTGTTTATTGTGAATTATGCATTTGCAAACATGAGAGCATGTTCTTCTTATTACAGTTAACTTGGCAGGTAAAGATCAACTGATGGAGCCCTGCCTCAGTAGGAAGATGAAAAAAAAGGAAAGGTCATAATCTTAAAACCAATGAAAAAACATCTTCTTAGTTTTTTATTAAACATATCTAGCAAAGAAAAATAAGAACAGTTTTGTTTTAATTGCAAAAATAGCAAGAAAAGCTTAATGTTTTATTGGGAAAAAGCCTTTCTTGCCCAGTTACTCAGTTTTGCCAGACAGCCAAATCGTGGTAGAGACCTGGTGGTTCCAAACGTCTTCTGTGTCACAATTATTGAGGCCACTGCACTCCTGGGAATACTCAAGGTTTTTGAAATGGTTGTATGACCTTTCCCTGATCTATGCCTCACCAAAATTTGATCACGAAGTTCTACAGAGAGTTTCTTGGTCTTCAGGGCTTAGTTTTTGTCCTGGTATGTAGTGTTAACTGTATAGTGTGTCATCATATACACCAGTGGGTGCCTTTCTAAACGATGTCCAGTCAATTCAGTTTTCTACCGGTGGACTCCAGTCAAGTTCTAGACACATCTCAGAGACAATTATAGCAAATACAGTGGTGTGAAAAACTATTTGCCCCCTTCCTGATTTCTTATTCTTTTGCATGTTTGTCACACAAAATGTTTCTGATAATCAAACACATTTAACCATTAGTCAAATATAACACATGTAAACACAAAATGCAGTTTTTAAATGATGGTTTTTATTATTTAGGGAGAAAAAAAATCCAAACCTACATGACCCTGTGTGAAAAAGTAATTGCCCCCGAACCTAATAACTGGTTGGGCCACCCTTAGCAGCAATAACTGCAATCAAGCGTTTGCGATAACTTGCAATGAGTCTTTTACAGCGCTCTGGAGGAATTTTGGCCCACTCATCTTTGCAGAATTGCTGTAATTCAGCTTTATTTGAGGATTTTCTAGCATGAACCTCCTTTTTAAGGTCATGCCATAGCATCTCAATTGGATTCAGGTCAGGACTTTGACTAGGCCACTCCAAAGTCTTCATTTTGTTTTTCTTCAGCCATTCAGAGGTGGATTTGCTGGTGTGTTTTGGGTCATTGTCCTGTTGCAGCACCCAAGATCGCTTCAGCTTGAGTTGACGAACAGATGGCCGGACATTCTCCTTCAGGATTTTTTGGTAGACAGTAGAATTCATGGTTCCATCTATCTAAGCAAGCCTTCCAGGTCCTGAAGCAGCAAAACAACCCCAGACCATCACACTACCACCACCATATTTTACTGTTGGTATGATGTTCTTTTCCAGAAATGCTGTGTTCCTTTTACGCCAGATGTAACGGGACATTTGCCTTCCAAAAAGTTCAACTTTTGTCTCATCAGTCCACAAGGTATTTTCCCAAAAGTCTTGGCAATCATTGAGATGTTTCTTAGCAAAATTGAGACGAGCCCTAATGTTCTTTTTGCTTAACAGTGGTTTGCGTCTTGGAAATCTGCCATGCAGGCCGTTTTTGCCCAGTCTCTTTCTTATGATGGAGTCATGAACACATGAACACTGTTCCATTTTTTTGCCATTTGTGGATAATGGCTCTCACTGTGGTTCGCTGGAGTCCCAAAGCTTTAGAAATGGCTTTATAACCTTTACCAGACTGATAGATCTCAATTACTTCTGTTCTCATTTGTTCCTGAATTTCTTTGGATCTTGGCATGATGTCTAGCTTTTGAGGTGCTTTTGGTCTACTTCTCTGTGTCCGGCAGCTCCTATTTAAGTGATTTCTTGATTGAAACAGGTGTGGTAGTAATCAGGCCTGGGGGTGGCTACGGAAATTGAACTCAGGTGTGATACACCACAGTTAGGTTATTTTTTAACAAGGGGGCAATTACTTTTTCACACAGGGCCATGTAGGTTTGGATTTTTTTTCTCCCTAAATAATAAAAACCATCATTTAAAAACTGCATTTTGTGTTTACTTGTGTTATATTTGACTAATGGTTACATGTGTTTGATGATCAGAAACATTTTGTGTGACAAACATGCAAAAGAATAAGAAATCAGGAAGGGGGCAAATAGTTTTTCACACCACTGTAAGATGCACTTGACTACACTCTGGAGTCCTGAAAGCAAAGGATCTGAATACTTATTTATACTCTCTATAAATGAGAGATTTTAGTTTTGATTTTTAACACATTTACAAACTCTTATGAAAACATGTTTTCTTTTTGTCATTATGGGTTACTGGGTGTTATCCATTATTTACAACACAATAAAGTGTGAGGAAGTTGAAGGGGGCTGAACCCTTTCTGAATTCAGTGTATATAACTACAGTGAAGCATAGATGTGACTGTAAATTTCTGAGGTGGACTTAGGATACACCTGATTAACATACAACGTGGAACATTGTCTATGAATGCAGTATTAGTTAATGATGAGGTTCTGTCGCTGGCTATGACACTTTTTGTGTTATCTGAACATCCTATTTCAGGCTAGCAAATAAAAAGGTAAAAGAAGCAGAAACTGTTTTCTAGATATTCATTGGATTTTTGATTTTTTTGACTTTTTGAAGCAGAGGTCATCTTTGAAAGTGCTATATGGAATCATTGTTAATAAAACAAGATGATTGTTAACATTTCTTTCACACATTAGAAAGGAGAGACAGATCTGAGTTAGAGTAAAGCAAGTGTTAAAATCACCAACTCAGAATAATGACATAGAGCTTCTCAATCAAGCAGGAGACCAGAATCTTGAAGCAAACATTCTGTGAACAAAGACAACTGTTACTTATGAGGTAAGGCAGACTTACTGGAACAATGGCAACTGCTGGTTGGATTGTAAAGTGGTAAAAAAGACAAGAACAAAAAATGTGATTACCTAAGACTAGGATAGCCTCTTACAAGAACAAAAATAAAACAAGATTTGGTAGGATAGAAGCTTTGATGCAATGCTATCATCAGGAGTAATGCCACAGCAGTCTCAGTCAGTACAAGCAACCAGACAAAAACAAAACTCGCTTAACCAGCTCAAAAGACCCAAAGCCACAATTAAGAGATTTAAAGAGACTTAACAACTACATGTGAGAAACTGGAAAGGTGCTGTTCAAAAACAACAAAAAAAACAAAAAAACTATAGAACATTAGAAAATTAGAACACTCTAGATGAAAACAGACTATTCAGCCCAACAAAGTACGCCAGTCCTATCCGCTTACTTCTTCCAAAAAAACATCAAGTCAAGTTTTGAAAGTCCCTAAAGTCTTAATCTCTACCACACTACTTGGTGGCTTATTCCAGGTGTCTATTGTTCTTTGTGTAAAGAAATACTTCCTAATGTTTGTGCAAAATTTGCTCTTAACAAGTTTCCAACTGTGTCCACGTGTTCTTGATGAACTCATTTTAAAATAACAGTTTCGATCCACTGTACAAATTCCCTTCATAATTTTAAACACTTCAATCATGTCACTTCTTAATCTTTTTTTGCTTAAACTGTATAGGCTCAACTCTTTTTCTCCTTCCTCATAATTCAACTCCTGTAGACCTGGAATCAGCCTAGTCGCTCTTCTCTGGACCTTTTCTAGCACTGCTATGTCCTTTTTGTAGCCTGGAGACAAAAGACTGCACACAGTACTCCAGATGAGGCCTCACCAGTGCATTATAAAGGTTGAGCATAACCTCCTTGGACTTGTACTCCAAACATCATGCTACATAACTTAACATTCTGTTTGCTTTCTTAATGGCTTCAGAATACGGGAAGTGGATAGCTTAGAGTCCACAATGACTCCTAAAGCCTTCTCATAAGGTGTTCTCTTGATTTTCTGACCACCCATACCTAACATTTTTACTTCCTATGTGTAATACTTTACATTTACTGACATTAAATTTCATCTGCCACAAATCTGCCCAAGTCTGTATGCTATCCAAGTCCTTCTGTAATGATATAACGGAGTCCAAATTATCTGCTAATCCACCTATCTTGGTATCATCTGCAAACTTAATTAGCTTGTTACTTATATTCCTATCTTAATCATTTATATATATTAAAAATAGCAGCGGCCCTAGCACTGACCCTGTGACACACCACTCTTAACATCGGCCAGTTCTGATGAGGTTCCTCGCACCATCACCCTCTGCTTCCTGTGTCTGAGCCAATTCAGCACCCATCTAAAAACATCATCCTGAACTCACACTTCTTTTAGTTTGATGCCCAACCTCTCATGTGGCACCTTATCAAATGCTTTCTGAAAGTCCAGATAAATAATATCATATGCTCCATTTTGATCGTATCCTTTTGTTGCCTCCTCATAGAATTCCAGCATGTTAGTAAAACACGACCTCCCTCTTCTGAACCCATGCTGACTGTTCAGAATAACTCCTGTCCTTGTCAGGTGTTGCTCAATCTTATCCTTAATAATTCCTTCCATTAATTTTCCTGTGATGCATGTTAAGCTTACTGGCCTATAGGTGCTTGGATATGCCCTGTCCCTGTTTTTATATAATGGGATGATATTTGGCATTTTCCAGTCCTTCGGAATCTCTCCAGTGCGCAGTGACTTCCTAAAAATATGTGTCAAGGGTTTATATATGTACTCACTAGCCTCCCTAAGAAGGACCAAAACAGTTGTCACTCAGGGATAGAAACCTTTCAACAGGAACAAAATACTCAAAATAAAAATACCCCAGGCTATATTTCAGGAATACCTACTCAATCCAGGATTCTAGTCACAATCCTAGAAAATCAGGAAAATACTCAACTGCATTTTAAACTAAAGACATAAACTTTCACAAAAAAGGTTCTGATTTTCTGCTTGCTTCATTTTACCAACTAAAACTAAACATCTTACTTTATTTTTTACCAAGCTTCTTTTTCTTTTAGGATATATTATTGGAAAAATTACACCAGTGATGTCACATGCCAATGCACATGGTTATGTTTTCCACACCATAGTAATGCCTCTGTGTGATTTTGCAGAAAGATACCAGGTATGTTTGGCAAAAGCCAAAACAAATGCCACAAATATGCAAAAAAAAAAAAAAAAACACCCAGCACTTTCATAATTTTGACAATCTAATATTTTGTTTTAAAGCCACGAAAACTGCATGGTCAACAAGTCAGTGGAACCAAAGTACCACAACAGTACCCAACAAGCAAAAGAGGATGGAAACAAGAGCCAGTCATGTGTATGGACTTTTACAATTGTGATTCAGATCTAAGAATGTAAAACTGTACTCCGATCTTCTTCCTGTCAAATAAGTGAACCAGCTGCCATGGTGCAATTTTAGAGGCTTCGCCTCAGGTGCTGACGTCCAAGGTTCAATCCCAGTAAGGGGATGCAAAAGCACATACACCTGATGAGTCCCAATAAGGGTGAAACACGTGCCGTATACTCTTTGTATTATTTAGCATATGCTGTATCACACACACACACACACATATATAAATATATATATATATATATACAGTATATATATTAATATATATAACTATTAAAAATGTGTGTGTTATTAACTGCAAGCAAAATGTCTAAGTATAGTTAACAAATATTTCTATATACATATATACAGAAAATAATGAAAAGCTGACTGATTCATTCACTCATTCATACACACACTCACTCATGGGCTTTGGTAACAATTTAAACTGATTCCGATCCTACTTATTGATTCTTGGTTCCAAGTTTTATATGTCATATGTCTTTATGCCCTTTAAAGAGTCCACTGTAAAGTTTACAGCAAAAGTTACTTGAAGCAGTAAACTAAAAACGGGTACTTCAAGATAAAACTATAAAATAACATTTCTTTAACCTAAATATCACAAACATGCAAAGTAAGAAGAGCGTGCATGTGTGCAACAATAAAGTCAACAATTCTTGTTAAAACAAATCAGCATATCAGCTTTTTCTGATGGTATGTGTCACCATTCTGGGTATATTGTGTCCCCAACAGTGGTGAAAACCCCCACATTAGGGGCTGGAGGGGTCTGCACACACAAATACAAAAAGGTCATCTCTTAAAGTAAAGGATATGTAGTACTTTCGGCCATGCTACAGCTTGAGTTGTTACTGAGCACTGTTTATCCTTGTGTGTGTATGTCACTGATATTAATTTTCATATTCAGGTTTAAAGGCAGTCAGTCCTATACATATATTTTAACTCTTTTAAGGCTGATGTTGACTTTTATTGAAACTCAGGGGTAGAGGACGGTAATCAGCTGTAAACTGTGACAAAACTCGTCCTCACGTTTTAGTTCAACTCTCTTTGCTTGAAGGAAAGTTACGCAGCTTTTTTATTTGACCTTGATTCCCTGCACATGCATGAGTAGTGAAGAGCAAACAGCCTCTAAAATGGCAACGACATCTGGCGAGACTAAAGCAAATGTGCAAAGCAAAATACTCCATGGAGATTTTACATATTATTGCTGAATCGGACTCTGACTTTTCGGACTCTGAGTTTGATGCAAGTGATCTGGAGATGGATATCGAAAATGCAAATGTCAGGTACCAGGATAAGCCTATCGGTCCCCAGCTGATCGTTTTGCTGAATACATCTGTGTAGCTGATACGCCTACAGCAGCATTTGCCTAGAAGAACCACTACTTATGATGACAAGAGGTACAAACCATATTGCATCACACTGTAACTGCCACCATCACCCACCTGCTGTGCAAAGACGGAGAGGTAGCCAGTCCGCCATGCATTCCTGCTGGCCATCGAGATGCCCCTGCACAACCACTGCTGCCACAGATGCCAAACAGGTGCCAACAGTAGCCACAGCATGTAGCAACAGACATTTTATGTTGATTTATGTGTGAAACCAGTGCATTGTGTGCTTTTCAGAAAATTGAATTTTTTGGAAAAAAAAGAGTTAAAGAATCTTGAAGTGACACAGCACAACCATAAATTGGCAGAAGTCAGTTCGTCAAGTAAAAATGAGTAAAACTGAGTAAGAAGAAACAAAACAATCCAAGTCAATTTACTGAATGTTGGTGCTAATTTTAACACAAAAATATAGCACGTACAGGCTTCAGCCTGCATTTTAACCTTTACTTTAAAAAAGTTTATTCAAGCTTCTTTTAAGGCCCGGCATAAATACAGGGCATCATGTGCACTCTGCATCTTTAGCTCCTGCAGCATTTCTGCATAGTTTTGATCAGATTGCTGAATGCAACAAAGCAATTGTAACTAGTATTGGCATCCTATGTATGCATTTGAACATAGAAAAATAGATAGGTGGAACTTTATTTGTCTCCAGGGGGAAATTTAACTTTTTACAGAGGTTCCTTAAATAAATAAATAGATACTGTAGGTAAAAAATATATACATACAATGGACTGAACACACTCCAAAATGGCTAAAAATTAAGAAATATAAAAAGAAAGAAAACTTCTAATTTAGCAGTCAAGTCACAGTGAGGCATTATGCAGGCATATTGCTGTTGGTATAACAGAGTCCCAGTAGCATTTCTTGACACACTTCTGCAGAATGATTCATTGACTGAAAGTCCCCAGTATTAGTGTGTCAGAGAGGGGATGTGCAGCATTGTTCAGAATGGCTACAGGTTTTGTTTTAATTCTCTCATTTCCTATAACCACTGGGGGTCCAGAATGTATCCCATAACTGAGCTTGCCCTTTTTTTTTAAATTTTATTGATTTTATTGTAATCATTCCATACAAATAGTTCAATTTTTACAAAAAGTAGGATTGAAAACAAATCAACCCCGACCCGTGAGAAAGACAGCATGACCAAAGGAGTAAAACTTAAAGCTAGTAAAAATAAATAAATTGATGAGTTTAATAAGCGGATAAAGATAAATGGCGAAGAAAAAGAAATTGAAAGAGAATCTGCTTCCTCAGTGCTTTAGGAGCTTACTCTAAAATATTATTGATTAGATCCTGCCAGGTTTTAAAAGGTTCTGCACAGATCCTCTAAGTGAGAATTAGATTTTTTCCAATTTCAAATAATATAAAACATCAGTTACCCACTGACTTAAAAGAGGTGAGTTAGGATTCTTCCAGTTTAGCAAAATAAGTCTGTGTGCCAATAGTATAGTAAAGGCGATCACAGTTTTGTTTGTCCTTCTCCGCTTTAAGCCCAACTGGAAGAACACCAAACACAGCTGTTAATGGGTTAGGTAGGATTGTGACATCAAGGCTGTCTGAAAGGCACGTAAACATTTTTGTCCAGAATGATGTTAATTTGGTGTAGGCCCAAAACATGCGTCCCAGTGAGGCTGGAACTTGATTGCAGCATTCGCAGGTTGGATCTTGTCCTGGAAACATTTTGGACAGTTTTAAGCGAGACAGATATATAATTTTGAGTTGAATAATTGTATGCTTTGCGCATATGGAGCTCAAGTGAATTCTCTGCATTGGTACCTTCCACTCCTTTTCTGATATGTTGAGTGAGAGAATTTTTTCCAATTGTCCTCTTGTATCTTTGAAAGGAAGTGACTGTAAAATAATTTTATATATTGCAGAAATGCTGTCTGAGTTCTCAAAACTGAGCAATATTTTTTCCAGAATAGAGGAAGGTGGGAGATGAGGAAAATCAGGCAGGTTCTGCTTAACATGAGCTTGTCCTTTTAATTTGCTTGTTAATTTGTTGGGCCTCTCTTGAAATGTTACCAGCCCAGCATAACACAGCATAGGAAACTGCACTGTCCATCACAGAATTGTAAAACACAGTAATCATGATAATTAAAATATGAATCAGTAAAATAATTGTTGGGAAGTTCACCATGGTTAATTGTAAAAACTGGTAACCGTCCCATATCTACCAGTTACATTATTTAATGTTACTAGAATGCAATGTGCTAGTGCTAGCTGAGGCACTTCAGTTGGGAGACCGAAAGACTTTGAAGAATGCCATGCCTTAGTAAATGTTTCAACACACTTATTTTATCGTCTCCCTTACAAGAAATGATTTTGCCACAATTTCTATATTTTGAATTATCTTAACAAAATCTTGCCACACATCTATGTGTGTTTGCTGAGGCCTATAGTTCACGTTCTTGGTGCTGAGCAGAACAAATCAACACACCATTGATGCATGATGTAGGCTACTCTGTTGATGCAAAACAGGTTAAGGGAAAGATGTGTGTGTCTGCATCAAGGAAAATTATTAGACTTGTATAGTTGATTGAAAATGAACATGCAGGTATTGAGGAATTGTAATTTGAACATTTTTTTCAGTTTCCCAGATCTTATAAATTTAGAAATAAAACAGGTTATCCCAACCCAAGCCTCTTCACTAATCCACAAAAACACTATCTCCTATATAATTTAAAAACTGAAATTTGGCAGGATGGTACATCTATGGTGCTAGATATCCACTAAGGTAAGATATTTCAATATTTCAGTATTTAGAGGTAAACCCCCCACCAAAATAGAAAAAGTAAATACCGTAGAATCTCAAAAAACTTTGACTGATTTGATTAAATTAAATTAATTAAAATTATAGATAAAAGAAAATTAGCCAACCAGTGTTTTTTATTTGTAAATATTTGTTGATAATAATACTACACGGAGTACACTAAAGTAACGTGACATACAACCCGGACAGAAGCCTTAAGACAAAGAGTAGAAGCTACTCAGCAGCCTCTTACCAGTGTGCCAGTGTATATTCTGTTTTCTGTCATTGTGAAAATATGGTAGAATGTGTTAGGTTTTGAACTCTTTAATAAGAGAGTGAGAGGGATACCAAGTTTTTCTCATATAATACAAATGGCGACAATTATGATGATGTTGTTCTACAACTTGTGAATTGTTAGCTGCATCAGAAATTTTTACAAGTGTACTTGAAGTTTACAGAAATTGTGTATTATTTGGTGAATTTGTGTGAACAGCAGATTCTGCTTCATGTTTATGAACCTATTAGTACTATTGATCTTGCTCAAACTCAAAATTTCTTATACGAAACACCTCAATTAAGTACATTCTCTTGCTTATCTAATGTTGCCGAATTACCTTGAAATTATGTTAATATTATACTGTAAAACTTAAGTGTTATAACAGATATGCAGACACAATCAGATGAAATCAATTAGAGGAATCTGAAGCTAAATGTGCACAAAAAATCCAGAGAGCAACAGAGTTACTGTTGCTAAATATAAATAAAAAAAATCCCAAAGTGAACAGACTTGTGGTTGTTACATATACTGTACACAAAAATCCTCAGTTAAACAGACTTGCAGCTGCAAAATATTCATGAAAAAACAAGGTAAATAGATTTGTGGTTGCTAAACATGCACAGAAAAATTCTCTAAATACATGCATAAATGTCTAGAAATTAACACTGCTGCTGTTAGTAAATACCTCAAACCATATTGATGTGAAGAGAGAAACTTCTGCTCAAAATGCAAATCAAAAAAATTATTTCCCTTGACTCAAATATTGTAATGATGGGTTTAATTATAATTCACTCATTAATTATGATTCTAATTAACAGGTTCTTATAGGGTTCATTAATGTTAAATGTCCAAATTGTTGTGTATTGAAATGGACTGTTGGACCTCCTAGAATGTGTGGCATATGACAACTAGTCTTGCATAACCAATTAAAACATAAAGCAAAGATGCAAATTATTTTTGATTATTTTTGTGACATTCTATACCCTATCTCCTGCCTATCAGCTATAACGTGAAGATTCTGTATTATTTTTCAATTGGTGAATCAGAGTTTGCATTTGGTTAAACATTTATTCTGCTTTGCACACACAAATAGCCTAGTGATTACTAATAAATTGTGCTGACAACGCTTGACATTACAGTATATTAAGTCATTTTCAAGTCTTGTATATTATCCAATGCATCCTTGCAATTTGTAATTGCATTGCTTGCAACCACCAGGCTCATATTTTAAGATATGTGGTTTTCAGTTTGTAAAGGGTCTACAATCTACACAAAACCGCAACTAAAGTGTGATGGTGCACAAGACTGAACCCTAACTAGTTAATGCTGCTACTCTTCAAAGCAATCATTTATTTAAAAGCAGCACCTAGCAGTATAGATTTAATACACCTTACACAGAGAGAGTAAGTGCCATTAAAAAGTAGAGTTTTCCTTTAAATAGCTGTGCGCAGTGGGACTGTGTCAGTGTTTCTTTTTCACAGCTGTGAGTAAACAGCAATAATCGCTACACTGCCTAGAGCCCCAATCCAATTACTGGTAAGCACAGGCATTTATCAGACACTGAAAAATGAAACACAAGGAGAGCCAATCTAACCTGATTTAAGCAGAGCAGACAATCCAAGGGAGGTCATATTCTTCTAACAGTAAGGCTTTTTTTCCTAGTATAGTCTTAAGTTAATACACCTCATTCTCTTATGATTTTGTTATAAAACTGCATTTGTTTGAAAAGAAATTATGCAAGATTTTGTAAAGGATTTATGTGCAGATATGCCAGACTGTGTTTAAAGCCAACTGAAAAAATTGTAGAAATTTAACTACTAAAATTAATCTTTATTGGTCATAAGAAAAAGCACTATATTTGGCAATAAGTATTTTACTCATAAGAAAAAGCACTATATGTGACAATAAGTACTTACTATTACATAAATGGTAAATTCACAATACAAATAATAAAAAGGTTCTCCAAATTTAGAATTTTTGCTGTGTTTACTGTTTAGTGCTACTGCACACGCTTGTCCATGATAGCTTGAGATATCTCATGGACTGAAAATGAAATCTCTGCCTAACTGTTGGTACTTCTGTTTTCTTTCTGTATTCTGTCATCTGTCATAAAATATCCTATTGTAATAAAAATTAATATTGATTTACAATGCTAGGTAGATGATCATTAACCGTTATTGAAATGTTTTAAATTATGTATTTTAACTCTGTAATGTTTTTATTATTTAAACTATTGGTTATTTCTAAACCCACAAAGTCTTGGTATTACAGTATATGGATGGACTAATACATGGAATAGGAAAAGAAACAAACAACAGAAGAATCAGCAAATATGAAAAATATGTAAAACGTACAGTAAACCTAGCAAGTTTAATGATGTGTGTCATGGAAAAAGCTTTCCTCCATCTTCAAAGAAGGCAGTCATGGAGCCCAGATGAGAATGCAGAACATTTCTTTATTTACACAGAGTTATGCACAAATGTCTCACTCTGTGGAGTGAGCAATCAATTAAACAATTAATCTGCTTTTTTACTTTTTTTTTAACACATCACCTCATCTAACACATCATGTCATCTGACTCTTAACATGCAGAACTTTATTACCTCCTCCAATCAACTAACACCACCAATAATTATTCTGAACAGCGCTTTGTTAAGAGATGTGTTTTCCGGATTGTCCTATTGATCATTGTACCACTTCATGACAGGAGTTTAGGGGTTTTTCCATAAATGTATCCCCACTTTCTGGAGATGTGTTTGTTACTCATTTACCTCATTTTAACCTTAGAAAACGACATTGGTAGTGTCTCTAAGACAAGGCAGAGATCTCTTGCGCTTTCAGCTTTAGGTTGCATTTAGTTAGCCCCTGAGTTATACTCAATCCTTTTCCTTGTGTTTAATAATTCATTCTGTTATATCTTCATATAAATTCACTTCTGATATATGCACTTGTAATAAATTGTAAAATGTTGTTACGTATTAACTAAAAATTCTATAGGTGCTCAAATGATTGGGTGTCAGGTTAATCAATGAAAAAAAAAAACAATTAGTAGGACAAAATTTGCGATGCCCTTGACTATATCAAGGGTAAGAAACTTACATGTTAGTATAATGTAGCACTGTTACAGCAATATTACAGTATAAAGAAATTGGTGATTCTCAGTCTTCAGAGTGTTATAAGATTGCAGCATAATGTGGTGCAATTTTTCAGTATCCATTTGAAAATACAAGATCTAAAAAACACTTTTAGATGTGGGTGCTCTTTAAATCTTTCCCATCGAGCAACAATGAAACTTACAAAGAATGAAAGAAATCATGATGACTAAACTGAAAGTTCTGAAACTGACTACAATATTCTTACCTTAAAAGTATTATATAAATTTATCAGTATCAAATTCACTTTATTTTTCTGGTACACTAACATGTAATAGGAATTTGCCTTGCCAGCACTGACACAACATACAAGGACAACACAAACTATAAACGATAGAATAAAATATGAAGAAAAAAGTCTAGACGTGCTGATATACATAGGTACAGAGTAACAACCAAAAACTGGTTTGTAAGAATAACTGTATGTGGAAAAAAATGCTTAAGCTTTGACCCCTTAAAGGCATTTAGTGGAGGGAAGTCTTTTGAAAAGTTGGTGCCCTGGGTGATTCGGATCAGCAGTGATCTTTTTGCGACACGCTTTCTTACCCTGGACTCAAATGGGACTTGAGTGGATGGTAAGTTATAACATTGATTGTTTCACTGGCTCTAATGATCCACTGCAGATTGGCCTTAGCTTGAACAGTGGCAGCACCAAACCAGACAGTTACAGATGCGGTTAGAATGGACTCGATGATGCCTGTACAGAACTGGACCAATATTGTTTAGCAAATATTGAATTTCCTCAGCTGGCACAAAAAGGTCATTCTCTAATGGGCTTTCTTGATAATGTATCTGATGTTTTCATTCCACCTAAGGTGTTTTGACAGCACAATGCCCAGAAATGTATAGGAAATGGATTTGTAAAAGACTGCCCATGAGAAATCCTAATCATTATAACCATTGCAAAGATTCAAGAAAAATGGCTGAATGTTTTTATTAAGAGATCCCATACCTGGAAGTGTGCAGCTGGTCACCATCAAGTAATCTACACATCAAAAAAACCTGCACCTGTCATAACAGATATAAACAAACTTAAAGATACATACAAAATGTTAGCTGTCAAACAAACAAAAAAAAAATACAAACACATAAAATAGCATCACCTGAATTAGAATATTAGAACAATTTGGACAAGAACATGCCATTCAGCTTAACAAAGCTGTCTACCACATTACTTGACAACTTATTCCATGTGTCTGTGGTTCTCTGTGTGAAGAAACTCTTCCTAATATTTGTCCAAAATTTACCGTTTACAAGTTTCCATCTATATCTCCATGTTCCAACCGATACAAGAATAAATATTTTAAAATTTCAAAGATGGAACAAGTATACCCACCAGCACCATCCCATTTTAATTGGATAGTTTTTGGACTTTTTTTGCTGTTAATATTTATGATGTTTTTGTGCTACTATGTTGTTTAATACATTCTGACATTTTAAGAATTGTTTTTGTGGGCAATGCCACGTGATATGTGAAGTTATCATACCAACATTATAAATGGTGGTGTGGCAGGTAGACTCACATCCAAACTTTGAATCAGACCAAATGACAGACTTCACATTAGTTTAGGATGACTCAAACACAGTAGTTGTTGAAAAAGTCTTGGTAATATCTGACTTCACTTTCAGACTTTAGTTTAGGGTTTTGTATTGGTTTTTAAGTTTTTGTTTCTTTTAAACATGCTTTGACCTTGGCTTTTCTTCCAACAAATCTTCACAGCACCCCTTTTAATAGGCCTTCACCTTCCAATTACTTAAATTTAAAACATCTCAGAATATCCTTTTGGACTTACTCTTTTTCCAAGTGATTTTTGGCATAATATTGTAGGGCAAAAGGAGAATGTAAAGAATCACAAGCAGAAGAAGTAACATTTTTAAGATCCTCTTGTGAATACTATCGATGTCACTGTTTTATAAATTTAAACTTTCTTAAATGTTCTGAATATGTCATGTTGACCAAGTCATAGTACAAAAATATATGGTCCACTGGGAGCTCTGATTGAAGAGTTGATATTTAGAGTTTCAAAATGTGCCTAATATGTTCACCTAATAGTAAGATTTCAACTGCAATTTGCTTTGACGAAGTGACTACAAATTTTTTAAATGCTGCAATCTCACAAGTGAAAATGTTATATCACACATAGATTTTATTATTTGTTTGATAATCCCTTTTTGCTAATGCCTAAACACATTACTACTACCACACATTTACTGGTAGATTTCACTATAGTTTTTGACATTATTGCCAGGATCTCACCATATTTAGCTATTTTTTTGTAAGGTATTCAGTTTATTTTAGGCGAGTCTTAGTGTTGATATGGATGCACATGTTGTTGTGTTGCCATATGTCACTGCAGTGATCATTTTTGTAAGTCAGAATACCAAGTTGCTGTGATTAAACATTGTTTCAAAGGAAAAACTAAGTCACGTGAATGCATTTTTCATTGTTTTTGTATAAATATTAATTTTATATTTCTGTTTTATGTTGCTAAATCTAGTGATTATGTTGCTGATTCTAGTGATAAAAGTTGGTCACAAAATTGTGGCAGCAAATATTGCCATGCAATCTAATTGCAGTCATTTTTTTCTTTAAAAGACTAATCAGAGATAAAGTATGATCATCAGCTGTTCTAATTATTTCAAGAAAGACCAGACTCCATCATTTTCTACTTGGCTAATTATATCAGTTTCTTCCACGTTAGCTTGCGCATTTATTTTTTGCACTAAAGAAATCCTTTATATTAGCAATTTTATCTTTTTCTGCTCATTAGGTGTGAGTTAGTTAAGGAAGATACAATTTATTTGCTGAATTCTTAAAAGGGGCAAATTTTTCATAAGGACTCAACATACATGTTGTGTGGTGATTACATAGTCTTTCCAAAGCTTCCAAAAGTCTTAACAATATTGTGTTTCCAATTGTTTTTTTGACATTTGTATGAGTTATATATGGGGTGGCACGGTAGCACAGTGGATAGCGCTGCTGCCTCGCTGTAAGGAGACCTGGGTTCGCTTCCCGGGTCCTCCCTGCGGGGAGTTTGCATGTTCTCTCCGTGTCTATGTGGGTTTCCTCCGGGTGCTCCGCTTTCCTCCCACAGTCCAAAGACATGCAGGTTAGGTGCATTGTTGATTCTAAATTGTCCCTGGTGTGTGTGCCCTGCGGTGGGCTGGCACCCTGCCTGGGGTTTGTTTCCTGCCTTGCGGCCTGTGTTGGCTGGGATTGGCTCCAGCAGACCCCCGTGACCCTGTAGTTAGTATATAGTGGGTTGGATAATGGATGGATAGATGAGTTAATATGTTGCGTATATATATATATATATATATATATATATATATATATATATATATGCACTAGGGGGTTTGCCCCCTGCTTGCTTCACTCGCTAACTCCCCTTTTCTGTCTCTGCCACTCGCTTTGTGAAGAGAGGTACTGAACGCACCCCAAGGAAATGTGGTCGCTCCTCCAGAACGCCCTCTTAAACAGTGACACAATGGAAAACAAATACAGTTTTATTTTCCTCCTCTTTGCTCGATCAGCTGGTGGCTTGCTGCTGCCGTGTTCTGCATCTCGCACGGCACTTCAAACATTTAAATGCCTGTACAGCAGCTGTCTTTGTCATCTACTCTTTGTCTTTTATTTCCGGTCCCTGGTATGGTTAAATCTTTTAGCACAAAGTCTTGTCTCAAGGGATGTGAGTTCTTGATATTTTTTAGTTTATAATTTAAAAACGGAATAAGAATCTGAAAATCTAACAAAATCACATTAAAGTTTGATAAATTCTGAAAAGAATGATACCAAACATATACAGGTAGGTTTTAAAATAAGCCCGTTTTAAAGTGTGACAAAAACGTGACAAAAAAAGTCACATAAAATAGTTGCACTTTTAGGCTTAGGATTTTATATATAGAGAGTAGATATATATTTATAGAGAGAGAGAGAGAGAGTTTGTTTTTCAAGTAAGTCACTGTTTTGAATTATTTTGGCACAGCTATGATGTTTGATATTGCCATCTCAGTTTTTATCTTCTGAATCACTTGGTTTGTGATATCATGATTCTGGCTGTTGTGTAGCTCCAGTGCCTTAACTTTGGGATAGATATAAAAAAAATGTGCAAATACCTCCAAATTCTTGTCTGCTTATCAATAAAGGATAACATTTTGAGCTCTGAGACTCCTGCTATGTCTGGCTCATGTTTGGGTTTTTTGTTGCTTCATTTCATTCCTTCGTAGACTCATTCCCCAAACCAAATCATAAGGTGGCAATTGTATTTCTGTGGATGAGCAATTGTCAATATGAATTTCAAATATAAAATCAAATTACTTCTTAATTAAGTCTTGGATATTTTACTAAAGCACTGAAACGTATCAAAATAACTTAAATGAACATTAGTGATACTGACTTTTTAATCAATTAAGTACTAGATTGAAGAGATGGGTCATAACACGAAGTTAGTGCAACTCTAGGCAGACTTGGTATGCTGCAGCAGAGGAACTAAAAGCAGTGAAATACATATTTTACTCAATATTCTAGAGTAGCAAGTTGTTTTCAAAGACTAGCTCAAAAATACAACCAGACAATAAATGCACTAAATGTTTTGAACACCACAGCAGATGGAGTAGAAGTTGGGACTATGCACTGATACAGCACGTTGCCGCACCCACCACATGACAGCACGGATGACGCCTCAAAAATACACTAGTTCAAATGGAACATTATGAAGTGTTTTTTTACAGTTGCTGGAGTACCAATCTTGCCACCAACCCCCAAATTCTCCTTGCAGGTTGGAGGACCTGCTTGCAGAACTTGATTCAGGTTAACCTCATACCCAGGACAGAGCAATTGCAGGTTAAAGGCCTTGCTCAAGTGGAATCACTTCTGGCAATTACAGGATTCAAACCAGCAACCTTTCCAATTGCTGGTGCAGATCCCTAGCCTCAGACGGACCACTCTGTTCTAGATAAAGTAGGCATAACATAAAAATATAGTAATCAAATATAATATTATTGGAATATTATACTTTAATTACTCACTCAAACCCAGATCATAATATCAACAAGGCAGACAAAACATGTCTGCAGAGTATAAGCAATACAAACACCACTGGTGGGGTTGGATACGCACACACACAGAAAAGCAGAGACAGGCGATATTGATAACTCACCAGATGCGGTGCTTCCTCAGTATGTGTTCAGTATAAGTTGCATAGGATTGCCTGTGCCCACATCACCCAGGGTGAGCAAACTTGGCACTTGTTATCTAATGTGAGGTTCATTTATTTCAAGCCTTGTCTGTAGCAGAAGTTGCAGAAGTGATTTTAAGCAGTTTCTAATATCCATACTATAATTTTTGAAATAATTATACTTTAATCTGTGTAATTATCAGTGATCTACATTAATGACTTTACACATACGTACAAGCTCCCTCCTAAAGTAATGTTAAGTTATCTGCTGTGCGAGTACCTGGGGCTGCTACCCAGCCGGGATGCCCAGGAGGACCGGAGGAGGGCTTGCGCATCCTCCAGACCATGAGGGGGCGACCGCCCTGGTTGCTTTGGGGACCATGGGTAGAGAGCTTGAAAGCTCAACCCTATAGGGGCCCATGGTCACCGCCAGGGGGCGCCCCAATGCCTAGAGAGCCCTGGACCTCAGCACTTCCGCCACACCCGGAAGTGCTGGGGGCAAGAGGATTGGGGATACCCGGAGTGCTTCCGGGTACACAGCCGGTGCTTCCGCCACATGGGGGAGTGCTGGCGGAAGAGTACTGGAGGACACCTGGAGTACATCTGGGTGGATATAAAAGGGGCCGTCTCCCTCCATTCGATGGCTGGAGTTGGGTGGAAGAGGACAGAGCTCAGAGTAGAGGAGTGGAGGCAGACCAGAGAACTGAAAGGCATTGTGAGAAGGCCTGGACTTGAGGGGTGACTGGTGCTGTGGCACTGTGTTTGTGCACTTTATTAGATTGTAAATATTGTAAAATAAATGTGTGTGGTGAAAACATCATGTCTACCTGTCTGTGTCCTGGCTGTACACCACACTGCCAGTAATGAATAAACAATCAGGGCACAAAACAACCCATTGGTTGCTTAGAAGATACTTTTCAAAAAACAAATCTCTCTTTATATTTAAATTATCATATTTTTTAATACAAGATTTTTTTCTAGGATAGTCTGGTAAGGTAAGCAAACCCTCCTGATGCCCGCTTAGAATGATGGATTTTGCTCTTCAGTAGTGAATTTAGGACCTTTTTTGTGAGTGCTGTTTTTTGATTTTGTCCCCATGTCCCAAACCTGATTCATTAATTTTCTGTCCTTTTGGACATGCCAGTTTGTATTTTGCCACAAATGCATAATTCTGCTATCATCCTTATTTAAACAGTCAAAAACAACAATTCAGCCCATGCATTTATGAAGACATGAGCAAGCTGTTACAAGGGCATAGTGCATAGTATTATAAGTTATAATACATTACAAACTGTGTGATTGTTTTTGCAGTTTTGCAGTTATCACCACTGTAAATGAACACCAATTAAAACAGAAAACTACCAATAGTGTGGTAAATTGCACGTGTACTAAAGTGACGTTAGCTGCAGGCGGAAGTCCCATTTTACTTATGGTGCCAAGCAGAGTTGCCAGAGTCTATTTGCCAGTGAAAACACTGTGAAGAAGCTGTCTATTGTTAAGGTTCTGCCTTTGTCCAGTCTGATAGCGGTCATAGGACATTGTATCTTTAATTGTCAGCACAACATATAGTTCTGAGCAGGCATCAACCACAGTACCAACTGTTGACAGTGCTGCTCTTGTGAAAAGAATGGAGATAAATGGCATCAACTCAGAGAGGGAGAGGCAAGGTCGTTGTACCACGTGAACATCATTGAGGGAATGAAACTGAATAATAAAAACAAACAGTAAATTTTACAAGTAGCCAAAATTTACACAGGGTGTTATAGACTCAAATCAAATGTATGTTTTTTTATTATGTTATAGTAATAATGATAACAGCAGCTCAATACTCAAAACTCAAGCACCAGGCCTTGAACCGCCAACATTTTAGTTATAAGCAGCAGTTCTTACCTGTGCACCATCCAAGAATACACAATCAACTTTCTGTCGATTGACATTTGAGCTTGGATTTGACATTGACAGTAACATGTAAATTGAATAAATTTTTTTTACTTTGGTTATTTGGTTGGTTTTTGGTTTTTACTTTAGTTTTTTACTTTGGTTATAAGAATATCTTGAATAAAAGCATATTATATATTAAATATTTGATATCTGGACTAAAGTCTTCACACATTATTAGTATAACATGGAAAAAGTTTCTGCTTTAGGTATGTATTCACCATTTCACCATCCCTGTCATCCTACACTTACTCAGATCTTTTTAGACACAGAACACACAAGAAATACATGTATCCCAAATAATGATATACTGTATTATTTACCCTGTACAACTCCAGGCGCCTCACACACAGATAAGGAGCCTTGAGCTTGGAGAACTTGTTGCCTGGGTTGAGCTTTTTACCCTCATGTTCCTGCTGAACTCATTTTAAAGTAACAGTCTCCATCCAACGTAATAATTCCTTTCAGAATTTTAAAAACGTGAATCATATCATGTCTTAATCTCCTTTTACTTAAACTGAAAAGGCTCAGTTCTTTAAATCTTTCCTCATAACTCATCCTCTACAGTCCTGCAATCAGCCTAGTCACTCTTCTCTAGACTTATTCTAGTGCTTTTATGTCCAAAAAGAGCAAAACTGCACACAGTACCAATAATTCTTTATATGCCTTAACTTCTTCCCTCTACGGAACTGCTGTTACCTTTAACTGTTCGTTGCTTCAAAACCGGTTACTTACTTACAGACTTGTTGGTTTCCACAACTACTTTCTGCTCTTTTTACTTCACTTTGCCATATTGACACTAATTTTCAATACAAGTAACAAGTACAAGTAATAAGTTACTTTTCCACTGGCTGTGTTGAAACAGTCACCTTTGTTTGCTCCTGCTCTGGGAAAAAATAAGGAAAAAAAAACTAATTCTACCGGGAAAAAAGGTTTAAAAATTCCTGTATGGCTCCTTAGTGACAACCAAAAAAGAAAGTAAAATTTTGTATTTTAATTAACTCTCACACAGCAATAACACAAAACACTTTCCACTTCTCCTTCCAATTTCACTTGTAAGGATGACATTAGCACGTCAGTACATCACAATCTCCAATGAGCTTGATAAAATACAACAGCAGAAAACATTTTTATTTTTCAGGGCTGTCAAAGTTAAAGCATTAATGCATGGGATTAATTTGAAATGTATAACTAATTTTTCCTTAATCACATTTAGCGATTGTTCCACAGTCCTTGTTGTCTAGACTAGTCTGTTGATGGCTGTTTAAGTTTATGATGGCTGCTATCAATTTAAAACTCTCCCAAACAGTTCAGGGACAAAAATATTACCTGCAAACTTACTGATGCTGAATTTAAATATCTCAGAAGTGAAACATCTTTGCCATATGTATTAAGAGAAATATATGTCCCTGTTAAATACAAATCAAAATCTGTATCAGACTAGAATCACTGATTGTACAACTGGATCTAGGATTATGAATGAAAAAAAATCTAAAGCATTACCTACTGTTATTGCTATTTTAAAAATTAACTGCATCAAACTACAGACCCCTAAATATAGTTAAAGATACAAGGTGGACGGACATCATTCAGCTTGTCATTCAGCTCTGACAATTCCTAAACATTACCTTCATGTGGGACAACTGTGTCACGTATCGACGATTGAGATGAAGGCCACAAATATCACAGTTTGAGCAGCTAACAGGTTTTAAGGCAGTGACATTCACAGGAGACGACTGGACATCACTGAGCAACCAAAATCATCACGGTCAAATGTGATTAATCGAGACTAATTGAATGAAATTTTGCATTTCATTACAATAAAAAAGTGTAATCATTTGATACCTCTAAATTTTACAACACATTTCTATATTGAACTCTATCCCAAGACACTTTACAAGTACAGATGCATGGTACAACTGTTTGCATGTGTTTTTAACTACTGGTGCATAACCAGGTTAAGTGATTTATTTAAGTTCACATAGCGGGTCATAACTGGCAACAATATATTCGAATTCCACAGCCACATCATACAACCTGACATGCTCAAACTCACTTGATTCAAACTGTTGTAAAGAGGGGGCAGTAACTGTGCAAGGAAAGAAATGAACATTTTTTAATGGGGTGCGAGTTCATCACTGTATCCAATAATGCAAATCTTCAAATGTTCATTAATATGGGGGCCATCTGTATCATATTAAAATATGGATTAGGCAAAATACATTTTATGATTTTTTTTTTTTTTTTAAATTAGGGAACCTCACGTTATTTACAAGTCTTTCTATTTGAGTCTTTTTCTTTGCTCTTGTGGGCTTCATTTGATGTGAAAAAGATACTAATATATTAACAATTAAAGAATACTGACAATATATACTCAGGTCTTATAGGTTAAGAAAATGTTTTTTTAACGATTTTTAGCATTCAGCAAATGATGTCAGCCTAAACTACTGAATTAAACACCTTCTGCCCTTCTAACATATACAAAGAAAGTTAGTAAAGCAGAATTCATCACAGACTTCTGATAATCCTTCTAGATTAATGGGAATACTGAAATTTGTCAATTAATTACTAGCATTTTAGAAAACTGTGGCGACAGAGATGGGTCACTGCCTAGCATCTGCTGTAAGCTGTTTTTAGTAGAGATTGCACAAAAATGCAATGATTGATTGCACGATTCATTCATCTTGGCTGCGTCTAACTTTGACCTTTTCTAATTTTCCGCATTTAACAAAAGATGAAAAAGCTTCAACTGCAGCAGATCGTGGAATGATCTAGAATCTAAAAGCTCTGGGTTTTAATTAAAGTGCTTACCTGCAGTTTATAATTTCTTTTTATGCTTTTCTTTTATTTATACTTTATATGGTTTAGATGCAATTGGCATGAAACAATAGATTCTAGTACTACAGACTCACTATGTTACATTTCTTTCTCTGAACAGTGTTTTTTTTATTTATCTTAAGTTTATGTGGTAAGTCACGTACATTGAATACCCCATGTCTATGCTCATGGTTCAACTTTAATAAACTACCTAGCCCTCACTTCACTGGGAACCCATTTAAAGATGCAGACATTTAAGGAAACCTTTCCCTACTCTACCCTCAAAATGCCCCCAGTATTAATTCTGAGTTTCTGGTCTGTGCCCTCAGTGCTTATGTCTTGGATCAAGAGTTCATATGCTGTTGAAATCTACAAAGCACCCAGAGGCACAGTAGTAGCTCTACTTTGTTCATACTGGCTCTAGAAGCAGGTCTCCTGTCACCACTTAGCTTATATTGCCTTCACTTTGACTTTCCTTCTGATTGCTCTTCTGCTTCTGATGATCTATTTTAAATGTTTAACCAATCAATATTTGCATATGAAGTGCTTGATAAGGTACTAAGATGCAGAAAATGTTACTGGTGCTTTTTTTCTAACTTTGCCTTTTTAAATAGAACTCTGTATTGTTTTTTAAAGTGGTTGGACTTAAGCTTTAATGAACATCTGACTAGCATGAAGAACTCAACAATAACTGAATATAAAATTGCACATCCTGCAGATATCCTCTGTATAAAGTCTATATTTATAGAATAATTAGTTCCCAAGTAGGATGTGTAGCAATTTAATAAAGAAGAGGAGTATGTTTGCTAAAAAAGGAAGGGTATTTTTATCATTTCACAACAAGATCAGCATTTTTCTAAATGAAGTTATGGAATAAAAATAGTGTATGATAGAGGGTTAGATTTTTAGAGGAGTAAAGTGATTTGGTCAGAGTATGAGAGTAAGACAAAAGGATAAAATCTTACATCTATTATACCTAACATGCCTTCATACACAGTATGAATGCAGGCACACACACAGAGACATAATTATATCCTCTCTCTGTTCAGTCTCTCTGTATTAGCATCTCCTTTATTTCACCGGTTTCGACAGAGACAAATGAGAGAGTATTTCCAGCGAATCATTCTCATCCGTTACTGCCAGTTCCGAGCAATAGATCATCTGAGTTAAGGCCGCAATAGATCACTGGGAAAAAGAGACTCCACTGCAGACCCCAGCAGAGTACAGTTACAGATCAGTGGCCGCCTAATTCACATGTGAATAAGAGTCAAATCCCGTTAGCTGTATTTCCAGTCCGATTAAGCCAGAATAAATGGCAGGCTACTTCTCCAGGGCTTCTCTTGGTCTGGTTAAAGGACTGTTTACATTTTGTTTCCTTTTATTTTTAATAAGACTCTGTGAAATCACGAAGTGTACTGAAACTCTGACTGTAAATCAGAAAGACCAAAAAGAAAGCAATTATTGATTAGGCATTTTTCCTTGATGTTCCTCAAAATGTACAGTAAAAACACTTTTTCAGTTTCCACCTTTTAAAACATGTTTTGCTAAGTGTCAGTATGCTCATTTGCTGCTTTTCACTTTAATGTTTAGTTACAGGCCAATATAATGAACATCAAAATCACTACACTGAACTAGGGATTACTTCGTAATTGTACTGAAAGGAAGGATGAGGTTTAAGACAGTGACTCAAAAACAAAAACAGGCTTTATTTTTGATAAATTGTACAGGCAAACAACATCTAATACAGAATTGTTTTCAAAGAAATCCTGCCATATATGGATCACACAACATTGCACTTTTTTTTTAACAGTAACCAAAAAAACATAAGACACACAAAGGGGTGTGGAAATGAAGTAGATAGATAGATAGATAGATAGATAGATAGATAGATAGATAGATAGATAGATAGATAGATAGATACTTTATTAATTCCAAGGGGAAATTGACATACTCCAGCAGCAGCATACTGATAAAAATAAACAATATTAAATTAAATAGTAATAAAAATGCAGGTAAAAAAGACAATAACTTTGTATAATGTTAACAAGTCGCATAGTGTGAGGGAGGAACGATCTCCTCAGTGAGCAATCCCTCCACATATTCTATTTACAAAAACACCTCCAGGTCTCCCCAGGTGCCCAAAAATCAACCAGGGTTACACTGACCCCTTCCTAAGGCCTGCCACCCTGGTGATTTCAAAGAATGTGGCCAGACTGGTCAAAATCTTCCAACTCTTTTAGGGGCCAACAAATTTAACCTGTGCAGCAAGGGACTGGCGCTAATCCTCTACTGTCTGTTCACCAGGGTGAGCTCGGTGTCATATTCATAAGGACTTACAGAACACTCTTGACCATTTTAAGGCAGATATGGAGACAACCAGTCTCAATACAGTACTACAACACCTCACCTGCTTCAGAGCCAGACTGTATTGCACACTCCACCCATTGCCTCCAACACCTCCCATGGACCTGCAGCCTAAGGAAGAGTACTCATGTCCATCTAGGACTATAGACCCACACCAGGTTTCCAGTGGGGTATGCTCAGCTTTGCCAGTGGGTACCATAGTCCATCTTCTGTTTGACCTGGGACTGGTGATGCTCCGATGCAAAGGTATGTGTATGGAGCAGACAGTGCTCAAGTTCCCATAAGTAATCTGATCCAGAAGGGGCTATTTATATAGGGCCGGCTTGCCTTCCGCACCCACCAATTGCTGACTCACCTCTGTGAACATTTGGGATTAAATCTTTCTCCCCTCATTACTATGCAGCTCTCTCCTGACACCTCTATTCTGGAGAACATCCCATTCAGCAGTACATCTGCTATGTAGGCTGCAGTCTGTTCCAGTAGTGAATATGCCTCAATTCACTTTGTAAACTAATCCACTCCACTAAAATAGACCTGTTTCTGCTCTCATTGCATGGAAGAATCACAAACACATCAAACACTACCCTTTCCATTGGCTCCCCCACTTACAACTGTTGGAAAGGGGTCTTGAAGTTGAGAGCTCTTTAGTGCTTCACACACATGACATGTTGCCATATTGAGACCCAAATAGAAGTGGTTGTGAAACTGGTTCAAGGTCTTTGCTTCTTCAAGGTGACCAGCCTTTGGTGGTTCATGTACAGCTTGCAGCACCTTAGCTCAGATGGCACAAAGATCAACCAGTATCACTGTTCACCAGTGAAGGGGACATTCCAGCTCTTTAAGTTATTTGAGCTTCACCTCCACTGGACTCAGCACATCAGCAGTGATGACACACCTACTTGGCTCTGTGATACAAAGTCGTTCTTTTCCTATGCTTGCAAACAGCACCTTCAGACACATAGGACCTCCAAAATAGTACATCGGCACTACCACCCTTCATTTTCCAGATTCATATTCAAAGACATTCTCCTGCAGGAACTCAATCCACTGACCTATTATAATGAACAAATACTAAATAATATTTGTTACACAAAATCTGTATTAATATTGTGGTGTTTGGATCTTACTCCAACCTTTATGACAGGAAAATTATGACAAAGTGCAGTTTCTGGCAAATATGCAGTTACATTTTAAACTTACAGTCCTGTAACTTATGTGCACAACATAATTCATTCTCTAGATGTAAGCATTCTAAAAGCAAAATGTCCGTCATTCATTTTTATAAACGGAACATGAACATTGAGTGACATATGATAAAGTTATGAGCATTTAATCCAACAAGAGCAGTTTTCATACAGTATTAAATAATAACAAAAAAGATGAGTGCAGGGCTGTATACATGACAGGAAGTCTACTCTTACATTCAATACAAGTCAAAACCAATCCTCCCTGATTGTAAAAGAAAAATAAGTACAGACTGATTCTTTTAGGTGGACAGAAAGCATAAGTTTATAAAAAATCTATAAATGAAAAGTATACCATAACATATTGCTTCTTTCTGTCGGGCCTTTCTATTTTCAATTTCATGCAGTAATGTTTAAGCCTTTACTAAGTTATACAACACTCATGAGATAATACATTATTTCACATGTAACAACTTGTTGATTATATTATTATCCATCCATCCATTATCCAACCCGTTATATCCTAACTACAGGGTCACGGGGGTCTGCTGGAGCCAATCCCAGCCAACACAGGGCATAAGGCAGGAAACAAACCCTGGGCAGGGTGCCAGCCCACCACAGTGATTATTATTATAATTTAGAAAAATACTGTATTCCACATTAACTTACAAAAAATAAATACAAGTTCAATACAGTTGAGTGATTATGAAAAAAATGCAAATTAAAGAGCAGAAGGGTAAACTTCTGAGTTATGCCAATGTGTTTTATAAAGAGGTGTGGCTTTAAGATATACCTGAATATAACTTTTGCATTGTTATGTTTTTGCTTTTGTCAGTATTGTCAATATTGTTTAATAAGTTATTGTATGAGCAGATAAAACAGCTGTAACCCAAACAAGTCAAGGGTTGAATTGTGTGGTGATTCCGGTGGCAGTAATAACACAGTAACAGTAATAATCCTTTTGACAAATCCATCCATCCGTTTATTTTCCTAGCCTGTTTATCCAGGTTGGGGTGATGGGAAAGCTGGAGCCTATCCCAGAGGTCATTGGGTGCAGTGTGAACACACACACCAGAGGCTAGTTTAACAATGCCAGTCCACCTAACCTACATGTCTTTGGACCATGGAAGAGAATCAGAGTGTGGTATAACGGGTCCACAGCTTAACAAAAGGAGACTAATGATAGATACATAATCACACTCTAATGAAGGTGCAGGTGCCAGTTGGGCATGAGTGTGATGATTGTGTTTAGTGTGCAGAGGCGGGCAGATCATTCAGCTTCCTCTATGATGCCTTGTAGGGAACAGCTCCTTGCACTTGTACCTAATATTAAACAACCAGTACAAAGAGGAGCCTGCACGGGACAAGGAAAGGAATATCAGAAAGAAAGAAAAAACAAAAGAAAGGAGAAAAGAAAAGGAACGGAAGGGTAAAAAGACGGGAAAGAGAAGCAGGCAGTAAGAAAGAACACTTCCAGTGCAAGAGCAAATGAGCAAGCGAGAGAGAGGAAGTTGGGAACTGTGAGGAGAGCCCCTCAGTGGATCATGTGGCAGATGCTCTGGGGCTGAAGGGGGTCACTCCAGCTGAGTGACTCTGGGAGCTGGAGTGACTCAGTGCTCACTCCAATGTAAGCCCAGGAAACCGGTTGGAGTTGGAGAGAGGAGACTAAAATGGGGAGCCCTGTTGGAGCCATGGACAATAAGGACCCGAGCCAGGGTTTGGATTGGGCGTCCTGCTAGAAGACATGGGACATCAGGGACCCAGACTTGTGGAAGAAGGTCGGATGCGCCTGCTGGTTTAATGTCTCTACAGGCTGTGAGGCCCATGCTGGATAAGCCAAGGCGACGTCCTTTTTAAAATGGAAGAACTGGGAACTTGATTTTAAACGTTAGCTCCTGCCTAGGATTTTAACCTTGTTTCAAAAGATTATTTATGGAATTGTTTTTAACCTCCACAGCATTTTGTTTTGTGGATTATTTATTTATTGAACTTTCTGCACCGCACTTTTAAGCACCTGTTTGTTTGAACTTGGTTTTTAATAAAATCACTGTTACACTTTTACACATACCCCTTGCTATATGTAAGTGTCTTCATTTGGCTGGCTCATCCATTAGTTACAGTATTGATGGTGGCAGCTCAAGGGGCTCCCAGAAGGACATGGCAGCAGGCAGCAGACCCACACCGTCACACAGAACATACCAGGAGGAAGCCCACATGGACATGGACATGGGGAGTGCATGCAAGCTCCATGTTGAGAGCACCCAGGCTGTGAACCCTGGTCTCCTTGTTGCAAGGCAGTAGTGCTACCACTGTACTACTAATACAACCCCTTTTAAAAAATTGTAAATATGCATATACTAAGAAAAGAGACAATTGCATGGGAGGAAGTGCTGAAAAGAAGAAAAAGAGAAATGATGTTGTGATGAGATAGTGGTGTAGCATATGGAGAACAGTTAAATTCTTATAAATTATGTAATGAGTTACTCACCTAAATGCAACTAAGATAACTGGTGAACAGGAGAGAGAGAGAGAGACTGGTGAGGGGAGCAATGATGTGTGGGAAAAAGAAGACTAGAGGCCGCCAGTTTCAAATGAAATGGGGTTTGCTGGAAAAAGTTATGAGCCCTGGAGTCATGATTACTGCTCTCAAGGAAAGAACCTGTTACAAATGAATGAGTGCTTATCATTTTAAACTTTTAAACATTTTAAAATTGCCTGACATCCCACTAAGCAACAAGGAGGATGCATTTTACTTTTTCAATACTCAGCAATATTTAATCCAAGCCTAGAAGCAGGATACCAGCTCAATGTGGAGACGATCTGTGGGCTGCTAATAAGAGAGTTCAAATTTGTGTAAATTGTATAGTAAATTTTTAAATAGGTTATGCCAGTTGTGTTTATTCTCTCTGAGGATTATGCACCATGTTTAAATGTGAACTACTAAAATCTGTACATAAGTAATATTATTTAGAATTAGGAGTATAACATTATGTCAATAAGAATCTTTTAAAGACTGAATGGGCTTCTTCTCTATGATAATAATAATAAACGTCTTTCATTAAAAAGGAAGATCTGTTATGAAAGCAGTAATATTGTGAACTCTGGAGTGCCTTTCATTCCAGCTGAAGCCTTCCAGGGTAAAAAGGGGTGCTACACAGTGAATACAAGCAAAGGTAATTTTTTCAGTGTTGTTTTTAAATATTGTGATGGATGGCCGGGGCCCATGCCTGGCCGGGACACCCTTCACCACATCTGCCAGGGGGACAAGGGAGGGAAGCCCAGTATCTCCCCCTGGGCGCTAGATGGCAGCCTCCCTGGGTTGCAGCGGTGCCTTGGACTCCCCCAGGGCTTCATGGGAGTTGGAGTTCTGTGCAACTCTGTGGGGTTCCACAGGAGCTGCTGGTCCCTTTTGGACACTGGTTTCACCTTACCCGGAAGTGCAGCCGGATGTCGCCAATCAAGCACCTAGAGCACTTCTGGGTACCCAATAAAAGGGAGCCAGCGACCACCACTCAGCAGCCAGAGTCGGGTGGAAGGAGGACAAAGCTGGCTGAGGAGGAGTGGTGGTGGAAGAGAGAAGAAGAGAGCTTGGTCTGTTGGTTCAGGTGCCTATATATTGCCTTTTTTAAACAATATATATAACTGTGGTGATAGGATCAGCAACGCTATTATTAAAACTATTCATCAGTGTTCTCTGCAGCCCCTTTCACATTAAGACTCACTCAAGTTGCTATCAGTTTTTTTTTTAACTGCAATAGTAATATCCTATAATGTGAAAGCACTCATCCAAATTCATATCAGATCTCTTCCCTGCTGACCACCGGCAAAATCTGGGGTATGCCAGTCAATTACAATATATATATATATATTTGAAATGCAAAGCTGCAAGGTGTGAATCTGGGATCAATTTATGGGTTTACAACTTATTACTTTTCTAGATAATGTCATATCATAAGTGCATTTCTTATGGTCTAAAAGTTTTCTTTGTAAAATCCAACATATGTTTTTTTATTTTAACTTTTCATGGATATATCTTGCCGAAGATGTTTACAGAGCTTCCATATACATTCTTATTGCTTGATTAAAGGGAAGAACCCTCTCCATTTAGAATAATCATAATTAGAAGAAACATTTTGTCATGGAATCGTTAAAATATTACAATTTAGTGTTGCTTCAGGTGAAATAAGTTTTTACTTTTAAAACACTTGGCATGCAAATCGATACAGGTAACTTTTCTTCTCAGGTACTGTATTGCTATTAATTCTAATTTTAGTTAGCTGAATCTTCAAAGTCAATGTTTATTATTCTGAGAGGAAAAATGAGCAGATAAATTGAGATATTAACATAATCTGCATTCATGATAATAAATGTCTTGTTCTCTGCATTGCGTTGCTGTTGACAGATGTGATTAGAACTTTTCAAAACATCCCGAAGACCTCATACTGCACCTGGAAAACATCTGTCAACATTAAAAGTGCATCAGAGGGAGTTAATGTTTACATTTATGTCTAAAAAGGATCTGGCTCCCAGCAGTGATAAGAGGAAGGAAATTACAGTAAGCATTTTTAATGATAGTAATAATTTGACATGCTGTTTGTTTTATTTTAATGCAGTGGCAAAAACAATAGTTTGAAATAATTGTGCAATAAGATCCTGTGATTAGTTTAAGCATTTATGGTAACACTGTTCAGATAGCATTGGGGCGCTGAATTCAAACTATTTCAGTTAACTAAAGATTGTCAATCTAAATTGTTGCGCAATCATATTTTTAGATGGGGAAATCAGAAACTGTTTTGATGGTCTGCAGATGGCAATAATTAATGTTAAAGTAAAAGTGCAAAAAGGAAGAAACATGTTTTAATGAAGCTCATATGAGCACAATATATTATAAAAACCTTAAGTTTTGGAGAATCTGACAATACCTTTTTTCCTCAAAGGCTGCAAAACAATTTATCCTAACATAAAATTTATTCAGTTTTTGTGGACACCAAATCAGGAAAAACGCTGCTTAGGTTATATACAGGGCCTTCATAAATTATTTAGACTACTTAACTTTTTCACATGTTATTATGTGGCAGCCCTATGCTAAAATCATTTAAAGTAATTTTCTCCCAAATCAACAGGCACTCAATATCCAAGAATTACAAACAGAAAACAGGATTTTAGGAATTTTTCCAAATTTATTAAAAATAAAACACTGCAATATCACATTAACAGAAGTATTCAGAACCTTTATTGTGACACTTGCAGTTTGTCTAAGGTACATCCCATTCTATTGGTCATCATTGAGACGTTTCTACACCTTGTTTGGAGTCCACCTATGGTCACTTCAATTGATTGGTCATGATTAGGAAAGGCACATACATGTTTATAAAAGATGCCACAGCTAACAAGATCAACAAAATTGCCTGCAGAGCTAAGAGACAGGAATTTCTTGAAGTACAATTTTGGGGGATAATACAAAAAACGTTTTGCAGTATTGAAGATTCCCAAGAGCAAAGTGGTCTCCATCATTCTTATATATAAGACGTTTGGAATAACCACAATTCTTCCTACAGCTGCCTTTCTGGTCAAACTAAGCAATCAGGGCAAGAAGGCCTTGGTAAGACAGGGGATCAAAACCTGTCATCACTCTGGCAGAGATCCAGACAACCTATATAGAAATGGGAGAAACTTCCACTATGGCATCACTCCACTAATATGGGCTTTTTGGCAGAGTGGTTAGATGACACATGAAGGCCTTCTTGGAGTTTGCAAAAAGGCACCTAAAGGATTTTCAGACTTTAAAAAACAAAATTCTCTGGTCTGATGAAGAAAGACAGAACTGCTTGGCCTTAATTGTAAGCATCACATCTTGAGGAAACCAGGCAGAAAATCCCTAAATCCAGATGTGCAAAGTTTGTTGTGCAATACCCAAGAAGACTCCTGTTTTGACTTTGTCATTCTGGGGTACTGAATGTTCCTTGATAAAGGAAAAACTGAATGTAAATGATTTTAGCATAAGGGTGCAACATAACAAAATATGTAAAAAGTGAAGGGGTCTGAATACATTCATTACTGTATATTTAAGCATATATCCAAAACTAAAATAATGTGTTTCTAAGTGTAATGTGCTGAAGATACAGATCATCCCTGTATATCCAAGAAGAATACTTTTTTATGATAATCCAGATATTATAAACATATTACGTCTTTTCATACCACTCATTATGAAAATATCAGGTAACACCATGATGACTTGTTTTTATGTTTTGAGCATGTCATCCATAGTGTAATGCTGATGATAAGGAGTTTTCATTGAATATGCCTAAAACAAACATTATATATAATAAATATAACTGTCATGAGTTAAAAACAGAAATTTTATCAAAAAGAAGAAAATATATATAGAGCAATATGATCTTGATACATTTTAAGAGTAAGACTTCTTAAAGTATGACTCTCTCTGTAGTCCTCACTTTTACCATCACATTCTGGTATAGGTTTTTTTTGATTCATGCAGGCTTCGGGGAATTAAGGAGACATTCCCTAACTTCTTATCTGTTTAACTAAGGCATCTTTCATGGAGAATATTTACCTGTTGACTGGTCTGAATGTGCGACACCAATAATCAATGTTAACCATGTTGTCATCTATATACTAAAATGCTAAGAGGTGTAATTTCAGTGCTGAGTTTGCTAGATCCTATATTATTTGAAAGTCCTATATTATGTGAATACTTACTTTTTGTAAAGCTGGCATGAAATATTATTATCAGCTCTCATCACAAATATCAATTACAGTTGGTAAATTAAAAAGCAAACAAACTTGTAGACTGATGAGAACAATGAAATGTTCACCTTTGTTGTTAAGCTAAGGAATATGAGATACAGTAAATACTGTATATCAGCTACTGTGAAATTATTATTTTTTGTCTGTCTTTTGCTTGTTAGATTCTTCATCAAATACCAGACTGAATTAAGGATTACATAACCCTTAAAAGGCTCGCATTTAAGTTTTACTACTATTAAAACAAATATGCTCCTTATCACTTTTTAAGGAAATCTCTGTCAGTGGAACTGTATGGCCTCCACATTGCTTATTTAGCCACAATTACCAAATGTCTCCTATTTCTTTAGACAAGGAAGGGCTACATTATAAAGGACTGAAGAAGTGTTTTTTTTTTGTACACCCAAATATAAAATTCATACATAATGGTCAATAACACACACATCTACAGGTATGCCCACAAAAAAACGGTACTATTATCATAATCATGCCTGATTACCATAAATCAGATATAAGACTCTTTCAACAAAATTATCATTATTTTATTTATTTATTATAAATGTGATTGTAATATCTGAAATAATGAAGTGACAATAGAATATTTATGTTATATTAAAAAATTATAACATTCTCAGACCCACTTAATCTAATTTAGATGGGGAGGTGGAAATCACTCTGAATAGGGAACTAGCCGATCGCAGAGTTTATTCACGCACACCCACATGCAGGCCAATTTGGAATCAAATGGTACACCAGTGTTTCTGGACAATAGAAACAGGGGATCAAAACTATGTAGATATAGGAAGATTGTGCAAACTGTTATGAAATCATGAACACCAAACATCAAAGGAAGGCCAAGCCTCCTAAAATATAGTCCTGGGATTGGGGTTTACTACTCAAAATGTCTTTTCCCTAAAAAGTTAAGGCTCGGGCCTACACAGGCACAACATGGTGAAACCAACAAACAAACAGTCCTTAATAACCTTCTGAATCAAAAAAATAACAAAAGGGCGAGAAAAAGTATAAAACTGTTTAATGTTCTAATATTTTAAAGCCAATTTAGGCCAGAACAGGCCTTTCAGCCTAACAAACCATTAGTGTCACATAATGTTAGCCATGTTGGCATCTATATACTAAAATGCTAAGAGGTATAATTTCAATAATGAGTTTGGTACTTATATTCAACCTGAGTTCAACATACAGTACTGTATATCTGAAAGCATTACTACCTGAAACTGTGCAAAAATTATCAGAATTTGAATTGTATTTATGTTATTAAGTTAATTAATAAAATAAAAGCCAAATCAAACAGGACATAACGTAAACTCTGGCTTTTTGAAAATAAGAATATTTATAATCAAAAAAGAAAACAAAGGTAAAGCAGAAGCCAAAACACAGGCAAACTATGCAACAAAATACCATTCACAAATCAAATCTCAGAGTCCACAGGATACAATTTAAAAGTGGAAAATTCCTAGGTACTCATCAAAATATATTTCCACTACAATTCTCAGTGCCAATCTGGAGAACCTGATGCAGAGGATTGTCCTCAAGATTCATGTCATGGCGTCCCTGCCCCCTGAAACACTATGTTAAGGTGAAGGGACACATAACCAAGTACATATATAATATAAATTTATTATAAATAAATAAATATTTAACAAAACTGAAAAATACATAAATAATAAATAAACAAAAAAAATCAAGAAAGGACAAAATATAATATGCATAATAAAAACATTTAAATAATAAAAAGCACAATTAATTAAATTACATTGAAGCCAGGTCTCCCCATGTCTGCGTGGGTTTCCTCCGGGTGCTCAGGTTTCCTTCCACAGTCCAAAGACATGCAGGTTAGGTGCCTTGGCGATTCTAAATTGTCCCTAGTGTGTGCTTGGTATGTGTGTGTGTGTGCCCTGCGGTGGACTGGCGTCCTGCGCAGGGATTTGTTCCTGCCTTGTGCCCTGTGTTGGCTGGGATTGACTCCAGCCGACCCCCGTGACCCTGTAGTTAGGATATAGCATAGCGGGTTGGATAATGGATGGATGGATGAAGCCAGGTCATGACACAGACTCCACATGGACAACAAAAAGTTGTGAGATTAAAACCCAAGAAGCTGGATCCATGAGGTGGCAGCACTGTCCACTGCCCCGACTAAAGTATTATGATCCACTTTATTATTTTCAAAATTGTTGTCAAATAAGCATGAGTATGATATCACTCTTTTCTAAAATGAATTTTTTTAGAGACATAGAAACAGTATTCTTACTTGAGGCGTTTCCAGATGTTTTTTTCGTACATCGCACACATTGGGCACAATTTTGTCTTCATCTCCTCTGTTGTCAACTGGCCATAGTTCAATAATTTAATGACAGACAGATATTGTTGCTTCCATTTATGTAAATCATTATGTACTTTTTTCTACGTGTTTCAACAAAACCATCTTTACGTTTAATAATTCTGCATTTGGTAATTTGTAAAATCTACACTTGCATTTTGCCTATGAAGTTGTCACAGCTCTCTCCGCCTGTACTCAGTGAAGAGTGCTACACAAAAGTAAACTAGATTGACTTGAACTGAATAGGCTAAAATGTCTATTTTGGTTGATTTTTGATGGTAAATTTCAAACATGTCTAGAAAATGTTTCTTTGAACTGTACTTTATATAAAACGAAAAATGTAATTGTATTGGTATGGCCAAAAGTGTTGTGTGTTCCATGGACAAATTGTTCATAATTGGTCCAAGCCACTGTCTACATAGAGTAGGAGCATTTTCCCAGAGTTTTTCTAACTACACCATTTGTCTTCCCAATTCTGAATAGTTATTTGCCAGGTAAGACTGATACATCTGAATCAGGAAGTTGTGATGTGTATGTGAGTGTGTGATGAACTGACATCTTACTCAGTTTTGATCTTTTGTTTTGTGTGGAATGCTGACAGCATAGGCTGCAACTTATTGCAACACTGTAACCACTGCGATGTGTTTGGAAAATTAAGGAATGAATCAGTCGATCAAATAGCTAATGAGTCATCAAACAGGTAAACATTTCAGGTAAGGTACATTGGAGAATGTGTTCTTTATGAGTTGGAGCTGCTCCTGTTACTTGGAAGGGAGATAACATCAGATAAGGGGTACAGATCCTGCAAAAATGGTCTTAGAGATGTTACCATTTGACAGTACTCTTTTAAAGTATTGCTTTTAAATTTTAATGCCAGGCATGTGTTGTTATGCTGTGACTCCATTTAATATTTATGCTTCTTCGGAACTTGTTTTGTCTTTATTCATAAAAATTTTATCCTGCAAATCATCTTAAAAAAGAATAAGAAATTCAGCTCCTTTTAAGCCTCCTGTCTGTAATTTACTTGATTTATCTGATGCTATGCCTATATCAAGGCATTCATCAAAAAATAGTATAATAAGAATTATATGAATTTCTATGCAAAAAAAGTCACAATTTTTGACCACACAAACAAAGATGCACATATGCTTTGTTTTTCTTTGTGCTAGCTATTTTTTTTTTTTTTTCAAATGTTAGCCCTAAACAAAATGTACTTTCATTGTGCCTCCATACCCAACATCTGGAACCCAAGAGATATACTTAGAATGAATTTTCAGTTTTGTCAAACATAAAAGTAATATATTCAGTGTATAGCAAAGGACCATATTGTTAATTGGAACTTCAACAGTAATAAAACACTTCATCGGATTCTTACAATATGTTTCCATTTGTTTTATGAGGATAGAAATATGCCTACAAGATACCTCTGTGCTGGAATATTAAGCCAAGTGTAATAATGCTTTGCCATCTACTGCTAGTGTTAACTATGAATGCATTAGCACTGTTACATGAAGCTAAAATGGTGCAGATGGTTGCAGAGGAATAAAAAGGGAAATATGCCTGTTTAGTATTTTGAAAAGATGTGTCTAATTATATTAGTTAATTTGATTAACAATATTTTGAAAGCTGTCTTAAAGAGTTGTTTGTTGGCTGGCGCTCAGTGCTACTGGGATAGGTTGCAGCCCCTTGCAACACTAAGCTGAAATGCTAGTTACAGATATACCTATGAACCAGTTTGAGATTTATAACATTTTTCCCTGCAAATCAGTATATTCCTTATCACAGACAGATTAGGATTACCATAGTAATGTGTCATTGAACTTCTGCCATGTTACTGGTGCAGATGCCATATGGCTTAGTTAAGCTTCTTGCAGTTCTATGGCAGCCCATTGGAAATACAAAGCAACGAGGAAAATAAAAATGCCATAATTTGGCGATAATAAAACCATGAGAACAAATGCAATTTATTTGTGGTGGTAATTTCACCATAGAGGAGTCCATGTGTAAAAATGGAAGAGAATGTGTAAAAATTAGAGTCACAATTAATTGTAAAGGGTGTGTCTAAACGTTTAGAGACAAGGTGCAGTCCTTACTAGAAAGGACTTTTGGAACTTTAAGGAAATCAAATGAGGCCTTCTTGGTCCTGAATGCAAAAGAGGTTTTAAGTTAGATTCATAGGAAAAAAATTAATCGGGCTTCTTAACTTTAAAACTAAAAAAGGAAAGTAAGTGCTGAAAACACAAAAGTTGTTCAAGAATCTCTAACTCTAAATTTACCTAAAGCATTAACAGACTATGAGAGTTCTAAGCTTGCAAGACATTAGATGTTAACCTTGCTTGAGTGAGTGATGCTTAATAATTAACCCTTTTAAACTCAGCCCCATTGTTTTGGATCTGGCAGCGGCACTTAAACGTTCATTTACTGACTGCTATTATTAAAGTACATTGGTTTTCTGCTAAAATGAAGTATTTCATACCCCAATACGGCGGCACAATATTTTTCTTTCTTCCCTTAAAGATGGCCAAATTGCTGCATCAAAGTCCAGAAACACCCACTGGCTTTTTAAAAGGTCCTGATTCAATTACATACAATTTGATGGACAGACTGTTATGTTCTAAATGAGAGGAGTTTTTCAGCTTTCAAATGACACCACATTCCATTTTCTATGTTTTCCACTATCTATAGTTCAGAATTTTTTTTGTAAAGATGTTTTTGAATCTTGAAAGTATTTGGATATGCAATATTCGGCAATATACCTACAACCACACGCTCATTCAGGAAGTGGTCCCCTGAGGCAGAACAGGCTCTGAGAGACTGCTTTGGAACTATGGACTGGGATATCCTGCAGGGGTCACATAGTGAGAACATTGAGGAGGTTGTTGACTGCACTACTGACTACATCACCTTCTGTATGGACATTGTAGCCATGGATTACAAGTGACATCAAGGGCCTTTTGAACCAGAAGAAAAGGGCTTTTAAAGGCGGTGATCAGCATAAAGCTCAAGCTCACGCAGAAGGAACTCCGAGTCCAGCTCAGGGCGGCGAAGGAGCAGTACAGGAGAAAGCTGGAGCAGAAGTTGCAGAATAACAACATGAAGGAAGTATGAGATAGGATGAAGATCATCACTGGCTGCAGCTCAAAGCGGGGTGACACCATTGAGAGAGACGTGGAGAGAGCAAACCAGATGAACAACTTCTTTAACAGGTTTGACCACCCTAACCCACTCTCACCTCGGAGTACTGCACCCTCCACCCATTCTTCTGCTGATCCCAGCATAGGAGAGAGTTTCCCCTAACCCACAATTACAGCAGCCCAGGTAAGCAGAGAGCTGAGGAGACTTTGTGCCAGCAAAGCAGCGGGTCCAGATGGAGTATCACCACGACTGCTGAAGGCCTGTGCGTTGAAGCTGGGGAGTCCTCTACAGCGCCTCTTCAACCTGAGCCTGGAACAGGGGAGAGTCCTGAGGCTTTGGAAAACATCTTGCATGCATACTCTGCTGGGGTGGTGTGGGTTGGTGGCCTCAGACTCCGTGGGGCTCTGTGATGCTGCTGCTTTGGGCCGTGGCTAGATGGGCTGGGGCCTCCACGCCCCGGGTGGATTTTGGGAACGGAGGTGCCTATTGGGGCCAGTAGGGGAGCTGGCTCCCTGGAGGGCTCAGGCCCCTCAGCCGTTCCTCCCCATCCTCAGACATTTCCCTCCTCCTGCTCCTTCACATCATCACACAAATATGCACATAGGGCCTTGGGGTGTGGGTAAGTCAGGGGGTGCGGGTATGGATCCCATTTCCGCAGTCCTGTGGCAGCCTACCCCCCAATTTTATTTGCACATTAAACACTTCCACAAACAACATTTCACACAAATGCACACTCTGGGTCTTGGGAGTGAGCACACTCAACGGCATCTGGTGGGGGGAAATTTCAGCCTCACTCCGAGTGCCAGTGCCCACTTCCAATTTTAAACTGCACCTAGTCACGGAGGGTTTTGGGGGGGAAGTGGGGCTGTGTGTTGGCATCAGCTGGTGTAGGCCACATGATGCCAGCACTGCCCGCGCCCCCCCAACCACAAAATGCACCTTATCAACACACATTAACATTACATTGGAGCCGGCGGAGGGAGACTAGAGGTCTTATTACACCTCTGTTCTCAGTTAGCTGCCCGGGGCTGGAGGCTAGGAGTGGGAGCTGGCCGTCTGCCTGTGGTCTGGAGTGGTGGGTTGCTTTGCTCTGCGTTGGACGGGGGTGCCTGCTCATTATTACCCCAGCGGAACGGGGCTAACTCTGGCGTCCGGGAATGGTTGTGCCCTCGGTATGGCAGCACTGGGACCAGAGTTAGTAGGGTGTGTATGGGGAGTGTGAATGGGTGTCTGGCGTACATCCTTGTAAGTCTTGGGTTGTATGTGTATGTGAGAGCATGAGGGAGGGAGTGTATGACTGTGTTTGTGTGTGACTGTATATGTCAGGTGGGGTTTTGGACTCCTTCCCCCTTTACCTCCATCTCCTCCTTTTCTCTCTTCTTTTTCTTTCATTTTTGTCTCCGTGTCCGGTTTGAATCTTAAAAACATCTGAAAATATTCCTAATAAAGTTTTGGTATCAGGCGTGGCGTCAGCAGAAGCTGTAACGCTCCACCTGAGAGAAAAACTGTAAGGCTAGTCGCCAGCATTCAGACATCAATTCTGATTGCTTCACAGCCGAACAGGACATGGTTAAAAAAAAAAAAAAAAGAGTTCTGCCTGATGGAGCCGGTGCCGTACAAAGGGTTAACAGCTGCAGCGACTTCAGCAGCAATCTCTGCCCTTTATTTCATTTTCCACTCTGTTATGGTATGTAAAATGCAAGACATCGGACCAGGAGCAGATCTATTATCAGGGCATTCTGGGTGCACACTCGATGACATGACGGAATATTCGCCATCCCAAATGACCAAAGCCCTGCTTGATGAAATGATGGCGTATCCACATGCTGAAACAATCAAGGAGGATGATGTATACTAAATGAAATGATGGAAGTGAGTATGTGAAAGACAAAATGACCAAGCCGGATGATATCAAGAGTGTGAGATACCGCACTACATTAAACAACGCACTATCCACATTGCTAAAAGTACGATGAACTGTCTGTTAAATCGTTAAGTCACCCAAGGGCCTGTAGGGGTCTTAATCCAGACGAGCTTCTTTACACTGGCACTTTGCAAAGGGTTAATAGCTGTGAACCATTCAGCCACAGACTTGGTACTTTTTTGTTCTTTCATTTCATTTTAGTCCATAAAACATGAGACATCAGACAAACGAGCTTCTCTTCTGTTTATGAGGTTCAAAACACGTGTGTTCTTTACTCCTCACCACTCCATTCCATGCGTTGTACTTCCAGAAGAGTGTTCATTGCTTGTCAGCTCTCTGGCGTGCACAGCCCACCCAGACCTGTTTCATTTTATCCTAGCCAGTCACAGACCAGTTGGTCTCAGTCGTTGGGTATGTCACATTTAAATGAATGGCTGCACGGGAGCACACCGCCGATTGCCTCTGACTGCCTAAGATTATGTAAATGAAGGCTGCAACTGAAAATCATTGGAGAAGTCATCTAATGTGACATGGGCTTTACACTAATTCAGACCGTTTTTCCAATTGGAGCACCAGCAGGTGAAGTGACTTGCTCATGGCTGCTTGGTGTTAGCAGTGGGAAATGAACCCACAAGCTCAGGATTTGAAGTCCAGAGCCTTAACCACTGTAGCCACACCATTATGGTGTTAAACTCCCAATTTCAGGGAGGGCAAGCACTGCAATAAGAATCACTTGAATTACCGATTTCCATGTTGAACTTTTTCAATCAATTATGTTGTGTCACTTAGATTTTATTTTTTTTTAATTGCAAACATGGGCGACAGGAAGGAACATTTAACAAACTCTGGATAGACAGATGGATGGATGGATAAGCAATGTTTAGATTAAAAAATGTGTTGTGAAAAATATTAAAAATACAAATATGAAGGGAATTTCCTGCTGTTTTGAAAGCTGGAAGATAAAACATCTATAGGGTTATCTCTCTGAGGGAAAAAAACTGCTTTATAAATTCACTTAAGGCACAAGGGAAGCAGTGGGGCTGGCTTACATATCCATCAGATAAAATGCTTTATAAACCTGTACGGGTGCAATATCCTCTGCACGCCTCAAAAAGGTTTGTCATATCTTTTCTCACATAGGAGGCTTGCGGAAATGTAAACTCTTATGCTTATCTTTTTATGTTTTTGCCTTTTTTTTTCTTTTTAATGATATATTTCCAAAATTTTAAAATAACCATAGATAATAAAAAGAAAAGAACAGCAAAAAAAAAAAAAAAAACATCTTGCATCACCCCAGTCCCAAAGGTATCACGTCCTAGTGAGCTGAATGACTTCTGGTCTGTCGCTCTTATATCACATGTGATGAAGACCATGGAGAGGCTGCTGCTTCACCATCTTTGGCCACAGGTCTGTCATGCCCTCAACCCTCTGGTTTACATACCAGGAGAAGGTGAGAGCGGAGGATGCCATCATCTATATGCTACACCGATCCCTCTCCCACTTGGACAGAGGCAGTGGTGTTGAAAAAATTATGTTTCTGGACTTCTCTTGTGTCTTCAACACCATCCAACCTCTGCTCCTTAGGGACAAGCTGACAGAGATGGGATTAGATTCATATCTGGACTGGCTCCAGCAGACCCCTGTGACCCTGTAGTTAGGATATAGCGGGTTGGATAATGGATGGATGTGTATACATGGGAAGCAGTTTAAGGGCTCAGGTGATGGTAATTTTCCACCAATTCAGGGGATGGCACTGTGTGATAACCCTCTCAAGACTCGGAGACTGAAGTCTCCAATGTTATCACGTTCGGTGTCTGTCCACCTGGACCTGCCTCTTCCTGTCCGACAGCAATATGATTGGAAGAACTGCCATCATCGAAAGTCTGGTCTAAGAAGACTCGTTTTGCAATTTAACACACTTTTTTCCAATTTCAACATTCAACTCCAAAACATTTTCATTGTCCTATGTTTCTATTACAATATATATTGATTCAGTAGATCACTAGTGTGATATATAGGCATAGATAAGAGATGACAGGTAAAAAGTAGTCAATTATTGTACTGTATCTGTTTTAAGTAACTATCACACTGTCAAATCATCGCCATTTTGGACAGGCTGCACAAATCTTTTGCTTTATAATAGCCCTATGTATAGCCTATAAGTATTGTCAAGAACCCAAGGGCACAAAAAGATCACAGTAATAATTGGGGAGCCAGCCGGACAACCAGATTTAACTTAAGGAAAACAAAAACATTCATCTGCAGGTACAGAAAACAAAAATTAAGGCCAGTCCTGCCTTTACGATAATTTTCTTTAGCTTATAGAGTTGATGTACCTTGTGAGCTCCAAATATCTAGGTCCAGAATGAAATGCCTCTCTATAGACATGCCTTTTTATAATTCGTCCTCCCCGGAAATGATGAATCCTTTTCTGAGCCTCCCAAGCAGGGCCACATGCCTTTACTGGGGTTCTTCCCAGAGTTGAAGGCCAAAAAGAAAGGACATTTAGCAACAGTTTGGGGTCATATCCTTACTCGAGGCCTGAAGGCAATCAGCAGGAGCACATGCTACATACGTGACAGTATACATATGAATAAAAATATATACAGAAATAGGTTTTAAAAATTAAATTATAAAAAATAAGTACTTTCACAATTCACTTTTCAGTATAATTATTTTGTAATGTTAATAAAAAAATAAATAATATAAATAAATAAAAATAAAAATGACGCCCTTACTAAATTGTCACCTGAGGTTATCGCCTCATTGTCTCACCCTATGTGCTGGCTCTAATTTTAACATTCATGAGACACTTATAATATTATTTCCTTAGTTTATCCAAAATAATATTATTTTTTCTGAGGTTGTCCTATATAATAGTATTTCCTGAGGTTGCCCTATACATATATACATAAAGCAGTTTTACTTTATTCATAAACACGAAGAGGCATCAGCTAACTCTTAAGAATTTTCCCAGTGCAGAAGACGTGAACTCACCTGTGCTTGGTGCCCCACTACCCACTAGCTTTTGTAAGAAGACAATGGCAATACCATATCTTAGCAGTATCACTGGCATATGAGTCCTATTAATCTTTGTCTCGAGAAAACACATGTTGTTGAGGTGTGGCGTTTGCTTCCTTTCGACTTTGTGCCCTTCATCGGTGACAATAGCATGACTTAGTTGTTGTGTGGTGATGTTTGCTGCACACAGGTCTTCAGTAGTGATAAGTGAGGTGCATGCAAGCACCAAAAAAAATTAAAAGTGCATGTCTGCACCATCTAGTGGCTGTGATTGAGTGTGTGCGGAGCGGACTGCTCCATAAACACACACATACACACAGGTCTTTCATTTATATATGTCTAATATATATAGTGTATCTTATTTATAATTAAATAATGCTGGGCTGATAAATTACTGTATTTAATATGATGCGATTGAAATTTGAGCTATAATGTAAATTCTGGTAGCTAAATGTAGTGACCTTTTTTCTTTCTTTTGTTTAGGACGTTTTAAGTAATTGAACAGGTAGCTGTCATCTGGGTGTAAAATGGTATGCATACATCATCATTAAAGAAGAAGTCCTAAAATCAGTGTTACAGTGCTTTACCAGTTGGAAGAGAAGTCACTGGATGTGGTATTTATTTTTATAAATTTTGAGTTTTTATGTCTTATTCTGTTATATGTCTTGGTATGGTGGCATATCATACAGTCTCAGAACTTGCTCATCCAGTTCAATTTCCAGCTGAGCTGCCTTTTTTGAAGATTTCATGTGTTCTCTCTATGATCATGTGCATTTGCCCAGTGTACTCCAGTTTCTGTGAATGATCCAAACACATGCTGGCAGGTAGACTGATACTAAATTAACTAGGAATACATAAGAGTTCCATGTACAGGATTAGTTCCTACCTCTTTATTCTGTTATAACATTATTGCAATATGAATCAACTTGAGTGTGTTGTTAAGTCTAGTTGCAAAACCTTGGTGTATAATACTTTAGTAAATACTTATTTGTAACACTTCTACCAGTTCCCTTACACCAGTCCAATTATATTTCAAATATGATACAAAAAGTCCCACTTCTCAAGTATTATTTCTCTGAATATTGCTGTGTCTCCTCTTTGGTACTGAACTGGAAGAAAATACTATATCTTCCCATTGGTCATTTAATTCATTGTGCTCATGTTCTCCTTTGGAGTACAAAATTTACCTTAGAAAGAAATTTATTTTCTTAAAACTCATGTTACAGAAATATACTTATCAATTCTACTGGATGTATTATGGTTTGCAAATATAATAAGACACAGTGCAGCAGTGTGGCAAAGTAGTTCCTCAAATCCTCAGTCTATGGGTTCACATCTTGCTACCGGCACTGTGTGACCATGGGCAGATCACTTCACCAGCTGGCATTTGCTCCAAATGGAATAACAAAATAAAATAATGCACAATCCTTTCTTTATTTTAACTTGACACGTACTGTACTACAAGAAACTTTGTAGTTTATTTGAGTTTATTTTATAGCGTTGAATGTTTGGTTTTCTCTTCAAAATGCACAAGTGTAAATTAGGTAATACTGTATTATAAATGGAGAAATGCTACAGTGTTAATGGAATTCACATAAACCATAAAAAAAATACTTGCACAAACCAACTTCAAAAAAGTGTGTGTTGATCTGGGAAACTTTTTTATGATGATTTAATCTCAGGAAAATTTCATATGAAAGAGATATATTTGCAAAACAATCTGAATTATGGTTTTAATATCATCTGCCAATACTTTTTGCAAGATGCTCCAATTTAATTAGTTTTGAATCTCCAACTAGAAATCAACAGTAACAAGTTGGCAAAAAGAAGTCAATGGCATAAGATCGCTAGTGGGACATACTATTGAAGTTTTTGAAAGAAAAGTTACCACTTGGTTGCTTCAGGAAAAACTACGTGGACTTTGCTCCCAAATAAACTTGAAAAACAGGGCTAAAGTGCTGCTACAACCAATGTGTTTTTATTTTTGACAGTAAAGCTCTGTTAAAAGTTTGTGCATGTTTTAGTTTAGGCCAGAAATGCAAAATTGCTTTCTTTGGTCTACTCTATTTAAACCTCGAAAATGAAACATATAATCAATACCAAATGTACATTTTTGTTGTTAGAGTGATTGCAATAACCAAGATAAAGGGATATTTAAAGCTCCTAGCCATTCTCATTTGGCTTGAAATTATAAAGCTATTTAATGTTTATACATGTTCACATCATTATATAAAAATCCCCCAAAAAATAATATAACGCATGCTTCATGCAGTATTATCTTCTTTATTTAAAATAAAATGTACACTTTTCCCATTTTGGCAGGGTACCCTAATGGTTCATAATTTTGCACAGTCCCTGGCTAAGAATCATCTTAATACTTGCAAAATTTTAATTAAACAATCGTTTTATAAGCAGCTCACACCAGGTTATCTCTAATTGTAACTAAGTCTAAAACAATGTAACAGTGTTGATTTCTTAGATTCAAACTAATTTTTCTAATACTCAGCAACTGAGTAAAAATGTGACTCCTTTACTCATTTCTATTTACAGCATGAATTAGAATGTGCCTTTCCTATCTATCTATCTATCTATCTATCTATCTATCTATCTATCTATCTA
>JANRMT010062807.1:57651414-57691450 GCA_026402145.1 Polypterus bichir lapradei | reverse complement strand
TCTATCTATCTATCTATCTATCTATCTATCTATCTATCTATCTATCTGTTTTAAGGAGGTAACCAGCTGCCAAATGGTTATCAACCTAATGATTTTTGGTGGGGCACATTCATGTGGTGGAATACAATTAAAGTATAAAGCCGATCTCATAGCTCTTGGTCTCATGGTGACAACATTTCAAAACACTACATTTCAAATATTTGTTGGCTGTCAACTGCATAGTTATCGTACAATATTTCAACCTGCTTTGGAAATATACTTAAATCCTGTGGGAAGAGAAATTCACAAAAGGTTTCAGTGACAGTTGCTACAGATTGACAGTTCTGATAAAGAATATAATGCACTTAAAAAGGAAAAGCTGATCTGTTATTTCTATTTGTAACTTGCTCATCTATACTGTTATATAAAAATCCTTTTATGTACTTTGTCATTATACTACAATTATTAAATATCTGCACTTTTTTTAACAGCACAGTTAAAGCTGTGATATGTTTTTCATGTATCAACATACCATTCTCAGACCTGCTAATTTTAATTCAGGTTTGCAGATGCGCCAGAGTCTATTCAAGCTGCACTTGGCACAGGACAGAAAAGAATGGAGAACAAGGTGCCAGTCCATTGAAGAATTTTCATGTATAGGATTTACCATTATACAACAATATTGTTAAGCGCCAGTTGACAGCAGTGCTGCTACAAGCTACACTCCGTCTCCATGTCACTGGATTAGTGCTCTCAGGCCTCCTTGTTCCATTGCACTCTAAGAGTGATATTATGTATCTTCGTGGGTAGCTGGACTGCTTATGTACAAGTATAAAAGGGATGTCGGCAGCAGAGTAAGGAGACTACTGCAAATTCAGGATTCTCTTTGTACTTAAGTCTGACGCTTTGGACTATATTTAGGTGATGCAGCTTTTGCCTGTGCTTTATAGGCAGTGGTAGCTGGAAAACAAAGCTCACCATCTGGAATATCAAAATTCTAATAACAATGAAGACTTTTCACTATTTTTTGAAAAACAAGCACAAGTACAATTAAGCTAATATATTGGGGCTACAACATGCATGATGACTAGAAATAAATGAAACTATGTTGGATGGTTTCAATGTTATTTTTTTTTTAAACAGACCCTTTGCTTTGTCCTTGGCTAGAAATCTCAAATATTGCATTCATTTTTATTATTATTATTATCATTGCCTTTACCTAACAACCAGCTGTGCTGCCTATGACAGGTTGAGTCCTAAGCAATCAGCATAGACCTCAGCGTTATTATTTGTAGTACACTATCTGTTGGACTGTATTTTATAATGCATGCAGTAATAAAATGTGTGGCATTTCTCATTCCAACAGATGGCACATCACTAACATTTCTTACAATACAAATATATTTGTTACAATACAATACAAATGTTTTTGATGCCCCATCGTTTGAAATGATAAATGCAGCACATTTTTACTACAAATGATTGTGACGTGCCATCTGTTGGAATGACAGAGATATAGCAACAGACACACAGATACACAGCCACTTGTCCTTTTGTTAAGGTGTGAAGGTTTATTGTCCAAAAGGGACAAGATTCAGGGGCTCATTTAAAGTTTAGTTTATGTGCTTCATTTAAATACCAACTAATCCACTGACAGATAAACAGTCAAAACATGAACCAAAAAAAAAATTTTTGTGCTCTATGTCATTTTTTTAAGGTCCTTTTGACTTTTTTTGAAGGTTTTGGACATCAGAGAATATCCTTTTATGATTATTTTATAAGTTATTGCCTCTAGGCATATGTTAATAACTATTATCATTATGTGTTTGTGCATGAATGCCACTGTTTTGAGTAGTTGTTGCTACAATGTGGGTCTCATTTGCTAGGCAATGCCCCAGTGAAGTTGTGTCATGTGATGCTACTGGGATGGTGCTGTAAAAGTCTGCACCACATGCTCAGTGACATCTGAGGTTATTGTTATTAGTCTCCTATGTATTTCCCACTTCTAGTGGTCTTCATTTTAAGAATTATAGTGAGCCTTTTCAGACTATAAAATTTGCCAAGCATTTTTGGTTTTGGTGCCAGGTTTCCTTAAACTTCTGGTTTTGAATTTTGCCACATTCAAGGCTACAATCCTCACCCTGACTCCTTTTTACCAGCTTCTTTTTGTACCAGGGAAGTTTGGCTTTATAAAAGAGGATGGTCTTGTCTATGCTGATAGCCAGCTGAACTGCAAATTCTTCTGTCTGTCATTTATTTACTTATTGTACTTTTTGTTCCTCTATTAAAGTACACCAGAAAGTGGCATTGCAAATGAACAAACCTAATGTCACGGCTTTGGGTGCTTTTTTTAAATTTTTTTATTTTGCTGTTATTTGATTCCAAAACATCCTCCGAGAGCAACTTCCCCCAACCATCCAAGAACAGCCTGGTGAAGAACAATGCCTTATCCAGCATAATGGAGCACCGTGCCATAAGGCAAAAGTGATAACTTATTGGCTCGGGGAACAAAACAAATGTTGGGTCCATGGCCAGGAAACTCCTCAGACCTTAATACCATTGAAAAGTTGTGGTCAGTCCTCAAGAGGCAGATGGACAAACAAAAACCCACAAATTCTGAGAAACTCCAAGCACTGATTATGCAAGAATGGATTGCCATCAGTCAGGATTTGGCCCAGAAGATGATTGACAGCATGCCAGGGCGAATTGCAGAGGTATTGAAAAAGAAGGGCCAGCCGTACAAATATTGACTCTTTGAATAAACTTAATGTAATTGTCAATAAAAGCCTTTGAAACTTATGAAATGCTTGTAATTGCGGGGTGCTGCCATCGAGACAGACGTGGAGAGAGCAAACCAAATGAACAACTTCTTTAATAGGTTTGATCACCCTAACCCACTATCACCTCGAAGTACTGCATCCTCCAACCATCCTTCTGCTGGTACCAGCATAGGTGAGACATCCCCACCCACAATCACAGCAGCCCATGTGAGCAGAGAGTTGAAAAGACTTCGTGCCAGCAAAGCAGCGGGTCCAGATGGTGTATCGCCACGACTGCTGAAGGCCTGTGCGTTGGAACTGGGGAGTCCTCTACAGCACATCTTCAACCTGAGCCTGGATCAGGGGAGAGTCCCAAGGCTTTGGAAAACATCTTGTATCACCCCTGTCCCAAAGGTATCACGACCTAGTGAGCTGAATGACTTCCGGCCTGTTGCTCTGACGTCACATCTGATGAAGACCATGGAGCGGCTGCTGCTTCACCACCTGAGGCCACAGGTCCGCCACGCCCTCGACCCTCTGCAGTTCGCATACCAGGAGAAGGTGGGAGCGGAGGATGCCATCATCTATATGCTACACCGATCCCTCTCCCACCTGGACAGAGGCAGTGGTGCTGTAAGAATTATGTTTTTGGACTTCTCTAGCGCCTTCAACACCATCCAACCTCTGCTCCTTAGAGACAAGCTGACTGAGATGGGAGTAGACTCACACCTGGTGGCATGGATCGTGGACTATCTTACAGATAGACCTCAATATGTGCGTCTTGGGAACTGCAGGTCTGACATTGTGTTCAGCAATACAGGGGCACCGCAGGGGACTGTACTTTCTCCGGTCCTGTTCAATCTATATACATCAGACTTCCAATATGACTCAGAGTCCTGTCACGTGCAAAAGTTCGCTGATGACACTGCTATTGTGGGCTGCATCAGGAGTGGGCAGGAGGAGGAGTACAGGAAGCTAATCAAAGACTTTGTTAAATGGTGCGACTCAAACCACTTACATCTTAACACCAGCAAAACCAAGGAACTGGTGGTGGATTTTAGGAGGCCCAGGCCCCTCATGGACCCTGTGATCATCAGAGGTGACTGTGTGCAGAGGGTGCAGACCTATAAATACCTGGGAGTGCAGCTGGATGACAAATTGGACTGGACTGCCAATACTGATGCTCTATGTAAGAAAGGTCAGAGCAGACTATACTTTCTGAGAAGGTTGGCATCGTTCAACATCTGCAGTAAGATGCTGCAGATGTTCTACCAGACGGTTGTGGCGAGTGTCCTCTTCTACGCGGTGGTGTGCTGGGGTGGCAGCATAAAGATGAAAGACGCCTCACGCCTGGACAAACTTGTTAAGAAGGCAGGCTCTATTGTAGGAGTAAAGTTGGACAGTTTAACATCTGTGGCAGAGCAACGGGCACTAAGCAAACTCCTGTCAATCATGAATAATACACTGCATCCACTGAACAGTGTCATCTCCAGGCAGAGGAGTAGCTTCAGCGACAGACTGCTGTCACTGTCCTGCTCTACTGACAGACTGAGGAGATCGTTCCTCCCCCACACTATGCGACTCTTCAATTCCACCCGGGGGAGTAAATGCTAACTTTTTTTCATTTTTATTACTATTTAATTTAATATTGTTTCTTTGTATCAGTATACTGCTGCTGGATTATGTGAATTTCCCCTTGGGATTAATAAAGTATCTATCTATCTATCTATCTATCTATCTATCTATCTATCTATCTATCTATCTATCTATCTATCTATCTAATTCAGTATACCATAGAAACATCTGACAAAAAGATCTAAAAACTTTAAAGCAACAAACTTTCAAAACTTTTGGCCACGACTGTAGTGTTCTGGCCAGTACCTTCTCACTGAGCACACCTTTGGACAACTATACATCTCCTAATTTCGTTTTTCTTTTTTCTTTACCCTCAGGCACTTGTGTGCTCAAAGCAAATCATATCAACGAGATGGGCTACAAATATGGCATTGCTTTGATGCCGGCACCATTATCCCAGACACGCACAAGTCAGCACATTATGTCAAAGTGTTATAAGTACACTGAAGTCTAATATAGTGAGATTGGGCAGAGGTGATACTCCATAGAACATTAATTTAGAAAGAAATGAAGGAAAAGACACTTATTCACTTTTGCATATAAAGAAAAGAAAATGTTTTATTCTTGCTATGAACATTTAAAAACAGAAGGTAAAAAAGAATGATTTTTAATTTGTATTTGACACAATTTAAACTGTTGCATATTGGATTCAGATTTGCAAAAACAACACCCAGAAAACACAATTTACTCGTGAACTTAAGTGATAGATTTCTGGAGCCTTTTAAAGGCACACAGCAAATGTGATAAACATTTTCACCCGTCTGACTCCAGTCATGAGTTCCTGGGGATTAAAAAAAGTTCCAAGGTACCTTCCAATGTGTACAATCGAGCTACAGAAAGGTTGGGACCACAAGCACCCTATTCAGTGTGTAAGAGAAAAAAGCCAGCCAAGGAGTGAACTGATTATATTGGCAATCAACCTGCTATAAAGGCATTTGTTACCATGAGATAGGATATGATGCTGCATCTTTAAAACCAGTAGCTGTCTGAAAGTGTGTGTTTCTCTGTAACTGAATCAGCTCTAAAATGTGATAGCACATCCCGATTGCTCACAAAATAATTTTTTCTTTGGGAAAAACTTAGAGGGTCTAAAGGGCGAATCCTACTTTAGCTTGGGTGCTGGTAAGCCTGACGTCACTCCAGTAGTTATTTTGCCAGCTAATCATTATCATGCCAGCTAATGTGCCAGAACAAGGATATTCTGTTTTTGTCAAGCTATTTATGTTTTTCCTGTAGTACTTGCCAATCTGCAGAGTCAATGTCTTTATTTCTGTCTTGTTGGCTGAGTTGTTTAAGTAGTGTCTGTCTTGTTTTAGCCAACACTAATCCTTTGTTAATAAAAAACAATGGTTTTGATTCTGATTTCTGATTTTGCAAGACTAATAAATAACTATGTTTCCAGAAAAGATAAAGATAAAAGATTTTCTTGTTTCATACCCTGCTTTTTATTCTTTACTCTAAGTTTGTTTGACACAAATGTGTGTAACATCTGCCACTGAAAGCAAATTCAATGATCCAGGCAACAAGAAAAAATATTTAGATCTATCTGCCCAGCTGGATTATAACAGAAAGACTGAAGAAATTTTGCATTGATTCATTTTATATATATATATATATATATATAGATAGATAGATAGATAGATAGATAGATAGATAGATAGATAGATAGATAGACAGACAGACAGACAGACAGATAGATAGATAGATAGATTCTTTCGTAGCTGAAGGTAAAGAGAGCAGTCACAGTAATAGTGAGGCATTAAGTGGGCATATTATCGTTTGTATAAAAGAGTCCCTATAGGGTTTCTTTGAAAAACATTTGCTGTATAAGTCTTATCATCAAATTCCCTTTATCTCACAGGTTTGATATTCATAAACATTCCTGATTTTGGAGTAACCATCAAAGAAAACCAAAAACAATGCAAATTACTAAATGAAAGGGCATTACAAGTACCATGAGCCCTGTTATGTAGCACTTTGTGTGTGGGCCATGGCAGATCATTTCAGATCATAAGAGCTCGCTCCTTGCCAATTTTCAAACTACAAATGTTTTATAATATGAGTAATTTGATTAAGGCCAGTGTTACTGACATCTGCATTGTCTCGTCACCAGAGGTGGCTACCAATACTTACTGTATGCTTGCGTGTTGCTGTTCTAGATCTCATTCTAGTTTTGGTGTGTGGATGCTGATGTTGGTAATACTGAATGGAAATTTTATTTTCATAGAACAATAAATTAATTTACTCCAGCAGACCCCCGTGACCCTGTGTTCGGATTCAGCGGGTTGGAAAATGGATGGATGGATAAATTAATTTATGTGGATAGTATAGTGGAAGCATCAGGTGGTGATATTTGATACTTGTGATTGTCACTTATTCTCCAATCCCCATAATATTCTGACTAAGCACTGGTCATGTGTCTATAGTGTAACTTAACAACTCTTCCAGGTAGGAAAGACATAATGGCTTAACATTTAACATTGCTACTGCAGGGAAAATAGGGACAGACCTTATGAATGTTATTTAAAAACAAAATATGAGCACCGAAAATGACCTTGACATGCTTGGAAAGCAAACAAAACACATCTGTTCCCTCATTATATACTTTTCGCTAGCTTTCTGGATCCTCCCTCTCATGTGCTAATGCTTCTCCTTGCATCGCACACACACACACACTTAATATTTATCTTTGGTGTGGCCTTGTGTCTCTTTGTCATAAGCATATAAGAATTACTCAGTTACTGAATATTCCAACCCTGGTGTATTTTTTCTGTTGAAGATGTTTGAATACATTATTTATTTGTAGTTTTTTATGTAGCTCATAATTAGTGATTTCAAGAACTAAGTTTAAATATGATGTTTGAGTGAGTAATTACTTAAACACATAGCTGTAGGTTGTAAAAGTTATCTTGTTATAGTTGGTTTGCCTACAAATATGTTCAAGGGAAATGTGTAGTTCAGGGCCGGCACATTAAATATTGCAACCTGAGGCAAGGCAATTTTTGCCACTCGCTCCTCCTCCCTACATATATTCTTAATAGGCATAAGTCGATAAACAATCCACATACAAAACATATTACAATACTAGTTCATAATAAAATACTCCTACTATTTTTTTTAAATGTGATAAAAATTAAAAAGAATTACCTTAAAATCAATACAACGTGCAAAATAGGCATTAAAAAATATAAAAATGTAAACATTTTCCATTGCTTCTGTTTGACCAAATATATTCTTATTGAATTTTGCAATGGTGAAACTGAATATGAAAAAAAGTGTTTTGCTTATTTCTCCCACTTCTCTAAATGCCTTGGCAGTATCAAAAATCTGTCCTGTGAGCTAAAAGGCTCCTGCCCTTTCTAACTAAACACATGTTACAAAAACCTAAAAGGCATTTAACAGATATTGTACTTGTTGTGACTAACACCTTAAAAACATTCTTGAAATTAAAAAAAAAAAAAACACAAAGGCTCATATCTATAGCAATATTAGACAAACTTTTACATAGACGATGTGTGAAAAATTAGGAGCATGGTACTGTTACAGTTCATACTTAACTTTCCTTTTTATTTTGAAATGTTAAAAACAAAATAATATTGTATGAAAATACAGCCCTGACCGTGCCACTCCTAGTGTAGGTCTGGAGGGAAATGACGTCAACCATTAAGCTGTAATTTGATATGAAGACTGCATTTTGTCTAATACTGCTGTAGATATGAGCCATTACTACCTTACCAAGCATTTCATAGCCAATGAAATGAATGGCTTTAGGTGATAGACATTTAAACAAACTGCTTTTGGATAACATTACAGGGTGCCCACAAAAACACTCCTTGATTTTAAATGCTTACAAAATCAAAACTTATTGGAATATGTTTATAAATAAGATGACAGCAAATACATTAACTCAAAACATTTCTTCTTTTCCCCTCAGATTCTTCTGTGCACTCCTTAAACCGCTAGTGGACCATGAAATTCAAGATGGCGCTCACCCGACAGCAGCACAGCTGGTGTGTGTTGGAATTTCATTTAACAAAAAGTGTTGTGACTGTGCAGCATGCTTTCAGACGCAAATTTCATGTGAATTAGCCTACTAAAAAGTCAATTTTGTTCCTTTGGGGGTACATGAAAGATGTACTTCCACTACCCACAACTAGGGATGATCTGCAGGAACGCATCAATGAAGCTATAAACGTGATCACGCCGGGCATACTTAGGAGAGTCTGGTCTGAGCTTGATTATTGCATCGATGTTTGCCGGGTAACAGGTGGGGCGCACATCGAGTGTATGTAATCAACAGATACCATATGAAACTGTATGAGTTGATTAAACTGTAGCCTCAAAGGTGAAAGAATATTCCAATAAATTTAGATTTTGTAACCATTTAAAATCAGGTAGTGTTTTGTGGACATACAATATGATTTTCTTAAATCACACATGTACAGCAGACAAGTACAATGCAGGGAGTTCTGCCTACTCCTCGACTCAAATCTTTGTGCTTAATCTGCTATACCCATTGTAATAATGCTGACCTCTTTCAGTTGATTACTGCTTGACAAGGTATTTAGTTAAGCTTAATTGTGAACTTACATTAATTCAGCCATTTGCATTACCTTTTAACCCTTTTTGTCTTTATGTTTGACAATACTTTAATAACTTTAGAATCTGTTTTTTTCTGTTTTGCTTTAGATTTGATTTTGCATTCTTTTTTTTTAACTGTGATGGTCTGGAACCATCACTGGTCTGGTTGGTCTGATGGTTGTCATATTCAGGAAGTAGCTGTTGCTGTAGCGGATTGGCTTCTTCCGATGGTGTCCGATGTCACTCCTTTCAATAAGCATATTATGAGACGCAGATTACGGCACTCCCATGCCTTGTCTGTTGTCTCAGTGTATGCTCCAACCATGGTCAATGATGTCTCGGCGAGGGAGACATTTTATTTGCAGTTTCGCTTGGTGGTTGATGGGTGCCCACCAGGTGACACTCCTCTGGTCATGGGTGACCAATGCAACCACTGGCACTGACAGGACTGGCTTTGAGAATTGTCTCGGTCCCCATTGGTCTGATGACCGTGGTGAAAGTGGCTCCTTGTTCCTTGACTTTACAAAAGGTCAGGGGCTGTGAATCGCTGGATCCTGGTTCCAGCGCCCTGAACCGCATCATTGGACTTGGTACTCCAATACTGGTGGTGCGGTGAAGGAGATCGACCACATCCTCATGGGCAGACGCTGGAGGCTCTTGCAAAACTGCAGGGTCTACAGAAGTGCCCAGTTTGTGAATTCTGACCACAGACTTGTTGTTGCTACTCTTAGGATCCAGCTTAGGTCCAGTAGGTTACCACCTACTAGGAAAATGAGCCTGGACTTGGCCAGACTCTAAGACCAGGCTGTTTCTAATGAGTATGCATGCAGTTTGTGTGAGGAACTTTCAGATTTGGATACGACTGCTGATCCTAATGTGATGTGGGAGACCTTCCGTGACAAGACCCTGAAGGTTGCTGAGAGTTGTGTTGGTGTTACCGGTGTTCCCAGAAGGAGGTGTTTCATCTTGCAGGGCACCCTGAATATCATCGAAAGGAGTCGCAGCGCACTGCTGGAGGACAACTCTGGTCTGTACCAGGAACTGAGAAGGACGGCTGCGAGGGCTCTGAGGGCAGATAAAGAGGCGTTTGTTAGAGGAATCTGTGAGCAAGTGACACACCATCTGTGGTCTAGTGACCCACGTCCTGCTTACAGAGGAATCAAAGCATCTGAATCTGTTCCTCGGAGAGTCGCAGTCAGGGCGGCTGATGGAACGGTCCTTACGGATGACACTGCAGTTGTGACCCACTGGGCTTGCTACTTTCAGCAGTTGTTCAAAGCTGATCCTCCGGCTAGGACATTGGATATCTCTGGGTCCATGATTCTTGAGGCTGATCCTCCGATTAGCTGTAAACCACCCAATCTCACTGAGATTGCACAGGTGGTGAACCAGCTGAGGTGGAGGAAAGGCTGCAGGGATCTGTGGTGTCCGGGGTGAACCTCTCCAGGCTGGTGGTAAGGCTGTCCTCCTGGCATTGCAAGCAATCTTTGCTTCTATTTGGGAAACTGGCATCATCTCAACTGACTGGAAAATGGGACTTGTCATCCCTATCTGGAAAGGGAAGGGTGAGCGCCTGGATTGCAGCAACTACAGGGGGATAACACTGCTCTTGGTGCCGGGTAAGGTCCTTGCTAGGGTCGTCCTCAATAGGATCCGTGATCACTTGCTCACATACCAGCGACCGGAACAGTCTGGTTTTATGCCTAAGAAGTCTAAGAACCTACCATCGAACGCATTCTGGCACTGAGGGTTTTCATGGAGTGCAAATGTGAATATCGGCAGACTTTCTTTGCAGCTGGATATCATGGCTGGCCTGTACACTGGTACTGTGAGTGCTGTGCAGAGTGGAGGCAGGACCTCAGTGTTTTTCCCAGTTGATTCTGGGGTTCATCAGGGGTGTGTTCTTGCACCTACTCTGTTCAATGCTTGTATGGACTGGGTGTTGGGCAAGGTCGTGGGGTTCAGCGGCTGTGGGACATCTGTTGAAGAAAGATTCACGGATCTTGACTATGCTGACAATGCTGTGATCTTTGCGGAGTCAATGGAGGCTCTGATCGTGGTGCTCGAGAGACTGAGTGAGGAGTCGGAGTGTCTGGGCTTGCGAGTGTCCTGGATAAAACCAAGATCCAGGCCTTTAATGACCTCTTGGGCACAGCCATCAGCAGTGTGTCTGTTTGCGGAGAGAATGTCGACCTCGATGAGAGGTTTACTTACCTTGACAGTGACATTCATGTCTCTGGTGACTCTTCCTATTATGTCAGTATACAGATTGGGAGAGCATGGGGGGTCATGAGGTCGCTGGAAAGGGGTGTGTGGTGCTCCCGATATCTATGCAAAAGGACAAAGGTCCAAGTCTTTAGAGTCCCGGTGCTTCTTGTCTTGTTATATGGTTGCAAGACATGGACGCTATCCAGTGACCTGAGACGAACACTGGACTCCTTTGGTACTGTGTCTCTCCGGAAAATCCTCGGGTACCATTGGTTTGACTTTATGTTGCATGAGTGGTTGCTCATGGAGTCCCGAATGAAGCACATTACCTGCATTGTGAGGGAGCGTCAGTTATGGCACTACGGCCATGTGGCGCGTTTCCTCAAGGGTGATCCAGCTCGTAAGATCCTCATTGTTGGGGACCTGAGTGGCTGGACCAGGCCAAGGGGTCGCCCACGTAACACCTAGCTTAGGCAGATACAGGGTCATTTCCCTAGGGTGGGACTGTACCGTGCGTCTGCCTGGGGGGTTGCAAACTGGGTCCCGAGTTGTTTCGTCATGTAGTGGGTGCGGCAACGCACTGTACCAGTGCATGCTCCCCAACTTGACTTGACTTGTGATGGTTCATGGTCACACAGTTTCTCTAATTTGGAGTCACAGTATGGTGGCCACACAGCTGGATACATTAAAACATTAGTTGTACTGTAGTGGGATTTCAAGTGTTTTTTAGATACTTTATACCTTCTTTTGTTTTAGAATCTCAGGTTTGGGTTTAATGTTGTTCTTCTTTGTACCTGGAATTATACCTTTTCAAAGAGATATGTCTTATATCTAGCTTCTTTTAATTGTATTGTGTATTTAGTTATATCCACATATGGGTGACAAGATAGGCAATGGCTTACTAAGCTGTTTCTGCTTATAGAGATGTTTTTATTTAATTAGAATACAAGTGGCAAGCTAAAGATCACCCAGTGAGCCAAGGTTGGATATGACCTCTTGTGATATATACAACCTAACCATTAGACTGTGCTACTATTTTATAATAACTGTCATTATCTTTCAGATATGGTGAATTTTCAGCCACCCTGTAGTAAATAAGAGCCTTTGGCACTTTGTTAAGTTCTTTGTCTGACCTTGTTAGGTCAGTGTGGAGCTTGATCAATGTAGAACCTTATCGAATAGCTGTTAAGATCAACCTAGCGGAAATGATCAATGCAGCAGGTTTGCAGGTAATGCACCTCTGAGTGTTAAACAAGATTCACATTTGGAAGGGACTTGACAAGACAAAGCCTGATGTGGATGTTTTAGATCACACTAAAACCTTTTACTGTTGAAGGCAGGAATTAAATCTTGTTTGTGACCTTTTTTCATGGTTTTATTTGTTTTTGTATTATTCTTCTGTTTAAATTTTCATTTTTACATTGTGTTTCCTCAATTCTAATTGAAATTGTAGTGTATTACTATTTTTAAATTTATTGTTATTTATTTATTTCTTTTTGCCGTTTGAATGTCATGCAATGAACAGGTTATTGTCCTGGCACCTTGTATTATGATCAGAATGCTGTCATGTATCACTACCGGGCACATATATATGTTGTCATGGTTGCAATCCTCTAACATTGTCTAAACTTTATTTGAAAATTAAGGGAAGGTTTAATGAAAGAAATGTTTTTTTCTCTATCATTTTCTTACAGTTTAGTTTATGGTTAAGTGCAATCTCAGCATATGCAGGCTTAAAAAAAAACATCTAAATCATAAAAAAAACTTTAAGACCAAAAACCTCAGAATCCCACCTTATTAATCCACCCCTCTTACACCCACCTATCTCCCCATCCTCATTTGCTATATATTGCCTTTGATTCTTGTATGTTGTAATCACAAGGGGACACCAGAGAGCCCCAAACCTCACACACAGTAAAGCACCTCACATTATAACCTACAAAATACAATAAATCATACAATTATTCCTTCCTCCACTCGCTGCCTCCTGACTGTGAGTACCCGGAACTGAGGCAGCAGACTCCTTTTATGTTGGACCAGGGAATGCTTCTGGTGCCACTCCATGTCTTCTGGGAAGCACTTCTGGGCTATAAAGAAAGCAGGGAGGTCCTCCCTCAACAGTGCACTCTAACGAGACCCAGGGACCTCAACAGGGCTGTACATCCGAACTCCAATTCCCAAGCACACCTGCGGTGTCTCAGCTGGGTTGCCACATGAGGACCAGTGCCACCTTGGGTATGGGTATGCAACTGCTCCAGAATCTTAGCTTCTGCTGGTCAATGAAGGCTATGTTCTCTGTTATCAACTTACAGAAAGGCTACTCTTGCACACATTTAGATACTTTTAATGTTGATTATGGGAATAATGTGTCACAACACACAATGCATTGAACTCTGCTGCATATGGGACTGCATATACGCAAAATAGTCAGATTGCCCAAGCTAAATACTGTCCACTGTTGAAAGCTGTTACAATGGGCACATAACCATCAGAACAGGACCTTGGATCAACAGAAGATGGTTTTCTGGTCCGATGTATAACATCTCTGTTGAATCGTGTGGATGGCTGGATAAATGCGTATCATTTACCTGGGAAAGTGATAGCACCAGGATGCCCTGTAGTTTGACGACAAGCTGTTTCATGAAGTGTGATGCTTTTGACTATCTTCTACTGGGAAAACCTGCATTCCTGTAGATGTTAATTTGATACATACCACTTATATGGACATTGTTGCAGAGCAGGTACGCCCCTTAATGGTAATGGTATTCCACGATGGAAGGATAATGCACCCTGACACATAGCACAGATTGTTATGGAATGGTTGGACAAAAATGATGAAGAGTTCAAGGTGTTGTCCTGGCCTCCAGATTTCCTGGATCTCAATTCAATTAATCACGTCCATTCCATGGTGGCTCCAGGAGTTAGTGGATCTGCTGCTAATGTCCTGGTGTCAGATACCAAAGGACATCTTCAGAGGTCTTGTAGAGTCCATGCCTTGGTAGGTTGGAGTTCTTTGGTGGAACATGGAAGAAGCAATAGGATACTAGGCAGGTGGTCACCATATTTTGGCCCATCAGTTTAAATAATTACACTGTAAGGATTAAAAAATAATAATATAAACAATCATTAGAAAAGCAAACATTTAAAAAGGAAAAGTTTTAAAAGTAAGAAACTATTCAGTATTCAGTATTTCAAGAATACAAAGATTTTTGACTTAGCCAAATGGCTATCTAGCCCTAATTGAGAATACCACTTAGAATCAGGAAAATACTGTATTTTTGTGCATTACTTTATTCTTATATTTAGGTAGTATAATGTTGTTAAGAGTATTTTTGAATAAAAGTATGCTGGTTTGTTTTATAAATAATATTCAGAAGATCTTTCTGTCACAAGAAAAATTGATTATTTTATTCCCAGCTAATTTTACAGTACAAGCCACTGGACTCAGCTTCATAATACAGAAGATGATGCGTTAAACTAAATACTGGCAACAGCAAGCAGAAAGTGAGAAACAGCAGCATTGGAATATGTAGTTCTTTTACTTATTTATGTAGGTCCATGAATGGAAAATAACAACAGCTATGAAACATATGTGTCAGTGCTGACAAGTTATGTCAGCCTGTGGATAGCATCAACAATGAATCACCAACAGTATGAGCCAGCATTCCATCATTCAAATGAGCAGCTTTAGAGTAAGCTGCAGGGAAGCCTATAAAAATGGCAAGCCTGCCAAGGTCACATGATTTACAACTAGTGTAGCTAAAGCATGTCGTCTTTTTAAACACAGTGAGCTACCAAACAGAGCGATGTAAAACAGCATGAATCAGTTTGCTCAGCGCTAGCAAGCACTGCACAATGCTATTGTACTGACTCTACTGGCAATATTTAAAATAAAAATGAAATTGGGAAATGGGTAGTGGTTTAAGTAGCAGGTAAACGTTGATACCAGGAAGACAATACACAAGCCAAGGATTTGAAACTAAAATCATAAATTAAAGAACATAACAGAGGAGTCAAAAACTAAAAATAATACCATGTAAACTGATACAAAAAGTATGATGAAAGTTATAGTTAGTAAACAAAGGAATGTGCTCTCAAAAAAACAGATTGAAACAGATTGAATTGGATAAACCAGGCAGAGCAAAATGCTCTTGACCTTGTGATATCATTGGCTGCACATTTCTGGTTGACCTTTCCTAGAAACTGTTTGGCAACAGGACTAAACAGAATGCACAAAATGGTGGCACAAAACATATTAAGAACGTGTCTAAGTAAAAAAATAAACCTAATGTGATCCTTGACCCTTCAACCTCTACAGCGATACCATGGTTATTTTTAAAGTTCAATGAATGACTGCACAAAATTAAAACATAACTCAGCTACATTGGTGTGAGAAGTGGGATACTCAGAAGACCTTGCAGTCTGATATAGCAAAGCACAGAGTAACCAGGAGAGCCAAAATGAATTTGATGGGCTGTTTGAGGAGTTGCTGGAAAGTCTTGATACTGAAATCTGGGATGCTGGTTACTGCTTGAGCAGTGTGAGGCAGTGCAGAGAACAAGAGAATGTACAAATAATGGATGAGGCAGGTCGTAGTGATGTTACAGATTGTCCTAAGAGGAAAAGTCACAAAGCTAAGATCTGGGACCTGGAATGCTAGTGAGAGCATCACAGCACAGCACATCTGGAACACTGCACAAGGAGGTTTACCTGCCATCATATAATGAAAAAATTACCGCACAGAAGGCGGCATTAAACACCTTGTCAGCACTGCACGAGAGCACAACACTCAACACCCCAGCTGTGCCACCTGACAACACAGCACTCAACATCCCTACTGATGTGTCTTCATCATTGGCTATAAGACCACAGAGAAAGAGAAAATCCTGCTGTTTTGAATTTTGTGCACCATTTCAAGGAACTGGAAGAGGCTGCTGTGGACAGATTGCTTCAAATTGCAAATTGCTTCAGCATATAAAAATAGCAGTTTTTCCAAAATTGCATGATTTCTATCTAGTGTGGTTAAAGGCAGCCATCCTTCTAAGCAGCTATCTAAAATTGTATTAATCCACTGGGTCATTGCTGGCAAGTACCACGCAACTCTACAATATGTTTATTCATATTGATGATTATAATTTAATTGGGTAGTGGAATCCTGGGGAATGTTTGTCATGCTTTGTATGTGCCAACATTATGTTTGCTTTTATTAACTATTCACCAGTTTGTGGTGTTTTCTCCCTGGGCAACACCATATTATTTAAGAGTGTAACACTGCCAGTAGTTAACATGGCAATGTGCTAGGCTCACTGTCCATATTTTTGGATTCTAAAAATATTAGCAATTCTATTTCTTTCTGTAATTACTTTTCTCATGTTGAATTCCTTTTTTTAATCATGACTTTTGGCAAACATTTAGGTTTTGTTGTAATCAGTAGTCAGAAACATGACAAAAGGGGTGTGAGGCCTTTAAACATATCACATCTGGCCAGCCCAGTAAAGACTCACCCCTGACTAACTTGTCCTACAACTGCAGGCTTCAGCCTTACCAGACCCGAAATGGGGGCACAGCTTTTTAAAGATCTTAACAATCTTACAAATATCAAAATGCTTTGCAAGAGGGAGAAAATCAAGAAAACTCTATCTTGTAACCAAAAAGCAAGGAGAATTCGTTATAAAAACCACATTCATTTACTAAAAAACAAAAAAAAAAAAAGCATAACAAAAATGGATTCAAAGATAGTTGGCCTAAACTGTAATGTCCCAGGTAACCAAATCCCAATAAACAATCAAGAAGAACAATCCAAACACCAGAGCAGAAATACATTTAGAAACCAGGATATCTAAACAAAAAAACATGGTATTTATTGACTCCAGCAACTTCAGTGCAACTCTGCTTGAACTTCCTCTTCTCTGGCCTTAAATAGCCAAGGAAGGGGCTCAGGAGTGATAGTGTCGGGGTGACCCCGCCTCCTGAGTTACCACCCACAGCACACAAGGAAGAGATTCACATTTAAAGTGACACTACACAATTAAAGAAAAACAAGTGAAACCATCAAAAATAACATCAAGACATGTAAAGTAGTAATTTCAAAATAATGAGCAACATATAAATACACACCAGGGAAAAAACCTGATTGTAACACAGCATATTTTGGTATCACAAGTCATTTTAATAGTTCTTTTCACCACTTGTTTTTTAACCTCTTGGTCCATCTACATTTTTATATATAACTTTTTTGTGTAAAATGATAGCCTTTTGATGCTTTAGTGACCTGACAGACTGTGAATGTACTGTATGTGGATGGGCTTATGTGCCTCGAATGCTATCATTTCATTGTTCTGGAATACATACAGTATTCAGGAACACACTCAAGAGAGGGAATGCTAGTGAACTGAGATTTAGACACTTACTAATACAGAAGAAAATTGCTGAAGACACGCATAGAGCAGGAGTTAGCAAATATTTTTTTATTATTCTATTAACTGTCTTTGACAGGTACTGTAGGTAGTATTATATAAAATGTCTAGATCATTTTTTTTTTTGGTTTTGGTGAAAACCACCCTGTACTCGGCATGGGCTGTTCCATGTTGTGCTTATCTAATGGTAACACCTACTATTGCTGACCATGCCTCTTTTGTAGTAACGTAAAAGGCAGAAAGTAGTATGTGTGTGTACCTATACTATAATATCATTTAATCTGCATACCCATTACATAAATGCAACCACTGTTCACTTTTTTTTGAATGAAATTATAACTTTCTATTGCCACTTCTGAGTGAAAGGATGAAAGGAAAGTGTGGTGTCAAAACAAAGATTTTATTTTTTTTTTCAAAAATGGAATATAGAGTAAAGAAGTGCTGTATAATTAGAGGTGTAATGTATCATATGCAATGACAACTTTGAAGAACCCCAGAACAAATCCTTTAAATACCCCCTATCAGCTACAATTAAAATCTGAAATATTGATTGTGCTGCTACTGTATGTAACTTAGTGCTGCATGAAGGACTTTCTAATAGGACATGGCTCTCTTGATAAACCAAATTATCAGCGGCAGTTTATTGCAAGAAAATGTGACAGGGTCAAATCATATAATATTGATTCTCTGGCTTACATAGCAGCTAGCAAATCGTGCATTTCAGCCCAAGAGCAAAGGTGTTTTTATATAAGATTTACTATGACAAACAACAAGACACTAAGAAGCACCCCTCAATGATCAGATATTTTCTCACTACCTAGGAGCATATTCATTTTTAGCCATATTCCAATTGTGATAATAAATACATTTGTAATGATTATACCATTGATTCTAATGTAATATGGAGACATTTAGAAATCTATTAAAAAATATCTGCTGATTAGCATTAGGTTGACACTGTAAGAGAAGTAATCTCTACAAAACAGGTGGAGAGAAAAGCTAAGAACTAATAGAGAAATTAACAAGGCCAATGGTGTTTGCTCGCATTTTCTGGGCAACAAGTCCACTTAATGACATAAATGGATCCAATTTTACAACTTAACGTCTAAAAGAACTGCAAGTATTCCTGTCTTTGCAGTATGCACATAATGATATATGCTATTTGTTGCATTCTCAAGAAGAAAGAAAATCGGTGGAAATCTCTGTTGTCTTTTAAGTTTATACTTCTTGAAATAAATATTTAAGGCAGAACTTTAAAATGCATGAGCAAAACTGGGGAATTGAAACAAGTGAAGTTTTCAGATAATATTATATATTGAGTAGGTTCTGAGGAAAACTATGGCATTGATAATAGAATAACAGATTCAAAATACTCAAGAGATATACTGTAATTCTACAAAAAGTGTATCTTTTCTATCATGATAATTAAAAAAAGCATGAAAAAGCACTCAACACGTTTTATTCCTGTCACATCTACGTTATTCTTGATGTCTTATATATAATTACCTTTTGCTTAAAAGGCAATCAGAATATTTTAATTCCCACCCTTACCAGGTTGTTCTACCTTGACTAACACTTGAGGCTATGTGACCAAGAGCAAAATGGATGGAATTTAATCAGACCTCGGTGACCCCCATTTTTCTCCATCAAGGAGTACTCAGTCATTGTGAGCAACGGAGCTGAAAAACATTTGTTTTCATTCTCAAAATGTTGTGTTTGCCGCTGACAGAAACAAGCAAAACATCTCTACTAGAAAATTTCCACCTTAACTGTCTAATTGCTTCAGGTCTTTCAAAAGAAAAGAATCGTTATAGTCAGAGAGCCAGTCCCGCAGAGCTTTTCACTGAAAGTGTCACATGGACCCTGAGAAGCTAATTTCCTCCCTGTAAAAATGATGGAGCTGCAGAATCGAAGTGACATTGAAAGATTAATTTGCAGAATCTTCACAAGCCATCCTAGACTGTCAGCCTCTGTTCAGCATTTGAACGTCACTGTATTGACTGTAAACAGCGAAACCCAACACTGCCCCCCCCCCCCCCCCCCACGTTAGAATAACAAAAGGGATAGAAAAAAAAAATACAGCATACGGCTGTCATCTTCAAAAAGGAGATGTCGTGTCAGTCTGGGAAAATTACACAATAACGAGGCACACTTGAGATTAGGCTAATGAGAAAATCAAAACACAATTTAATTCTTGTCAGTGGTGAATTGTCTTTAAATTACCTCTCGCTGCATGCTGATTAAGAGAAATCTGCCACTCAGGCTGCTTTCTCCTATAAATAGCCTCCAGGTCTTTTTTGGACAATAGCTTGCTTTGTTCCTGAGTAAAGAGGAGCTCCATTACACAGTATTTTTGGATAAAATGTGAATCCTGCAAATAGAACAACCCAATCCACAATATTGTAGAGGCATGTTAATTACAATATTAATTTGGAAGTAATCTTTAGCATAATGGCAGAACTATAAACTGTCAGAGGTGCTGGAATCAATTTGAAACTGGAGAAGAATAAAAAATAAAAATTTATTTTTTGGTATTGTACAAGAACAACACATGGCCAGAACGTACAGATGAAAAGCTGCAATACAGCAACCTTACATCGGATAAGTTTAAAATATATTAGCAGAGATTTGAAATGATAGAAACTATTGTCTTAAATATAAATTGACTCCTTCATCTGTTTAAATATTTGTTTAACGAATTCCAGGGAATTTCCAGTATATAATAACTACATGCGGTTTTAATAAAGTGCAAGGGACTGAGACTGGGAGGTACCTGGTTTAAGAATTTTTCACTCTTGCTCAATGAATATGTACATGACCTTGAGTAAGCCACTGAGTCACTTTGCCTGCATTTGCCTTAGTGAAGTGAAAGTCGTAAGTATTCTCAGGATTTCACAGGCACTGCATGATGAAAAATAAAGTAAAACTGGCTTTGCGGTGATCATCGTGCCAACATTTCTGGCTCCTAATTCACTAGGACATCGGGTTATGCTGTTGTTTTAGTAAATGCTGTATAATGACTAGTGAAAATGAAGAAGTCTGGCAACTGAAAAATACTGAAATATCTTTAACAGATGGCCTTCGTTTACTTGAAGTACTGAAATTATCAAACCTTCACTGTGCCAGCTGTTTGGGAGCACTCAATTCACACAATACAATAAGGCAAGGATGTCTTCTATGTGTCTCATCTCTTCTCTCATTCCTCTTCTTCTTTTTTGGTGGTATTTAACTAATCGCTTTCCTTCTAATTGAAATCTGCGTGGAATGTTATTTCTCATCTTTTGATTAAGACCTCAGCTACTTTAATCTCTCCTGATGTTAATTTTGGGTGTGCATTTTGGCATGCTTTTTTCAAGCTCTCCACCTACTACTACTAGATTGCTAATTGGAACATCATAACTCCAATTATAACTTCATAACAATGTCACTAAACTAACTGAATAGTTTGTTGTTTTTTGTGTGCTGTGACAGAGTGCTTAACAGCAGAATTTGGAATCTTTGGTCCCACGGTTAACTGGTCGAAGCTTACGTAACAAATCAAGATTACATAAAGGGTGCATTGAATTTTTACTTTTCTCATTTACTGCATGAGTTGAACTTGAATATGTTCAAATAAGAATCCTATATGCTGTACATTAAATATCTTTCCTTCACAATGGATATACATATATGAGATATGGCTTCAGCATACATTCATGATTAATAATGAAAATTACGATGCATAAAGTGAATAAAAGAGAGTTTGACACAGAATTTTGTTCGCCATCCAATGCAGTATAATAAAAAAACATCAGTTTGGGAGAGTCATATTTGCTGGTTTTTTTTGGACAGCCAGTCTGAAAATCAGATAGTTACAAAAAGTTAACAACTCATTCCCTCACTTATTTTCCAAATTGTTTTGAGGTGGAAACACTCTGAACTGGTCACAGCATGCCACTATATTTTAACCAACCATCTGCAGTTACCACATGGGAATTCCTAGGCTCCTCCAGGGTAGCCAAAGGAGAAAAATACCACAGAGGAGTTCTATATTGCCCATGGGTTTTGCTCCAGCGAGCCATGCCATGTCTGGTAACTCACCTGTAGGAGACATCTTATTTCATACCCAAATGGTCTTGTCATATTGCTGACCTCCTTCTGCAATTTTGGGCCCCAATGAGTTTGAGATCACAAGTAAAGATGGGGATGTACCATACATTATTTGGTAAATCAAAAGCTATAAATGAGGATTTAGTTATTTGATGTGTTTTGTTATCTCATTTTAATTTTAATAAAAGTATAATTATACAAAAAAAGAAATGTGAGTATTTAATTTTGCGTCATCACCACTGACTTAACCAAAGTTTGCTAAAATGTCCCAATTACATTGGTTACATGCATATAGAAATTCATCACTGACATATAGGACTTTGACAAACTATCTTTGAAAAATCATTTTGGCTAATGGGTACTTCCATTTTTAAAGAACTGTAAATGACTTTAAGATGAACATCTGTGCCTCAGATATAACCTTCAATCAAATTATTTATTTTTCAGCACAGAAGGTAAAGACTTTTCTAAAAGTAACCTAACCAAATTTCCTAACATTCCATCTAAATACAATTATAATGTCTCACTGTAATACAAATATACTGTAGGTAGCATCAGCAAGTTATACTAGTGGCTTCAAAAAAGTACACCTGTAAATATTCTGTGACATTTTTGGGAACAACATATTTCACTTTATTTATATATACATAGCCAGGGTACCTGTCAGGTAACAAAATCATTTAAACGCATTTGCTATCTCTTGACCTATGTGTACTTTCTGCACCTTTCCTTTGTATTCACATGTGCCTGAGCCTCTCACCAGTGCCCCTTTTCTACAGTATGTTCCCATAAGGCAGGGGTTGACAACTCCAGTCTTGGAGCACCACAGTGGCTGCAGGTTTTCCTTCTAACCCTTTTCTTAATTAGTGACCTGTTTTTGCTGCTAATTAACTTATTTTGAATTAATTTTAATTGGTTTGCTTTTATAAGATTTGCCTCCATGAATTTCTTCATCATTCCCCTGAATTGCTTCATTTCCTTCCTTAAATGGCATCCAAACAGAAATGAAATATGATATGAGTGAGCCAACAGAAGACCAAATCAGTTCTTTGATTCCATGGCTTGTTGCTGCTCACATTGTGCTATAGCATACATTTCTGAAATTGTTGATTTTCTCTTTTCTAAGAGTATTGTTAAAATGTTTTGGGGACCTGAGCAGATAAACATTCCTGAGACTTTCATCTTTCTTTATTTTCAGATATTGTATGATGGACACAGTTTGCCGGTCATGCTTTGGCTCATTTTGTAATTTGTGTATTGTTTGGCAGCTAATTAAGGAAAAACAAACAATGAAGGGCTCTGAGTCTTCAAGAGTAAGTCAATTAAAATTAATTCAAAAGAATTTAATTAGCAGCAAAAGCAGGTCTAATTAAGAAAGGGTTTTAGAATGAAAACCTGCAGCCACTGTGGTTCTCCAGTACCAGAGTTAGGGACCCCTGAAATAAAGCAAGCTTCTCAGACTCTTTGAGGTGCCCTTCTTGCCTCCTGTCCAGTTTTATGCTTTTCTACTTTGAAGCTGACTCTCTCAGCGTGTGCCTTTATTCCTCCTCATGTTTATAAAGTAGATGAATGGAAGTCAGCCCTTCACAAAATGCAGTCTTCATTAATTTGTGAAAAACTTGGTATATCTGAGATCAAAATTGTACACTTCATGCATCCTTCTCAACTCAAACTATCAACGCAAATATCTGTTCAGATTATCTGTTCATTTGTATTCCTCTTGGTTCAGAGGATTGACAGAGTTTCCTATCCATAGCCTTTTTCAGAGAAGCTGATGAGAATGACTCCTCACCACTTAGAACGCACACTCTTGGCATCCCCGAAAACCTCCCCATCTTTCTCTTCAACTTGAGGCACTTTACCACCTTATACATGTTCACACATTATTGAAGGTATGTGGTAACCAAGATATAACAGTTTCTGCATTTCTAAAATTACCTAATCCACCTAATCCACCACTTTGCCGCTACCAAATGAGAGTTCAAAGTTTCCACTCCCTTGCTGAGAACAGCCCTGGCAAACATTCATCTACCTTTACAAACTTATCGAATGGTTTGCCAGCACCTTTTTGAGCTGGCAAAAAAATTCTTTTCCATGGCTTCATCCCAGCTTCTTCCACATATACACATGCCTTTGCTTCAGTCTCTGCTAAAGCTTCCACATTGATTACCTTCTACCTCTAACTCTCCTGCTAACACTTCATGAAAGACCTCTTCCAAGACCCAGAGAAAGGCTTGAGTCTTGAGTTCAACTTATCCTTCAGGACCAGCTAACCATCAAGTGAGTAGTCAATACAAAGCCACCTGCCTTCACTGTTGTGCTCAAAACATACACATTCAAATCAGATGATACAACTGCAAAGTTGATCATTAACCTTTGGCATAAGGTGCTGTAATTGTAATTATCTCATAAGATCAACAAATAAGGAACAGAAAAATACCCAAAACTCAAGAGACAAACAGCAAAATGGAAAACAGAAATAGATATAAACAATTAATAAATTAATCAATAATCAATCAACCAATAAACATGACGACTACTAATTAAAAATAATCCTATGGGGAAAAAATACTTAAATGCTTCCAGATCCAGAAAAGTAAACTTAAAGTCTAGAAACAACAAACACATCTTGACTCAAGAGGAGAGCTGCTGGCAAAGTTGAAAACTCACACAATGCCTCAGCAACTTACTGAGGCTCAAATTCACCTTTTTATTAGGCCTCAGGTGGCTACCACAATCTGTAGGAACATCTGACTAATTAGAAACAAAGGGAATCCCTACCCACTTACATTGAGTTCTTTAAATAAGAGGAAAAGGGGGTAAACAATTAAAAATTTATAGGCACTTAAGGGGAAGAAAGCCAAAAAAGGATAGATCTGGAGGAGGAGATCCAGCAGAAATAACATAAATCTCTATTATAAGCAATCATGTGTTTGCTATGCACAATTCATTATCAGCTCAGTAATCCAGTTAGAGTTCATTATTCTGATTCAGCTTATACAAGCCACATATCCTAATAACAATCCTCTCGGTCTCACTGTTATTTTCTAGATGGACATCGAGCAGTACTACTGAATCAGGGGGTTATCCTTTTAAGTAGCAAAGTCAGTATCTATAAAAACTGAAAACCCTCTAAAATGTGCATACAAAATATGCACTCATTGAGTTTTATGACAATTATTTATTACACTATTAATAGCGTTCTTCCTTAATCATTTTTCTGATTTTTCCCCTTGACTATACAAGCACAAAAGCTGATTAATTTGTTTAAGACAAAAATAAGGTCTGCAGTTATTCCTCTTATACCCAGTGCATCTAAAGCTCTCTTGTAACTTTGGGTCATCTTTAGTGATTTGAAGCAACCTACAAAGGCCATTAAAAAAATATTTTTATCAGTTTGTTCCCATTATTCTGAATTCAAAAAGTGTATTTCATCTTCTTCATCCAAATGCAGATGCCAAGAGATATCGTGACACAGTTATCTCTTTAAATCTCTGACAAAGCTAAGATAATGAAGTGAAAAGTGATAAAAATAAATGTTTTGGTAGACTTTTTTTTAACAAACTAGCTGTGTAAGCCCATGCTGAAAAAGCCCAGGGTCCTAGAAACTATTGAAATCTTCAGAAAAAAAATGAAATGTAGAAATATCAGGTAATTGAAAGGAACTACTCCGGGCATTGCTCTCCTAGGATGTTTCATTTTGCTGAAGTGATTGCAGCACTTGTGCATTAGCAGCTAAGCAAGTGTCTCTTTCTTCAGAGGTTTCGTTTTGTTGATGTGCTCACCTCGCTTGTGTGTTAGCAGCTAAGCAAGTGTCTCTTTCTTAGGAGGTTTCGTTTTGTCAATGTGCTCGCCTCGATTGTATATTAGCGGCGGGAGGAAAAGTAAAAGGTCAGATCTGTCAATATCTGCAACCTTTGTGAAAAGCTGAACCTGAAACTACAAACATTCAAGTTAAATGTCACTTTGCATCATAATGCACAGGACTGCAGTTTGCAAATGCACAAGAACAGTATACTGTGCATGAAATAAACTGAACTCCTGTTCCTGTTCTAGCTTGCTTGTTTTGTCTTTGATCCAATACTGACTTGAGAACCTTTTTCTCCCTAGCCCCCTAAAATTTGATGAAATGGGATCAAAAATTGATTTATAGATGTATGTGTGTATTCTGTATTATTAAATAAGACAATGAAAGGTTATGTTCTCCATGAAAGCCAAAAATATGGAGATACCTAGAGATTGTTCATGTTTGTTTCAGTAATCTGTTATTTTAATTAGCAATAGTAATTACAGTAGAAAGACACTGTAGATTGTTTTAAAATGTTTTTTGAAGTGATAAATAAGATCAAATTTGGCTGAGAGATCAACAAAGGAAAAAAGTAAAACAAGTAAAATTCAGTTAAAATATAATTTCAAGTGTCTGTTTTTAAAAGTTTTAAGGATAATGCATTATTTATACTATTGTGAACTCATTGTGTAAGCATGAAACATTATGGAGGTCTGCAATATATAATTTGTGATTTATTTAAATCAAAATTTTTTGGAAAAACATAGTTGAGTAGACTAAGAAAAAAATAAAATATTCTAATTTATTTCTTAAATATCTGCTGTAGGCAGTCATTTTTTGCCTGACCGATAGTACTTTGTAATATCTGACATGTCCACTTCTCTACACCCAAGAGACTCTGAATTCTTGCAGCACATCTCTCATCCTTTGCTGATGAATATCCACTTAACACCTGAAGGAATCCTTTTAGATTCCTTTATCTCTCTTACTTGATGCTCGAGGCCAAATATCAGCAGATCTTCATTATCTGATCCCTGTGCGCAGTTTGAATTGAGCAAAACTGCTCTCCATAGGTTTGTGAAAAGAGTTAAACACAGAATACAGGCAGAGTCTCACCAGAAAAGGGTGTTAGGCATTTTCTCCTATAAATCTCCCTTTGCAGTTGCTGGCAGTGATGTATGGCTTTCTGTCACTACTTAAATGTCACCTTCAGCCTTTGTCCCTTATGTAACAATTTTCCTCTCAAAAGGAAAAAAGGAAGCATCAACAATAATTGCAAGGTTTAATTACTAGGCAATTTAGAGAAGTAATTTTGCACAAGGTATTATATTCCAAAATGATAGCTGTATTACTCGATGGAAGTAATCTCAATTATTTGGGAAGAGGGTCACCATTTACAGTGACTTTCACAAAACAGAGTCTAAGCTAAATTCTAATCTCAGAGAAGACTACTCGATGACTAAGGGGTTATATGTTTATTTATATATTTGCTTTTCTAGGATCTGCATGGAATTTGAATCTGTATTGAAATGTGTACAATTAATAATAATAAGTTTGTACAATTAATAATAGTAAGCTTGTTAATAAATAATAATAAGCTTGTTAAATAAAAATAATTAACATTAATATAAATGTACCACAATGTCATAATGGTCTCAACACTATCAACTGCCAGACAGTGTTTAGAAGCCATTAAGAAGTCTAACCTCCAGGCTCTAAAAACAACATATCAGCCCTGGAAGAAGTCCAGAGAAGAATAACTAGACTGATTCCAGGGAGGAAAGATTAAAAGAAATCAGCCTTTTTGAATTAAACAAAAGAAAATTAAGAGGAGACTTGATTGAATGTCTTTAAAACTATGAAGGGAATTAGTACAGTGGATCAAGACTGTTACTTTAAAATGAGTTCATCAAAACCATGGGGACACAGGTGGAAACTTGTTATGGGAAAATTCTGCATAAACATTAGGAAGTTTTTCCTAACAGAGTGAACCATAGACAAATAGAACAAGCTACCAAGAAGTGTGGTAGAGAGTAGGCCTTCAGGGACTTTCAAAACCAGACATGATATTATTTTGGAAGAATTAAGTGGATAGGACTGGCAAGCTTTGTTGGGCTGAATGGCCTATTCTCACCTAGATTGTTCTAATGTTATAAAAAAAGGACAACAGTGATTATTATGCCACAACAGTTCTCAAAACAACTATTTTATATAAACACACTTTTCGGGTCAAAAAGGTTCAATACTTGCTGGTAAGTACTATCATGATATCTGAGAGCCCTGGTCCTGATTGACCTAAACCATTTACTGATCTTTGGGAGAGAAAACAGATGGTGGGTAGAGTATGATAGATCAGTAAAGATCTTGATGGTTTTATGTTTCAGTTTAGAAATTACTGACAGTTAGAAGGTGGTCACCATTGATTTTAGAAGCAAAGCACATCACTTTTTCTATCTGCTTGTCAATTGGAGGGATACTCTCATATTAAATTGTGACAGAGAAAGTCAAAATGTATTTAATAATGGTCATTGTTTCAGGTGACACTTTACATTTCTTTAACTGGTTCAGAACATGAGCCATTTAATTTTACTAATTTTATTAGTCACATTGCAATAAATTAGACTAAATCACGGGCACAATCAAAACTATGTCCCAAATATGTACCTTTCACATCAATTTCAACACACCTCCTCTACCCAGCTTGGAGAGTTATGTGATTACAGAACCCAAAACAATGTACACCCTCATATATTGAGACATCAGAAGGGTTAACAGGAGACCATGTTGCTTGTTTTAGAAACAGCATTAATAAATTCTTGTCAGATACTAAGAAAAGCTGCAGATTATTCTTCATAGAGACATTCTGCTCTGTGAGGGATGAAAAAAAAGGCAGAGGCAGACTGGTAAAATCAACTGGAAGATGAGTGATCAAAAGAGGTCATTACCAATGTCAACAAAATACAGAGAGAACAAAAGAATGTTAACTACAGAATCAAGTCAAACATACACATGAAAATGTCTGAAGCTCTTAAATCAACACACTCCTAACACCACAAAAAGTTTGTTTTTTTTTTTAATTCTGAATCTTGGACAAGGAGGAAATGTGTGATGCTAACTACTAAAATGTCACAATGGTGACATGTGCATCAAGACCTCTTATATGCTAGTAACAAGGATATCAATGATACACTTGCACTAAACAACAATAGTGGCATTAATGAAAACTAATAAGGTGTTGGGTCAAGACGAAACAAAACAAAAATATAACAAAAACAGAACAAAAATATAATGACATATAATGGGGGAAAAGGGAAAAGCATTAAAAAATTAAAATGCAAAATCATGACACATCTTTTTCCCAATGAGTTATGAAGGGTGTGGTACGATTCTTACAATTCAGTAAGATAAGACAACAAGCATGTAATGTAGTGTGACATATCACAATACATTTTTTGTGACATAAGGTTGTTTTATTTTGTTTTACTCTGTATAACGTTCAGATGATATGGAGTAATTTTGCATACAAAACTGTTTCACCAGCATGATTTAAGTGTAGGCCATCACATAAACATATCACTTAGTGAAGCAGTCATTTAATGATATCATTCACAATTTATAACTTGCCCTGGTTATATTTTGGATACTTTCATATGTAGTAGCTGTAGCACAATTTTCAACTGAATTGCAATTATTTACGTACATTTTCATGATTCTTTATGTGAGATTCTATGAAAAGGAATTTGCTAGATTATTGAGGGTTGCACACTTTAAATAAGTTGATAGACTCTAGAAAGAGTCTAGAAATGCCACCAATTTCCTCATAATTGCTAGATCACAGCCACAAAAAAGTGAGGAAAGTTGACAAGGTTTCTTTTAACAAAGTTGCTAACTTGAAAATACAAGTTGTTTGTTTCTGGAAGATTATGTTTGATGCCTAATTCACAAAATGTAAGCAAATATATTTTCTAAATAGTGATTGATAGTAATGTCTTCTTTTAAAAAAATAACTTTTGATCCTGGAGCAGCTCATCCATTCTTGTTGAAGTAGCTTTCAAAAGAATCTTGCTATTGTTGTTGAATAAAGAGACTGGTCTGTAGGATGTGCACTCCTTTTGTTTTTCTTTTCTCTTTTTGATATAGTGGTATTTGATGCCTGACAGTGCTTTTCGTGGTATATTTGTTTTTCTGTCTTTCTTAAATATAGTTACCTTTCATTGAGCTTATTTAATAGTTTTTGTAATACATATATATATATATATCTTTGGATAGTGTCAGAGGTTTATCCAGCTCTGTGCACAGCTAGAGAACTTCTATTTTATTTTATTTTTTTTTATGTCAAAGAAATATTTGCCATGTGCCTTACTTTCTTTAAACTGCACTGAGTATAAACTCTTACAGGGTTCCTTAAATATGTTGCTTTTTCTTTGTAGTCACCAGCTTTAGTTCCACCTGCATTATTACAAATTTCCTTCTTTTGTATCTTTTGAGCTAACATCTTATTAACTGTTTCTCCATGTTCATAGTACGAATGATGGGCCTTAAGAATTATTTGATCTGTTTCGTTTGTGGTCAATAAATTGAATTCTATTTCTAATGACAGCCTTTTTTGTAAAGCTCTGCATTGGGCAATCGTTCATATTACTAATCAATTTCACTGATAAAACAAATTAGTTTTAATGCCCTTCTAGGATATTTTTTATTCCCCAAAATACACTTGGAAATGTTTCCTATAGTATTCTTGCAGATATCTCTGGAGATATGTTTGTCTCTAAAAATATTAATTTATATAGAAATTATTTTAGTACAATTGGATTTGCTAGTATTAAAGGTCTAAGTCATTAGTAATGAGCTGATTTTTAGTGCTTAACATTTTGAGTTCCAAAATAAGATGAGAGTGACCAGTTACAACAATGGCATCAAAGCAGTTCAAAAACTGATGTTTAATGTTGACCTTTTAAGTAAGTAGCTTTGGATAAAAGTGCCTACTAAATGAATACATATAAATGTAATGTAAATACTTAGAAAGTTTGAGTGATGGCAATAGGTTTAACAAAAAAGTCAGTTTGTGAGTACTGCTGAATCACTGGAGAACAAAAAATCTCAGATACAACTAGAGTAACCTACATGGATCTGACAGATTCAACATGGATCCAATACCTAATAAAATGTAAAATTATGAAGGCATTTTTAAATGTTTTAAGTTCAGTTTGAGATGGTCTATCTAAACTGGACAATTGCCATTATAGTTCTGTGTTGGGATTTAAAGAGAGAAGTTTAACTATACTTTTTTATTATTCATACTAGGTTTATGCTACTGTACATACTGTATATTAGAAACAATTGATCTCCATGGAAAGTTTTCTAGATAATAGCTAATGTGTTTGCCTTTCTTAATATGGTACTGGAAATGATGATGTCCAAGAACTTATAGTTCTCCACTTCCTCTGCATTTTAAATATATATTTGTCCCCTTGGGGGAATTTGGCATTAATTTGAGATTTAGCCGTTGATGTGTAAAGTTGACATAAGTTTTTATCTCTCTAAGCTTATACCAGCAATTTTTTTCCCATTTTCTTAATGTTTCATTCCAGAATATTAAGATTATAACATTTGACCGGTTCTGAAACATCATTCTAGAACGCAGAGTCATCATAGTATGTGGTGGAACTCACAATAGGTCTTGTACTTACTAGAAAAGTTAATAAAAATTTTATGAGGAAAGACGGTTAGAATAGACATCATCAATGCAAGTACAAAGCAAAAATTGTTACCATGGAGACAAAAAAGAGACTCACCAAAATAGTAAATGCTGAAGAAAAATCTAAGTCAAAAATATTCAGATTAGCTTCAAACACCAGGAATAACCAAAAACACGTCTCAACTATGTAAATGCACACTGACCTTTATATGGTTGCACTGATGGAGTCATTAAACATTCCCGATGCACCATGGAACACATTGCCATGAAAATGACCACGTCATAGATTCCAAAGTGGTGGTGCCCATGACAAAAAGAAAGTAGTGATGAAAACAGCAATAACAAATTAATAACTTCTAAAGGAAATATTTTAGTAAAAAAATAACTGAAAAATTGAAACCCTGGAGACTGAAAATCCCCAAAAAGTAGTATGAAGGACTTTTATTCTATAAAATATTGATAAAGATTTCATTCATAACAGTCATTATTAATCATACTGTCATCAGTAATTTTAACTAGTCTCACACTGTATGCATGTGAAATACAGTCATTTGAGGTACAATGAATAAAATAGTAGTGGTAAGATACAACCCTGTAGCATATCTATATGTTGAGGGTGAGTTGCTTGGATGTCTGACATGGTTCATGTCAGAAAAGAACTCTAACTCTGAGTTCTGTGCCAATAGCGCAATAATTAACTAATAAATATGTCTATAGGAGAAAGTTGATGCACATGGCACGTAGGTACACATGTGGAATACAACCAGGTCCATATGCTTTTCTGCTGTTCTGTATGCCGAAATGGGCCTAACACAAGGCTCCTGTTTTTGGGACATGCTACACTATAGAGGAATCAGCCTCAGAAAATGGATGGATGCATGATTTCTTAGTGAAATTATCTGGTGTGAAAAACATTTAGTATCATGTTTACTAACCCTGGACCCTGAAAACACTTTGCTCAACTCTAAGTGTTTTTTCTGTACTCTATACCTAATCTGACAAAAATCGCTGCTAAGACACCAGTCATAAATCAGAGGTTAAAGTAATGACACAACAGAAACCAAGCAATAAACACCTATCTTTCTTGCCAAGTGTGATAAGTGGTCCATGGTGCTGTGCTAATTTTAAATAAATAATAACATCATGTAAGATGCAGGCTCTGATCAGGCATGGATGGGTGCTCTATCACACTTCGGTCTTGGGGAGGTTGGAGTGCCTGGCTGATTGCGAAGGCACATGCAAATGTGGTTGGCGGTCGAGTGCCTCATTATTACCTCGGAGGGATCAGTGCATTCACATCTATTGGAGAGGCCAGGTATAAGAGGAGCCTGCAATGGACAAAGGGAAGAGAATGAAGGAAAAAAGAGCAGAGGTTAATGGAGAGAAAGGAAGGGCAGGAGTGAGCAAGGAAGTAAGGGCCAGTGCAAGATGGGAGGAAACAGGCAGATGGGAATGTGAGCCCAGGGAGAGGAGCGTGTGACTGATGCTCAAGGGCAGTGAGGGTTGTTTCTGCTCAGCTTGGTAGTAGGGGCAACAACATTACTCTGGATGGACTCCCCCACAGGGCTGGTAATGGCAGCAGGAATCCAAAGGAGTGGAGGCTCAGCGGCACCCTGCAGAATGCCATGGGATGGGTGGTGGGAACACGTTTGGATTAGAAGGTAATGCACGCATGCTGGTTGACATCTCTTCATGCTATGAGACCTGAATAGGGTAAGTTAGTGAAGCAGGGCTCTGGAATTTTAAAGGACAGCTTCCTGCAGTATTTTAACCTCATTTTTATGGATAGTTATTTGTTGCATTTTTAACCTCCACGTTCGTACATGGATTTTATGGATTATTTATTTATTTATTGAGAATTTTATTTTGACTCTATTTATATTGATTCCTTTTAATTAAAGCATTATTTCACTTATGCACCTACCCCCTTGCTATGTGAGTGTCCTCATTTGCCTGACTCATCCTTAGTTACGTGATCATCAACGGTGGCTTATTCAAGAGGCTTCCAAAGGCAAACAACAGCCTGGAGCCTACCAATAACAGCTGCTGGGATCTTTTTTAACTTACTTATAGTAGTTTGTCCTTTTCTCCACCTTTCCACTATTCATCTCACCACTACCTCTTCCTTTCTTTAAACTGTTGTTTCTTCCAGTTACATCAATAAATGCTCTCTATTGATATTCATTCCATTTTTTTAGTTTCTTCTGGATCTTAGAAACTTCTGTGGCCAGCACAACACAACTCATTGTGGAAATCGCTGAACCTAATTTTCCCTGCTTATCAGGCCTGCAGATATTTTTTTGGGCTGTCTGCAATTCTTTAAATAAATTAGAAATCTGTTCTTTCATGCTTTCTTCTACTAGCATAATGAACTGGTGACTGTGTGTGAAATTGGTGACTTACCATAGTCTAACATTTCATCAGTTTTACCTCCTGGCTTGTACCATATGATAGTATCATGAGCTCTACCTCTCCACAACTTTGCATAATGAATAAAACGGATTCAGAAAATGGCTGGCTGGCTGGGTAGGTAGTTAACTACGTGGTGTTTTACCATCATTAATATATATACAATTGCTTCAGTTTGATAGGAACATGTCTATACTTCAGAATACACGGCATAACTAACAGAATTTTAGTGCAGTAGGTGGAGTGTGCAGTCAAGAAAGAAATGAGGAAATAAAATAATCTGTGTCTTCGAAAGCATTCTTTTGTTACATAAATATAACAGAAGTGGCCTGAATTATTGCTGTTTTAGATAATGTATGCCAACCCAACAATGTATCAGAACATAGGCAGCAAGAAATACTGTGTCTTAAAAAAGGCAGTTGTAATGCTGTTTAAATAAAATAAATAAAAGAAGTAAAATCAGATACACAGATGTAGCACAAAATGTGCATTATACTCTTAAATTGCTGTATTTCACATGCAAATTACTGTATTACATGCTTGACCAGCCAAATGACCTAAAGATAGTGCCCATGATGTGTTAGTCTTTAATAGCATGATTGCATCATTTATGCTTATTACTGTGAATATTTAAATGCTCTTAATATGGATTTTTACATCTACTTGTGCACTTGTTGTGGTTATTTAAAAGTTCTAACATGCTTATACTGACTTTATAAACATAAAATGTCACTGTACACTTGGCCCTGTTTTCATAATAAAAAAATGTATCATTTTTGGAAACCATTTAACATGAAACATAATAAGGAATTGAAAATCTTAAGAACCTAATAATCATAGGCATTTTCAATGTTATATATTGCATGGTAGTCAATTTCCATTGTTGATGGTAAGAAAAGAAACCGACTACTGTTTATTTGCCACAATAAATGTTGTAAAGTTCTAGTTTTTAATTGCCAAAAGTCAGAGAAACCCAGATTCAAGACCAGACATAAACAGAAGTGTGGCAATACTTTATTACATATTAACTTTAAGGTTAGGATTAGGCTAGAGGGTATGGGCCCCAAGGCTGTACTCTGGTCCAAGCCTCCTGTTTAAATTATTAATGGCATATTGTTTATTTCAATTATGAAGGAGATCAATACTAAAATTCCTAGGCCAATAAATAAACAAATAATAGAAAAAAAATTGTTTTCAATACTAAAGAATCAAAGTTAATACTATAGATGTTATTATTAAAATTATTCAAAAAAGCTTACCAATCAGAAAATAATTCATTGGGCTCTCAAAAAAAATCATCTTTTATTTCAGCATCTCAGTCCAGGACCTTTCTCAATTATATTTTATACTCTGAGGCTAGGATTCTGAAAATGAGATTGAGATTGAATATTTTCAATTTTCAGATTACTAGTGCAGTTATTAATCGCAATTGAAAACAAAATTAATTTAACTTTAGGATTTGTTTGTAGTTTTTTTAAAATCACTATCAAATATATATTTTTTGCTTCTGGATACCTGTTAATCTTAAAAGAGGAAATCTTAATTTAGGGGATTATGCCTAAATTCAAATCCCCTACAAGGACATTTGATTTTTTTGGAGCTAATGTCCAATCTTCCTCTTTATTATTTGTTTTTGGATGCTTTATAGGTTAATAGGTAATTTCAATGGTTTTATAATCATCTTGGAAATTTTGAGAAGGACTTAGAAAACCTGGGGCCTCATGTATAAAAGGTGTGTACACACAAAAATGTTGCATACCCCTGTTTCCACTCTCAAATCGCGATGTATAAAACCTAAACTTGGTGTAAAGCCACGCACATTTTCATGGTAGCTCAAACCCTGGCGTATGCAGTGGCGGCACCCAGTGTCAAAGCAGTGTTTTTGCTCCAGCGTGGTTTCCCTTTTTTAAATACACATCCCTGACGCGGCTTTATCCAATACACTGAAATTAACTGCTGTGGACTATGGCCGGCAGTTTATTCTGGCCAATACCCCCATGCAGCCAGATGGAGCCCTTCCTGCAGCGTGGAGATGCCCCGAATTCCATCAGGGCATCATGGACCTTGGCGTTTTTCTTCACAGCCCTGCTGGATACCATAGGGGCCACCAGAGGACGCTGAAGGGAGGCTCAAGGACGTGTATTATCTGTATAGCCCAGAAGTACTTCCCTGTCACGAGGACAGAAGAAATAAAGTACTTCTGGGCTGAAGAAGAAGAACAGTTTTCACCTGACCCGGAAGTGCTGGGTCAAGGACTATAAAAGACTGTGGGAGATTTCAGACGGACAAGCTGAGTTGGGAGAAAGGGAACAACGCGTCTGGGAGTGGAGGATTTGTAGTATTGGAGAATTATTGTATTGTTTATGAGTATTGTGGAGTGGAGGGTGCTTTGTGCACATTATTGTCTAAATAAAACAAGTATTTGGACTTTTATCTGATGTCTGGCGTCTGATCCGAGGGTTCAAGCAGACGACAGTGCCCCCTGTCTGTCACACCTCATATAGTTTATTAGTTTAAGGTATCTGATTGTAATTAACCTGTAATAATATAATGGTCCACAGAATGGCCAAACTATTCCAAATACCATAGCTACTTTAGCGTTGTTACTTTCACTGCACCTTCTTCTTTCAGCTGCTCCCATTAGGGGTTGCCACAGCAGATCATCTTTTTCCATATTACTCTCACTGCACCACTCAAGAGTATTTATATCACTGTATCTGAGTGTGGAATCACAGCTCTACAGCAGCTAATCGGAAAGAGAATTATCGGTATACAGCATCTCATGGCTGCCTCAGCCATGCTGCCTATTTGAACTGCTCTCATGCGACAAACACTTCAGAGTCTTTCCTGTACGGACCTCGCGGTTCAGAAACAGTTTCATCCCAAGAACTACAAATGCAATAATCAGTCCATCAAGTGCTCCTTGTAGAACTGTTTGTACTTATAAGTACAATTACCTCAATGTAAACTTGCAATACAGTTAGAATATTGCACGACCTGTGCCACTTTATAAAGCGTGAATTTATATATGATGATGATATCATTTTTAAGATGAAATGCAGAAAAAGATGTTGTTTATTACATTTTACAGATAAAATGTTAACATCATTTAGATAATCTGTATCTATACTAATAAAAGGCAAAGCCTTCACTGACTCACTCATCACTAATTCTCCAACTTCCCGTGTAGATAGAAGGCTGAAATTTGGCAGGCTCATTCCTTACAGGTTACTTACAAATGTTAAGCAGGTTTCATTTCGAAATTCTACGCGTAACAGTCATAACTGAATCCTACTTAAGTACATACAGTGGGATGCAAAAGTTTGGGCAACCTTGTTAATAGTCATTATTTTCCTGTATAAATCGTTGGTTGTTGCGATATAAAATGTCAGTAAAATATATCATATAGGAGACACACACAGTGATATTTGAGAAGTGAAATGAAGTTTATTGGATTTACAGAAAGTGTGCAATAATTGTTCAAACAAAATCAGCCAGGTGCATAAATTTGGGCACCGTTTTCATTTTATTGATTCCAAAACTTTTAGAACTAATTATTGGAACTCAAATTGGCTTGGTAAGCTCAGTGACCCCTGACCTACATACACAGGTGAATCCTATAATGAGAAAGAGTATTTAAGGGGGTCAATTGTAAGTTTCCCTCCTCTTTTAATTTTCTCTGAAGAGTAGCAACATGGGGGTCACAAAACAACTCTCAAATGACCTGAAGACAAAGATTGTTCACCATCATGGTTTAGGGGAAGGGTATAGAAAGCTGTCCCAGAGATTTAAGCTGTCTGTTTCCACAATTAGGAACATATTGAGGAAATGGAAGACCACAGGCTCAGTTCAAGTTAAGGCTCGAAGTGGCAGACCAAGAAAGATTTCGGATAGACAGAAGCGACGAATGGTGAGAACAGTCAGAGTCAACCCACAGACCAGCACCAAAGACCTACAACATCATCTTGCAGCAGATGGAGTCACTGTGCATCGTTCAACCATTCGGCGCACTTTACACAAGGAGATGCTGTATGCGAGAGTGATGCAGAGGAAGCCTTTTCTCCGCCCACAGCACAAACAGAGCCGCTTGAGGTATGCTCAAGCACATTTGGACAAGCCAGCTTCATTTTGGAATAAGGTGCTGTGGACTGATGAAACTAAAATTGAGTTATTTGGGCATAACAAGGGGCGTTATGCATGGAGGAAAAAGAACACAGCATTCCAAGAAAAACACCTGCTACCTACAGTAAAATATGGTGGTGGTTCCATCATGCTGTGGGGCTGTGTGGCCAGTGCAGGGACTGGGAATCTTGTCAAAGTTGAGGGATGCATGGATTCCAATCAGTATCAGCAGATTCTGGAGACCAATGTCCAGGAATTAGTGACAAAGCTGAAGCTGCGCCGGGGCTGGATCTTTCAACAAGACAACGACCCGAAACACTGCTCAAAATCCACTAAGGCATTCATGCAGAGGAACAAGTACAACGGTCTGGAATGGCCATCTCAGTCCCCAGACCTGAATATAATTGAAAATCTGTGGTGTGAGTTAAAGAGAGCTGTCAATGCTCGGAAGCCATTAAACCTGAATGAACTAGAGATGTTTTGTAAAGAGGAATGGTCCAAAATACCTTCAACCACAATCCAGACTCTCATTGGAACCTACAGGAAGCGTTTAGAGGCTGTAATTTCTGCAAAAGGCTGATCTACTAAATATTGATTTCATTTCTTTTTTGTGGTGCCCAAATTTATGCACCTGCCTGATTTTGTTTGAACAATTATTGCACACTTTCTGTAAATCCAATAAACTTCATTTCACTTCTCAAATATCACTGTGTGTGTTTCCTATATGATATATTTAACTGACATTTTTTATCGTAACAACCAACGATTTAAACAGGAAAATAATGACTATTAACAAGGTTGCCCAAACTTTTGCATCCCACTGTATATACTTCCATACCCTGCAGCTCGGTCGCCGTGTGAGGCAGAGTTGCATCCCCCATCCCCACGCCGTTGGCTGCCTGCCTATATTGCGTCCCCCATCCCCGCGTAGTTGGCTGCCTGCCTATATTGCGTCCCCCATCCCCACGCCTCCCACAAGTCCGTCCGTCGATCCAGTCTCTGTATTCCCTTCCTTGCTTCGCCACAGTATTCATGTCTCCTTGCTGATAACTGCAGCCTTTTTATTTAATCCACGGCTTCTTCACTGTTTTATTGTGCTGATAACTGCAGCCTTTTTATTTAACCCACGGCTTCTCCGCTGTTTTATTGTTCATTTATTACGCTTATAGTTATTGTGTAGGTATTTTAGGCTTAGTTTACATTGTTCAGGTACCCATTTCTCTTACCGTTCCAACCGTACCCCCATTAACATGTCTATCGAGGTGATCACCATCGATCAAAGAACTGTCACTTACCGAGTGGTTTCCATGCCCGGAAACGCCACCTGCCTTTTCCATTCTCTTTGTTACATATTGCACGGCCATATCAGGCTCACTCTTGATATCCGGAGGAACATTGTGTCTTATGTATTGAATGACTGGGACAGGTTCAAGGTGTGGACTGATGACAGTACAGGAGATAATTACACTACACAGGAGCACTAGAAGAGTGAAATGCTTAATTCCTTCACCTATGCTTCTGCATGTGAGTTGATGGCTGCTGCTGAATTGTTCGGTTGTCGCTTTCAAGTGTACAGAAATGGCCAAATATTTTACACCTTTGGAGATCCGCCAATGCCTCTAAAACATCTTAGATTCACAGTTGACGATTTGAGAAGAGGACACTTTGATGTTTATGAATGTTTCAACTCTCAAAAGCTGGATGCGAAGTTATCGATGAAGCCGGTTGTATGCTTACAATGCTTGACAGATGCCGAATGTCACTTCAACACAAGTCCTGCAAATACTAACGTAATTGAAACAAACCATGAAACTCAAACCGATTATGAAAACAGCAATCCAAGCTGTGAGAAAACAGTAAAAAGGAGGCGTGTCAGACATCGTGGTACATTTTCTGATGCAGCTAGATGGTGTGAATGTAACCCGGGCGCAGACAGGCAGACATGTTGTTTTTCACCCACCACATGTTTATTTACAAATATAATTACAAGTTCAAAAGTGCTCACACAACCCCCAAAGTCCTGGCCACACACAATGTCTTTCTTCGGGCCGCCTCCACACTCTTTTCTCCTGCTTCGTCCTCTCCTCACCCGACTCCAGCCTTGAATGAAGGGAGGCAGCCCCTTTTATCCTCACCCGGATATGCTCCAGGTGCTCCCCGGCAATCACCCGCCGACATGCCCCTGTGTGGCGGAAGTGCCGGCTGTACTCCCGGAAGCTCTCCGGGTGTCCCTGCTTCTCTTCCCCCCAGCACTTCCTGGTGTGGCGGAAGTACTGAGGTCCAGGGTTCCCAAGGCATTGGGGCATCCCCTGGCAGTAACCACTGGCCCCTACAGGGTTGAGCTTTCATGCCC
>JANRMT010062807.1:57624899-57651404 GCA_026402145.1 Polypterus bichir lapradei | reverse complement strand
CCGCTAAATACTCGCAGGCAAATCCACAAGTTCATAGAGACGCTGTCACTAAATACTCGCAGGCAAATCCACAAGTTAATAGAGATGCTGCTGCTAAATACTCGCAGGCAGTTCCACAAGTTCATAGACACACTGCCGCTAAATATTTGCAGGCAAATCCACAAGTTAATACCGGGAATGCCTGTTAAACATCTTAGATTCACGAGTAGCGGTTTGGGTAGTGAACACTTCAATGAATGAAACCTGTTATCTTTACAATGGTTGACAAACACAGAATGTAACTTGAACACATGTCCTCCAAATACAAACCTGATTGAAAGAAATAATGATAATCAAATTCTTGATGACAGCAACACTCATAACAGTGACAAAACAATTACATTGAAAATCATGTTACGTTATTTTTAAAATGTTTCCTTTTCTTTTTCATAACTTCTTTAACACACTACTTCTCCACTGCGAAGCGCGGGTATTTTGCTAGTTTTTAATAATTAAACATGGCGTCACAGCGCTAGCAAAGAGCTGGCGCCTTGTTCAGGGATTGTTCCTGCCTCACGCTGTATACTTGCTGGAGCTGGCGTGACACTGGAAGGATAGATGAATAGACTAATTAAACATGTACTACAAATTGCATGGACAGAGAGTGTTAAAAAATATAAAAAAGCTCTCTTTAAAGCTTGCTCAGAATACTATTCTACAATAATAGATAGCAATAATAAAAATCCTCGGGTACTGTTTAGAACAATTGCTAAATTAACAAATGGGAATTCAGATCTACAGTACAGTGCAAAATACCAACAGATATTAGCAGTAAAGATTTATGAACTTCTTCAATGAGAAAATTAAAAATATAAGATCCCAAATCTCAGCATCACAGTACAATCCGTATACTAGCTTAGCAGACCCTGCCTCACATTGCATTCAGTACTTTAGTAATTTTAATCCTGTAACTGAGCAGGAAGTCTTAACTTTAATTTCTAAACTGAAACCCACTACTTGTTCCCTAGATCCAGTGCCAACAAAACTAGTAAAAAGTGCAATGGATGTTCTTGCAGCGCCTATTCTAAACATTATCAATAGTTCATTATTGCATGGCACAATACCGGATGCACTAAAAGTGTCAGTCATTAAACCATTACTTAAAAAGCCAGACCTAAACCCACACATACTAAATAATTATAGGCCTAGTTCAAATTTACCCTTTCTCTCTAAAACACTAGAAAAAGGTAGTCGCCAATCAGCTTCAGTCACACCTTACGCATTACAATTTATTTGAGAAATTCCAGTCTGGTTTCCGCACTGGTCATAGTACAGAAACGGCACTAACGCGGGTTGTAAACAACATTCTGATATCCTCTGATGAAAGAAACTCCACTGTAATTATGTTGTTAGACTTAAGTGCACCATTTGACACCACTGACCATTCTATTTTATTGTACAGGCTAGAAAATGATGTTGGGCTTAAAGGCACTGTGCTCGCTTGGTTTAGTTCTTATTTATCAAATTGATTCCAATATGTACAGAAATGTGCTGACAGTACTCCATCATTATACACAGAAGTGAGATATGGTGTCCCGCAGGGCTCAGTACTGGGACCTTTACTGTTTTCACATTATATGCTTCCACTGGGATCTATCATTAGGAAACATAATGTTAATTTTCACTCATATGCAGATGACACCCAGTTATACCTTTCATTTAGATCAAATGAAGTTTCTCAAATGTCTTTAATTAGTTGTGTTAGTGAATTAAAGGAGTTGATAGATGAGAACTACTTGTCTTTAAACACAGATAAAACAGAGATGTTAATTGTTGGAGGGAATGACGCTGATCACAACAATATTTTGCCATCATTTAACTCAGTTGGAATCACCATTAATTTTACTGATTCAGCCTGCAATCTAGGAGTTATCTTTAACTTTAGCATGTCATTTAAAGAGCATATTACAAAGTTGTCCCAATCATGTTTCTTCCATCTTAAAAATGGTGGGAAATTGAGGCGTTTTCTAAATAAACAGGATTCTGAGAAATTAATACATGCATTTATTTCTAGTAGGATTTACTACTGCAATACGGTGTTCACTGGATGTTTAGACTGTTCTTTATACAGCCTCCAGTTAATCCAAAATGCTGCTGCAAGAATTATTACAAGAACAAGAAAGTATTAACATATAATTCCAGTTCTTAAATCCTTACACTGGCTCCCGGTTAAGTTTAGGGCAGATTTTAAAATCCTCCTTTTAAGTTATAAAGCATTAATTTGCCAAGGTCCAGCTTACTTGTCTGAACTTATGACTTTCAAACCAGAGAGCACATTAAGATCTCAAGATGCTGGTCTGCTTATGATTCAAAAGATTAATAAAATAACAGTGGGAGGTCAAGCTTTTAGTTACAGGGCCCCTAAACTGTGGAATTGTCTGCCTGCTACTATAAGAGATGCCCCTTTGGTCTCAGCTTTTAAAGCCTGGCTGAAGACTCACTACTTCAGTTTAGCATATCCTGACTAGAGCTGCTGATTAACTGTACAGACTGCATAACTGTTGTTAGTCATTAAAACTAAATCATAAGTAACATGATAGTTATAATTTGTTACTAACCCTCACCTATTCTGTTTCTCTTCTCTGTACTCAAATAAGGCACTCAGTGCCACAGCCCACCTGCCAAATTTTTTGCCTGCCTAAGGTAAAGTCATTCCTGATGGAGGAGGACAGGAATCATGGGGTAGAGGGGTCCTTTCATCGGATTGGCTGGCCAAGCAATGTTTCAGATGTGGATGGCCAAATGGGGCAGGCAGCTTGATGGCTGAGGTCTCCAGGACTCTAAACAAATCCAAATCATATTATGTGATATCATCTACTGTTAAATTCTGTCCGTACTTGTAAAATTTTTATTTTTATACTGTATCGAGGATTTGTTCTGTTCTGTTTTGTCTATTGTATTGTATTGACCCCCTTCTTTTTGACACCCACTGCACGCCTAACCTACCTGGAAAGGGATCTCTTTTTGAACTGCCTTTCCCAAGGTTTCTTCCATTTTTTCCCTACAAGGGTTTCTTTGGGATTTTTTCCTTGTCTTCTTAGAGAGTCAAGGTTGGGGGGCTATCAAGAGGCAGGGCCTGTTAAAGCCCATTGCGGCACTTCTTGTGTGATTTTGGGCTATACAAAAATAAATTGTACAAGATATTTCAATGTTCCTTAAATGTTTTGAGGAATCGGAGTTCCATACTTACAGATGGCTTAACATCTATTACTGAGCTGATTGTGTGGCGATTAGGTACTTGGAGAAAGAAAAGGAAAGACAGAAATTGGGCGTTAGTACATTTGAAAGAGACAGTACTGCTGCAATAAATTATTTCATCTTTTGTGAGGCAGGAAATATCTCTGGATTGGGCACCAGTTCGTCACTATCACTGTACCACCATGTTCCCATGTTTAATACATACTTTAATTGATATGAATACTGAAATGATATCAAGTATAAATCTCAGTATTTAAATTATTTAGAGAGCTGTAATATCATGAATGTAATGGATTCTGTTTTCTGTTGGAGGAAAAGAAAGCCCATTTAAGAAGCACGTAGTGATTCACACACATAGAGCACATAGAAGATCAAATACAAAACAAAGCATTTAACATGCTACTTTAGTTACGATGGTATTTGAGAAACTAGTAAATTAAATGATTTTAAGATGAAGGTTATGATGTTCTACTTTAATGACAAAATAAACTATGTGATTAAAGTGGAAATTTTGAGATTAAAGTTGACATTTTGAGCTTTGTTCCCACTGTGTCCCTATTTTTTTTTTTCTTTTCTCTGTACCCTAATTAGCTTTAATATGACATTCAGACGGTGGGCTACGACTCACCTTTTTACGGCGACTTTGATATCTGACAACTTCTTTTTTATTTCGGGCACTGTGTGACATTGTGAACTTGAGCTTTCAAGTTTCTCCTACACTCTATGTCACTCGATCAACTTCCTTTTGCTGTTAACAAATAGTTTTTCCTTGCCTCCACTTGGTATTAGTTGATATTCTTCGATTTTCCCCTGTGCTTTTGCCATTGCCTTTTCACAGAACGTTGAGCTTAAGGGCTATTTATATTGATTTGCATATTCAAAGAAGCGTAATTCTGGGAATAGTTTGGGAGTGGCAGCAGGCACGTGCATTACTTTTCACGCTGACTGGGATTTATGTAGCGGAAGAATGTGGAAGTTGGCGATGCACAGATTTATGCATCTGGATTTTTTTGTGCATACGCACATTTCCGCTTTTGTCTGTACGCCATGTTATAGTGTGAATTCTACGCACGGCATTATGCATGAGGCCCCTGGGGATAGAAGAGAGGGATCAGAATCAGATCTAATCTCACATAAGATGTTTTGAGCAGATTGGTCATCATTCATCCCTTCCCTCCCTAATAAATTTAAATGTGAATTATTAGAAAGTGGATGTTTCAGCCAGACCACTCAACCAAAGTTAGGTTAGGTTAGATTAGGTAGACTTTATTATCTCAGTGGGAATTTTTTTGCAGAAGGATACAAAACCTAAGGCATTGTTACACAGATATATGAAAACAAGCCAAGAGATAAAAACTGAAAACCAGTGTCTTTATAAGGACATATACTCAAGATTAGTATGAAGAAGAATAATTACATTTAACAGTGCACAATATAATAATTCAGAATTCAGCATCAGTTTTACAAGTAATACGATCTATAATGTTTATAGCTCTGGCAATAACAGGGTTCTTAAATCTGTTGCTGTTTACCCTCAGGAAAATAAATTTGCAGCCTGATGGCAACAGCTGAAATTTAGAAGAAAACAGGATGGCTACTGTCTAACAGAACTCAGTTGGCCTTATTTGTAGCCAATTTTACAGCTAATTTTTACAATATTTGGATCTGTGTGCAACTGGGCAGCAGTGAAACCTTTAGAAAGTCTGTTGGAAAAGTATTAAAAATGCAGTATGGTACAGCCTTCTAATCGCAGGCTTTCATGAGGTTAATAGAAAAGAAACAACATCATTATTGCCAATTATTTTTATTGAATATTGCAATCTGGGATCTGCTTCATTTAATGACATGTTTACTCTGGTATTGCTTTTTCATATCTGTGTCAAACAGTTTTATAAGTTAGTTGTTCTCCATTAATTTATTTTTAAAAAGAAACAAATAATTAAAATGTAGTATAATATATTGTCTAAAGTGTATTAGAAAACTTAAAAAGTATAGGTGAATAAAAGCAAACATCATCCAGAGTTGGATCATCAGCAGCATTCTGCCGGATCCATTTTTATAAAACTTCTTTTAAAAAATGATGGCATCCTGGGGTGAAAATGAAAGTAATTCTAGGCATACATGGCATTGTTTTCATGTTTACACTTTGAGCTGTTACACTTTTAACAGTGAAAGCAATAAAAATGGTTGTTCTAATTTCTTTCTTTCTCTGAGTTAAAGTAACTACAAAAACTTACGAAAGATTTTGCAATATTTGTCTAAACTCAGGTTTTGCATGCTGAGCCATTTATCAGTTCATCCATTTTCAATGCAGGATTCTGTGGAGCCACTCCATTACTGGAACGAACAGTTCTGCACTGGTTCTTCTGATTTTTAATATTCTGCGCACACCTTCAAGACAATTGTTAAATTTATATACTGTATCTTAAATCAAATTCATTCATATTCTAGTCATAGCTCTGTTTTGCATAAAAATTTAAAAGCCATTAGCTAACTGTTCAGGCTTATCTGTTTTCACACTTAGGTGATGTGCCCTTTAGAGGATGGAAAGATGGAAAGCCTGCTGGTAGTGAGAGCAATTAGGTCTTCATTAACAAGGAGGAAATGCACTATACTGTATACAAATATACAGTATATAATTTATAAATTACTATGTAATTTCCACAGTGTAAAATAGCTAAAACACACAGCCTAGTAATATTGGACAACAACACACTTATCAGAAGGTTAAAGGAAACACCACTGCATTAACACTTAGGTAATCATCATAATGACTATTTAGGAACAGTGCAGTTCTAATTAAATATAACTGAACAGATCTGAAGATAAAATTGCATTTCCTAATGACTGAAATTTTGTATAAAACCTTACTTGGTTGCCTACTGACCACAATGCACTTAGATGAAACTGTCAACCCAGTTCTGTTTATTCCAATACAAGGTAACGGGGAGCTGGAGCCTCTACCAGCAGTAACTAAGTGTGGGGCAGGAAACAAAAAGGCCATTGTAGTTCACTCCCACACACTTACAATTCTGGTATAACAATGGCATACTTACAGTACCAAGCAATTTAATCAGCTACTGAGTCTGGGCCAGGATATGAACCCAGCAATGTGGGCCTGTGAGGTGGCAATGCACCACCATACCACTCTGTCAACCTTTGACAAAGGTTTATTAGATCAATTAAAGAATCAACATACTATTTAGGTCCTCCCTGCATGAAGTTTGCATGTTCTCTTTGTGCCTGCGTGGGTTTCCTGTGGGTCCTCCAGTTTCCTCCCACTCTCCGAAGACATGCAGGTGACCTGAACTGGCAACACTAATAAGCCCAAGTGTTTGTGTTTAGTGTGTGTGATCACCCTGTGATGGACTGGTGCCCTGTCCATGGTTTGTTCCAGCCTTGTAGCCTATGCCAGCTAGGATGGGCTGCATCCCCCACCCTTGGGCAAACTTGGTTAGGAATAAAATGACAGGACAAAAACAAAAAGGTTTAGACACCATAATTTGAAACAGCAGATTGCTGGCTCAATATTTTCTCTAAGTTGTTTGTGTAACCCTGGGCAAGTAACTTACCTTCTTTGTGCTCTGTCTGTGAACAATTGTACCATATATGTCTGAAAACTACCTTGGGAAAGGCACTATATACAATAAATGGGTTTCTTTTTGTTTAGGATTACTTACAGAAAAATTTAGGATTTGAATGTGTTATCTTGCAATTTCAATTTCCAACACCTTTGTCACTAATCCACGCTACTTGTAAATGCAAGTAATGCATTCTGATGCACTGTTCTGTACGAGTTCTCACTACTATTTTAATGCACATTGGTATTGATACTTAGTTTTTACCCTCAATAAAATACACAATGTGATGTAAAGACTTTATTATTTTTGCAATGCACTTTTTTAAGTTTTGTCATCTGTAACTGAATGAGAGTTTTCTCTGTTTCAACACAGAGAAATCTTTAGACCACAACTAATGGCACTATGCAAGAAAATGGCAAAATTGCTCTTTTGGGACTGGATTTATTTATTTCGCAAAAAATCTAAAGAAAGACGTTTTATTACATTTGGTATACATATGGAAACAAATATGCATCCTGCATCATAGAACACTTTCTGCCATACTTTACTGATTTGCCGAAGAGAACAAGCCGCAAACTAGGCTAATGGCCTTCTAGATAGACTATAAAAGGCTTCTCTCAACATACGGCACTGAGCATTTGAGGGCATCTAGAAGTTGGTCTTGTCTGTTGGAAACCTTTTTGGCTAATTTTTCATAATGCCCACCCAGACAGCCTATAACATCAGAGAAAAGGCTTGTTACCACACACCAAGGCATTTTACATTGAAAACAGATGATCTTTATAACTTTTCATATGAAGAGATCTGTGTGCAGAGGAATGCAAAACATTATATTTTTCAGTTTATACATATTTCTATTTTTACTTTTTTTAAATTATATTAGAATCCAATAGAAGAGAGCACTTCAGTGTTAACTTTGAAGTTGTGAAGTGTCAATTCTGTCTGAGTACTAGAATTAAAGGCACAATGCTCTTGTTCCTGATACAGAAAAGGTCAGTAGCAACAGAAAGGTGATTTAAACTGGAAATGGGATAGAGATTTAGGCATTTTATGGCTTACAAAACATCCGGAGGTTTGTGCAGGGTATAAAGCATAAATTTGTACAGCATGAAATACACAATTTGCAATACTAATTAAAGATAATTTTATGGTTACAGGAAATATGTCTCCATTCCCTGTGTTTTGTTGGGTGGAGCCACCATGATGTCACAGCTGGTGGCTCATCCTTTTGTCTATTCATTCCAGTCAGAAGTAAATCCAGCAGTTGAGTGTTTGTTTCTCTGGATTTACTTTTAACGAGTTGCTGGGCGAAACTTAAGAAGCATTTCATAAAAGGAGACAAGAAGATCTACTTTTGGCTGGAATAAATAGTCAAACAGAAGACCCAGCAGCTGTACATCATGGTGTCTCCACCTGCTGAGTCTCCACCTACAAAACACAGGGAATAGAACACACATACCAATGATGGGAGAAACCAGCAGAAATACCAAAAGGACATGAAAAATAATAACTTAGATTGATCAAAAACAACAATGAAACATAAAATACACATACATTTAAACTGATACATAAAAGTGAGAAGCTTGAAAACAAAAGACATACCCGTGCTGCACCAGAGGCCTGCACCAATACTAACTGGAAGAAGAGTGGTGCAGTGGTTATGGCTGCTGACCCACAGCTTTGGACTCCTGAATTTGATTCCAAGGTTGGACTTTACCTTTACTGATTTTAAACATTTTACTTATGTCTACAAGGATTTTTCTCTGGTGTTTTACTACATCTAAAAACATTTGTCTTAAGTTATTTGAAGACTGTATATTGACCCAGGATAAAGAAACATTAGGGTGTGTAAATGTGATGATGAGGGATGGTTCTCATCATGCCACCAGGGCTGCCAGAAGACAGATATATATGTTTGATGATCTTGTAAAATGGATATTTCAACCCTTGCTACTTCTAAAAATGGTGAGAGACAAAGGATTTCTGATTTTGCTGAAAGCTTTAGTTGATTAAATTTAAATTAGCCAATTGGACCTTTGCAATTTTCTGTGTACACTAGTGAATTCTTAGTCTACCTCATAACCTGATATTAGGGTCACTAATTTTTAGCATAAATGACCTTTTAATGACATCATTGCTGAAATGATTCGGAGACTAAAAGAAACCTCATGGTATGGCTGTCATTATGTTGTGCACATACATCATTTAAATAAGCATATTCCAAAAAAATCTTTACTTGTAGTTGCTCCCTTGTAGTCATCACTACCATAGTAAATGGGTTCTCATTCTTTATCATTTACTGTATTTCTTTGGTTAGATAATATTTAGAATTTATCAGGGTTGACATAAAAACATTTGGGGCAGATAAAGTTTAAGGGAACATTACTCTCTTCATTTATTAGAAATTCATATGAAGAAGAGTATCCTAGATGGTGTAGCTTCACCAGTCCTCTGCACTCACAAGAAGCTCCTGCTGAAATGCAGTTATTCTGGCCATAAGATACCACAGGGTCTCTTCTAAGACTCCTCTCTCTCTCTCTAGTAATTTATTTAAATATAATAACAAGTCTGGGGTCCTCTTTTAGGAGGTGTTCCTGAGATATGGATAGCTTTCCAAGGGCATGATTTCCCTGTGGAAAGAACGGACAAAGCGATAAGTTGTCTGCTCAATGGCTCTGCCCTTTTTTGTGTCCCATAAGCTCATTTAATTAAGCTGCATCTGTTTTAACAAAAACACTATATATTTATATATAGTTACAAAGTTTACTTAATAATTTTCAACCTGAAAACCTTTTGTTGCTCAAGTATTGCTATTCACGGTTTTTTAATTTAAAAGGCAGGTTACATTAATAGGGACATTTAAGAAGAATGTTGTTAAAAGACTTCTTTTACTTTCATTGAAGGAGAGAATCTGCAAAGTATTTTTTTTTTAATTCAATGGGGCAGATTTCCAGCTTGTAGCACCTGGCAGCTGCAAATAGTTTTCCATTATTGATGTCACAATGGTAATTAACTGGCAAAATGTAAGTTACAACAAGCCACATTAAGACTTCAGCTCTATTCCCAAATAACCTGCTAGCATATGGCACCAAATGTTACATTTTTCCTAATAGCCCAAGAGAGTTGCCGTCTTGCCATAAAGCAGGAGGGATGCTGTGGAACATCGCAAAAGAATTAGCTATTAGTTTACCAATTGACCGTTAAACTAGCACTGTGCTGTGAAACTTTCTGTTATAGTCAATGAATTTTGAAGTGAAACAGAGTTCAGGTTTTAACTCAGCAGATGCCAGCATCAGCTCATTTAACTGTCTTTATGTTGTAGACAAAAGCTGGAAATGGGTAAATATGCAAATAAGACAACATATAATTTTTAAGAGGTTAATGGTGATTGATATAAGTCATTTTCTTTATGTGAAGTTAGAAATAGGCAAAAATCTGTTTATAATAAATTTCTTTACACTGACATAGAGGAACGAAACCCTCCAACCAAACAAACACAGCAAATCATGTAGTTGCGGTCAATAATACACTAGTGTGAAAATAAACTGGAAATTTCATAAATGAATGAAAGTATGTGCTCTTCTATTGAGTGTGCTTTAAGATGAGTGATTTGCACACATTTTTCAGGAATGTGAAGAATTACTAATTCTTATAGCATATTTAAAAGAGAAATTAGGTGTTCATCCTTAGCCCATCACTTCAATTTCCTGTTATGGTATTGCTATTCCAGAGTGTTTTACATTGCCGTTTGTGAAGGGAAAAGCAGAAGCAGTCTATCATTTACCTGTAAAGGGTTTAAAGTAAAGAAATCCTTATTTTTATCGTGTGGAACCAACCCAGACACAGGGAGGCAGGATGCCAATTTGCCACACACAACAATCCACAGTTCAAAACACCAACACACAGTCCCTTCTTGCCACCAGTCCCTCTCCTCCCAAATCTGGCTCTCAAATGGAGTGAGGAGGCCCCTTTTATATTTCACCCAGTTGAGCTCCAGGTGTTCTTTGATGATTTCTCTGCAGCACTTCCTGACGTACCAGAAGTGCTGCCTAGAGACCCAGAAGCACTCCAGGTGTGTTTGGTTCCTCTTCCGGGCAGTACTTACTGGTGTGGCAGAAGTGCTGCAGTCCATGGCTCCGGAATGATCTGGTCTCCCCCTGGCGGTGAACACTGGTCTAACAGAGTTGAGCTTCTAAGCTCCAGTCCCATGACCCCAATGCAATCCAGAGGGACTGCCCTCCTGCATCCTGTGGAAGATATTGCCTCTCTCCCGGTCCTTCCATTCTCCTGGCATCCCGGTGGGGCAAGTTCCCTGGTCGTCTGCCATAACCGCAAGAGAAAAGATCCATAATTGACTGTCTTTCGATTTACTCTAACTTCCCATCCACCCCCGATAAACATTTATGTTCCACCAGCAAACAGAGCAGCACTGTTCACACTCTACAATTTTTATTCCAGAAGTATTAAGGGGAAAGAGCCCATGCAGTAATATGAACGAGTCAATGATGCAAAATGCAGTATTTCACACTAACCAAACACTGCCTTTAATAAATAAGAGAGGTTGTGGTTTGAACCTACTCTCTGCTTGATTAGATGGACGGTTTATAGTAATTGAGACTACCATGAATTCATACTAAGCCAGAGCATAAGACCATTTGTGACAAGTATGTTTAAGAAATAAATTGATGACACACAGGACCGTAATCCAAAACCAGTCAATTCTACGATCAAATTACTGCAACAAAAAAAAAATCTCTGTGAGAGCTTCACAATAATTTGGTTTTGTCCCCTATTCCCCCACTAAGCAAGTTAAATGGCAGTAAATACAAAGAAATTTTGCATGATCATACTTTCCCGATGATGAATTATATATGCCCTAATAGTAATGGAATCTTCTAAGATGACTATATTCCCATTGACAGGACATGAGTGGGCAGTGAATAATTTGAAGAGTATAAAAATAGCATACCTCATATACTATAGACTGTGATTAAAGAAGTCAATGGAGATATGCATTAGTAGATAATAAAAAATGGAGAGACTGAAGCTCCATGGTTGAGTGTGTTCAGGTGGACTAGGGATGATTAATGGTGTAACTGGGGCTTGTAATGCATGATTGCACAGGTCGAATTTGAGATGCTGTGCCCACAGAGGGTAAAGGAGTAGTCTCAGCAAGAATGAGGAGATCAGAGAATAAAAGAAAAAATGTGAAAGGGAAGGAGAGCATATGGAAGACAGAATCAGCGGAGTTTGAACCAGCAAAGTGTTGGGAAGCAGGTGGTTGGTGGCACTGTGGAGGATCAAGTGATTGACTCTCCAGGCTATGGATCATCCTGCACTGCACACTGGGAGGAGTGGAGGATGAAAGAGGAGCCCTCTTAGGGATCCTGTAGGCACCAGAAGGGTATGGAGAAAAACAGCATTTTTGGCCTGGAACATCATAGCAGACGCTGATGGAGGCAGCCATGGCAAGAGCCAAATTGAGGTGACCATGGCTTCTGGTATCTCCGCTGGCTACAAGACCTGAGGATGGTGACCTGGACAGACAATGACTGCAAGGTGTACTTGGCCTAGGAAGGATAAGAAAAAGAAGCCAATTTACTACACGATTTTTAACTTTCACAAAAGAGCACTAGTTTTTATGGATTATTGATTAACTATTTATTTAATGGATAGATCAGTGCACTTTAAGAACACTGTTTTAAATAAATGCACTTGAGCACTTTGCACCTACCTCTTGAATATGTGTGTCGTCCTTTGCCCTAGCTCATCTCAGATATGACTATCAACAGCTCCGCTAAAGAACATGGAGCCAACCCAGACCATCACATAGCCATTCAAATTGTCAGATAATCATCTATAAATAAGCACTAAGAAATGATTCCGAAGATTTTCCCCACTGTCATCAAAACACCAAATGACTGAATGTGTTAAGGAAGAATACCATTACATTCATTCTGTATTTCTAAACTATGTCCATATACTTTGCAGTGAATTAAAGCACAAGAGTATAGTGAGCAGCAAATATAACCATGCCAGAAAAAAAGGAAAACATGACATGGGTTTAAATACAGCTTGACTGTTGTATGCGTGGAAGCTGCATATTCTACCCACAACTGCATGAGTTTTTTTATAGGTTACTCAATCTGGCTACCTAAATCTCTTAAGATGTACTGTACATTTTAAACTATTTAATGATTTTAAAATGGCCTAGTGATGAACTGACACAATGTCCAGGTTTGGCTTCTGCCTTGTGCTCAATGCTGCTTAAACCTGCTTTGGCGCCTCTGGTGACCTTGAAATGAATTCATCGAATTTCAGAATGTTATAGTATGTTCTGATGTAATTACATGACAAAAAAGCCCATATTTCCCTCCTTTTTATTGTATAAACTCTTTTTGTTCATCTTTTTCAAGAGTGCTAATTGTTCCTGAGCTCTGATCTCATCCCACTGTTCTGTCAGTTTTGTCTAATAAAGCTCAAAGTTGTAATAGACTGAGTTGATCAGACAAGACTTTCCTAACCACAACAATATTGTTCTCCTACGGAATTCTCAGGAAGCCCCAAGCTAACTGACAGTTGAAGTCCAATCAGCATATCCTGGGTTTGGCCTTGATGAAGTAGAAGCTTTATTATGTTTAATGTTTATTAATAAACATTCTCAAGACTTTAAAATAAGCAAAATATAATTGTGACCTGTACTGCATTAAGCCAAAGGCAGTTGCCAGTGGAGGAGACAGAAAAACAAACCTGTAGATGACACTGATCCTACAAAAATAGTCTGATGCTGTGTATACCTTTGACAATGCTAATTATTTGGCATTAACAATAATACTCATAATTTGGCAGATGACATTATCTAGGGTGACTTAAAAATCAAAATACATACTGTATAATGCATTTGAGTAGTAAGGACTTGTAAAGTTATTAAGCAGTAGAGAGCAAAATTGATAAAACAGCCCACAAAGCTTATTGCTAAAGTCAGTCTCACAGCTAGATGAAAACGCTAACTAAACCACATTTGATGCCTGATTGTATCAATGGACCTGCTGAAATCCATGAGTGGAACACAATAGTTGCAGGCCTACGATATTCCAAGATGTTTTGAATATACAAATTTAGCCTGTTGTGAAAAAGTATTAAGGGCACACCACTCTACACAAACCATATGTGACCCTTTCCCTTTGAGTACTATAGTGATTCACGACTCTGTGCGACCCAAATTCATACAACACACAGTCCAAAATGGGTAATCACTAATAGTTTAAAATCCTCTGTTGTAGGTGACAACATGAAAAAAATACTGTTATAAAAAATGAACAAAGTTATCCATATATCCATCCATCCTCTTCCGCTTATCCAAGATCGGGTCACGGGGGCAGCAGCTGGAGCAGAGATGTCCAGACTTCCTTTCCCTGGCCACTTCTACTAGCTCTTTCAGGGGAATCCTGAGGCATCCCTACGGCATGTCCTGGGTCTTCCCCGGGGCCTCCTCCCGGAAAGACGTGCCAGGAATACCTCACCAGGGATGCGTCCAGGAGGCATCCCGATCAGATGCCCGAGCCACCTCATCTGACTCCTCTTGATGATGAGGAGCAGTGGCTCTACTCTGAGCTGCTGCCGGATGACCAAGCTTCTCACCCTGTCTTTAAGGGAAAGCACAGACACCCTGTGGAGGAAACTCATTTCAGCCACTTGTATTCGCGATCTCGTTCTTTCAGTCACTGCCCACAGCTCATGACCATAGGTGAGGGTAGGAACGTAGCTCGACCAGTAAATTGAGAACTTTGCCTTTCGGCTCAGCTCCTTTTTCACCATGACAGACCAATGCAGAGCCTGCATCACTGCAGACGCTGCCATGATCTGCTTGTCGATGTCCCGGTCCATTTCTTTCTTCACTCATGAACAAGACCCCGAGATACTTGAACTCCAGTATCTTGCTCTCAACCCTGAGAGGGCAATCAACCCGTTTCCGGCTGAGGACCATGGTCTCGGATTTGGAGGTGCTGATTCTCATCCCAGCCGCTTCACACTCGGCTGCGAACAGATCCAGTGAGAGCTGAAGATTACAGCCTGATGAAGCAAACACGACAACATCATCTCAAAAAGCAGTGACCCAATCCTGAGCCCACCAAACTGGACCCCCTCAACGCTCTGGCTACTCCTAGAAATTTTGTCCATAAAAGTTATGAAATAATAAATCATAGTGAACACACAAACACAAAACATTAACTTAACAACAAAAAAACCCAATTCATAACACTACCCTGGTGAAACTACTTTCACATTAGCCCCAAATGAACAGTAAGGTAACAGTGAATAGCTAATATTCTATTCAGGTAGTCAACTTCTAGCGCTGAGAACAAAGGTCTGTGTCGGTGTGGTTCCCTATTTACCTGACAAGGTAAGAAGGCAGTATCGTGGCAGCAGAGCCAGTGCTAAGCTAAAGGCTAAATGGCTAGCGAGAAAGTGGCGATACAAGACTTCGGTGCCTTCTGTGATTCTGGGAAATGTGAACTCACTACCAAATAAGATCAATAAACTAGCTGCGCTGGTGAAAAATGTCAGGACCTACAGAGAATGCAGTTTGTTGTGTTTTTGTGAAACATGTCTAACAACGTGGAGATACCCAGGTTTAGCACAGTTAGAGCAGACAGAAATGCAAATAAAGGAAAGGAGGAGGACTCGCTCTCTATGTGAACATAACGTGGTGCAACCCTGGACATGTAAACGTCAAAATCTCCACTTGCAGCAGGGACATCGAACTGTTGGTCATAAGTCTGTGTCCCAAATACTTGGCCAGAGAGTTTGGACACGTCATTGTTGTTATTGTTTACATCCCTCCTCGTGCGGACATGGAGATAGCGTGTGACATCATCCACTCTGCTGTTGCTAAACTACAAACACAACAAACCAAGGTGCTTGTGCTGATCTCTGGAGATTTTAACCATGTGACACTGGATAAAACATTACCTGCCTTCTCCCAGTATGTGGATTGTAACACCGGGGGAAATAGGACTATTGACCTACTGTATGCAAACGTTAAAGACACATACAGCGCCACCCCGCTGCCTGTGGTTGGGAAAGCAGATCATAACCTGGTTCTGATTCAGCCTCACTACAGACCAAGAGTGAGGGAGCTAACTACAACCACATGCTCATTCAGGTGGTCCCCTGAGGCAGAGCAGGCTCTGAGAGACTGCTTTGGAACTACGGACCAGGATATCCTGCAGGGGTCACATAATGAAAACATTGAGGAGGTTGTTGACTGCACTACTGACTACATTAACTTCTGTATGGACATTGTAGTTCCAGTAAGAACAGTATGCTACTATGCTAACAACAAGCCATGGATTACAAGTGACATCAAGGGCCTTTTGAACCAAAAGTAAAAGGCTTTTAAATGTGGTGATCAGCATGAGCTCAAGCGTGTGCAGAAGGAACTTCGAGTCCAGCTCAGGGCAGCGAAAGAGCAGTACAGGAGAAAACTGGAGCATATGTTGCAGTATAACAGCATGCAGGAAGTGTGGGATAGGATGAAGATCATCACTGACTGCAGCTCGAAGCGGGGTGCTACCATCGAGAGACACATGGAGAGAGCAAAACTGATGAACAACTTCTTTAACAGGTTTGACCACCCTAACCCACTCTCACCTCAGAGTACTGCGTCCTCCATCCATCCTTCTGCTGATACCAACATAGGAGAGAGTTTCCCCCCATCCACAATTGCAACAGCCCAGGTAAGCAGAGAGCTGAGGAGACTTCGTGCCAGCAAAGCAGCGGGTCCATATGGAGTATCGCCACGACCGCTGAAGGCCTGTGCGTTGGAGCTGGGGAGTCCTCTACAGCGCATCTTCAACCTGAGCCTGGAACAGGGGAGAGTCCCAAGGCTTTGGAAAACATCTTGCATCACCCCAGTCCCAAAGGTATCATTTCCTAGTCAGCTCAATGACTTCAGGCTTGTCGCCCTGACGTCACATGTGATGAAGACCATGGAGCGGCTGCTGCTTCACCACCTGAGACCACAGGTCCACCACGCCCTCAACTCTCTGCAGTTTGCATACCAGGAGAAGGTGGGAGCGGAGGATGCCATCATCTACATGCTACACCGATCCCTCTCCATCTTGGACAGAGGCAGTGGTGCAGTAAGAATTATGTTTCTGGACTTCTCTACCACCTTCAATACCATCCAACCTCTGCTCCTTATGGACAAGCTGACAGAGATGGGAGTAGATTCATATCTGGAAGCATGGATTGTGGACTATCTTAAAGACAGACCTCAGTATGTGCGTCTCGGGAACTGCAGGTCTGAAATTGTGGTCAGCAGCACAGGAGTGCTGCAGGGGACTGTGCTTTCTCTGGTTCTGTTCAGCCTATATACATCGGACTTCCAAAACAACTCGGAGTCCTGCCATGTGCAAAAGTACGCTGACGACACTGCTATTGTGGGCTGCATCAGGAGTGGGCAGGAGGAGGAGTATAGGAACCTAATCAAGGACTTTGTTAAATGGTGCGACTCAAACCACCTACAACTGAACACCAGCAAAACCAAGGAGCTGGTGGTGGATTTTAGTAGGTCCAGGCCCCTCATGGACCCCGTGGTCATCAGAGGTGACTGTGTGCAGAGAGTGCAGGCCTATAAATACCTGGGAGTGCAGCTGGATGATAAATTGGACTGGACTGCCAATATTGATGCTCTGTGCAAGAGATGACAGAGCTGACTATACTTCCTTAGAAGGCTGGTGTCCTTCAACATCTGCAATAAGATCCCACAGATGTTCTATCAGGCGGTTGTGGCGCGCGCCCTTTTCTACGTGGTGGTGTGCTGGGGAGGCAGCATAAAGAAGAGGGACACCTCATGCCTGGACAAACTGGCTCTATTGTAAGCATGGAGCTGGACAGTTTGACATCCATGGCAGAGCGACGGGCACTGAGCAGGCTCCTGTCAATCACTGAGAATCCACTGCATCCACTGAACAGTATCACTGCTGTCACTGCCCTGCTCCACTGACAGACTGAGGAGATCGTTCCTCCCCCACACTATGCGACTCTTCAGTCTCACCCGGGGAGGTAAATGTTAACATTACACAATGATATTTTCTGTTATACCTGCATTGCACTGTCCACCTTACATTTTTTAACTTACACTGCATTTTTATCACTATTTAATTAATATTGTTTTTTATCAGTATGCTGCTGCTGGAGTGTCTGAATTTCCCCTTAATATAGTATCTATCTATCTATCTATCTAATATAAAATCATCACAATTTTTTATTTAATTAATTAAAATTTTAATATCCCATCAAATAAACGTTTCTCAAGCAAAATACGATATGGTTATATCTTTACTGATTTATTAATGTGTAGACATTACTGTATATCTATAAATGTGCACAACAAACAGTTTGTGAAATATCTGCCACTGCTTTTATTAGGAACCTCATTGATCACTTATGCTGCACAGATGTATCACATTTGGTGTGATTTAGAGGATAGTGGTCAGCATAGCTATCTGACCACTATCAAAGTACAACTATTTTTAGAGCGAAAGTGAATACTGTGTAATATAGGGAGGGCTTAGAGAAGACAACACCATAGGGGTGTAGCAGTTTGGTTTTATGCCACAGAGAGGAACAACTGAGACAGTTTTTGCATTGAGAAAGCTGATTGAAAAATATCAAGAAAAACAGAAAGGTTTGCATGTGGTGTTTATTGATTTGGAGAAGGCTTATGATAAAATACCACATTCAGAGGTCTGGCGGTGCATGAAGGAGAAAAGTAACAGAGAAATTTGTGAGGATTGTCCAAGATATGTATGAGGGGGTGAAAAGCGATGTTGGGGTAACAGACGAGAGCCCAGATAGAGTAGGCCTGTACCAGGTGTCTTCTTTACGTCCTTACCTCTTTGATCTAGTTATGGATGCGTTGAGTCATGGGATAAAAGATCAATACCCTTGGTGCAGGCTTTTTGTTGATGACATTGTGTTATGTGGCACCAGAAAAGAGGAAGAATGGAAAAGAGCTTTGAAAGATGGAGAGTTGAAGATAAATAGGACAGAATATCTGAATTTTAATGATCAGGAATCAGAAGTTAGCCTGCAGGGAGAGCTATTGAAAGAGTGGATAAATTTAAATATCTGAGATCAGTGGTAACTTGAGATGGAAAACTAGATGCAGAGATAACCCATAGAGTGGAGTGTGGATGGAACAACTGGAAGATGGTATCAGGAGTATTGTGCGATCAAAGAATTAAGGTGAAGGTTAAAGGTAAAGTTTTTAAGACAGTGGTAAGACCAGCAATGGTATATTGGGATGAGATATGAGCAGTAAACAGAATGCAGGAGGAGAAGTTTGATGTTGAAGAGATGAGAATATAGTGATGGATGTGTAGAGTTACAAAAAAAGGACAAAATAAGAAATGAGACAATCAGCTGTACAACAAATGTAGGAGAGATACCTAAGAAAGCATAGGAAAGTAGGTTGAAGTCATATGGGCATGTGATGAGGACAGACAATGAATATGTTAGCAAAAGAGTAATGGGAATGGAAGTACAGAGGAATAGAAAGCGAAGGAGGCCAAAGCAGAGGTGAATGGATAAAAAAAAGAAGATTTGAAGAAAAAGGACTTGACTGGTGAGAAGGTGCAGATCTGAGCTGTTTGGGGAAGGCTGATCAGGCACATTGACCCCACATAGAAGACTAAGATATTCTTAAACTGTAGAAATTAAAAGTAACAACAAATTTCTGAAAGTGTTTTGACTTGCTTTAGTAAATAATTTCAGGTTTGTATACAAAACAGATTGGAATCATATGTCAATCAAAAATAAAGAAAATTTTTCATTGTTACTGGATAAATTAGATCACCTTTTTCAATCAATATGATGAAGTGAAGTTCAAATATCCATACATGCAAATGTGTGAAGAATGCACAGGTTTTCATTGGGTGTACTTACTTTTTTACAGCACTATAACTAAATATTTCTTCATGATTTACAGGAGTTAGTAAAGATGAGGCAAGACAAGTTTTCAAGACAAAAATAAAAAGTTTTTGTGTGACTGGGTAGTTCCATCTGAAAGTGTGCTTTATCACTGAGAATAAGCTTAACTGGAGTAATTACATTCAGGAGCATTTCATGTTTATTTCCAGTTCTGACCTGTGCTATGCTTCACTTGCTTCAAATCAGCATAGACCCACAGATTTAGACTTTTGGTGTCTTATTTTTCCTTGTTTTTCACACTAAATATTTGTGATGTATTTTCAAATTTTATTCACTTTTTGTTAATGAATGTCCTAATATTTTGAGTACTCAGATCCTCTGTCATGAAGAGGCACTGGAAAGCCTCGTGTAATTCATTGACAACATTCAACAGAGCACATGTCACAATAAGTTGGCACAAATTATAAGCTACTATGAAAAGGGGATGGCATTTGTCTGACATTATACTTTCTTTGAAGCAGTGCCATTTTAGGTCCTATTCAGTTCCTCTATTTAAAACCGATTCCATGATTTTGCAACATCTTTACAAGTTCCTGAGTTATATTTTGTCCGAGTAATCCATTTTGTCCTGTTCTCATTGTTTTATTAACCTGGCACATTAACCTTAATCTTTTCTGTATTTTATTTTTTTTTAAAGCTACTTATCATTTAAGAATCAGTCTTTCCATGTGAACCTGTATGCTTTTTATTTTAGTAATTTGTTGTCATCTCATTTAGAAATAACAAAGAGAAATAGAAAGTTGTAAGCAGTTCTGACTAGTGGCTCATGCAGTTTGAGAAAACTTTAATAATTTATGGGTGAACTTACACCAGAAGCCACACCTTACATCCTCTTCAGATTCAATGAAAATAAAGAAACTCACATTCCTCTGATAAATACAGTGGCTAAAAAGAAAGGAAGCAACTACAGCAAAGTTAAAACGTGTGAAATAATAATTTTAAAACAACTCTGATATCCCGTTATTTGTCTTAGAAGGGTGATGATTAACAAAATAAATTCAGTGGCTTACTAAGCTCTTTCAGTGCATGACTTCCAAAATTAAACATGACCACTAATTATTTCATGCATTGTTATAGCTCAGTCAAATGTTAATTACTTTGTCTTCTTGTTTGATCAGTACAGTACAGTATTTACAGAACCAGCCTCAGCAATCATGACATCCAGTTTGCCACCCGAATTTAACACTAGAATTACCAGAGCCTACGAAAAAACTCATAGATCCGTCCCACCTTAAATCGCTTCTTAAATCCCTTCACACCTCTCCGCCAGCGTCCTTGATAAGTGATTTTTAACAGAAATCAAAATTATATTTACGTAAAAATAGTTTTTAGCCAAACATAAGATGATATTTCATACATAGAAATTAAAGGAACTTACTGTGTCTATAGAGGTTTGTTAAAAAGGTGCTTTGAGAGTACAGCGCTCATACAATGGTATAATATGAGAATTTTATGTGGGTGTACAGTAGACATGTTTAAATGTTAAAATCTTTCAATGAGCAAGTCCATAACAGAATAATTTCTATCAGTGATTAAACATTACTTTACACAGATATGACAACATTTGACTCTTTCTGGCAGATGATAGGTGGTCTGCAGACCACACCTCAAAAACCGCTGTTCTTTAAGAAGTCATGAACATGCTGTTCTAGACATGAGCATACTTTGCACCACTAGCAGTCACCATTCTGGTTTGAATATCAATATTCAGTAAGAAATCATTTTTTTCACTTTCACAGCCTTAAGATGGCATGTTTTTTGAGAAGAACTTTAGGACCATATGACCCATGTTGCAGACTTTAAAGTAAATTGCGTTGAATATTAAGATATTTATTTTATTGTAAATGTCTGCATATACAGTGCATCTGGAAAGTATTCACAGCGCATCACTTTTTCCACATTTTGTTATGTTACAGCCTTATTCCAAAATGGATTAAATTCAATTTTTTCCTCAGAATTCTACACACAACACCCCATAATGACAACGTGAAAAAAGTTTGAGGTTTGAGGTTTTTTCAAATTTATTAAAAATAAAAAAAACTGAGAAATCACATGTACATAAGTATTCACAGCCTTTGTTCAATATTTTGTCGATGCACATTCGGCTGGAATTACAGCCTCAAGTCTTTTTGAATATGAAGCCACAAGCTTGGCACACCTATCCTTGGCCAGTTTCGCCCATTCCTCTTTGCAGCACCTCTCAAACTCCATCAGGTTGGATGGGAAGCGTCGGTGCACAGCCATTTTAAGATCTCTCCAGAGATGTTCAATCAGATTCAAGTCTGGGCTCTGGCTGGGCCACTCAAGGACATTCACCGAGTTGTCCTGAAGCTACTCCTTTGATATATTGGCTGTGTGTTTAGGGTCGTTGTCCTCCTCAAAGATGAACCGTTGCCCCAGTCTGAGGTCAAGAGTGCTCTGGAGCAGGTTTTCATCCAGGATGTCTCTGTACATTGCTGCAGTCATCTTTCCCTTTATCCTGAGTAGTCTCCCAGTTCCTACCGCTGAAAAACATCCCCACAGCATGATGCTGCCACCACCATGCTTCACTGTAGGGATGGTACTGGCCTGGTGATGAGCAGTGCCTGGTTTCCTCCAAACATGACGCCTGGCATTCACACCAAAGAGTTCAATCTTTGTCTCATCAGACCAGAGAATTTTGTTTCTCATGGTCTGAGAGTCCTTCAGGTGCCTTTTGGCAAACTCCAGATGGAGGCCACTGTGCTCATTGGGACCTTCAAAGCAGCAGAAATTTTTCTGTAACCTTCCCCGGATTTGAGCCTCGAGACAATCCTGTCTCAGAGGTCTACAGACAATTCCTTTGACTTCATGCTTGGTTTGTGCTCTGACATGAACTGTCAACTGTGGGACCTTATATAGACAGGTGTGTGCCTTTCCAAATCATGTCCAATCAACTGAATTTACCACAGGTGGACTCCAATTAAGCTGCAGAAACATCTCAAGGATGATCAGGGGAAACAGGATGCACCTGAGCTCAATTTTGAGCTTCATGGCAAAGGTTGTGAATACTTATGTACATGTGATTTCTCAGTTTTTTTTATTTTTAATAAATTTGCAAAAACCTCAAGTAAACTTTTTTCACATTGTCATTATGGGGTGTTGTATGTAGAATTCTGAGGAAAAAAGTGAATTTAATCCATTTTAGAATAAGGCTGTAACATAACAAAATGTGGAAAAAGTGATGCGCTGTGAATACTTTCCAGATGCACTGTGTCATTTGTATGCCGAGTGGTACATTCATACTGTATATGTGTGTATAACATGTGGTGTTTATGTAGGAGCATTTGCTATATTAGCCTGAATTTAACTCTGCTAGAGAAAGTACCCTTCATATGTCACTACCACCATTTTTAAGTCTAATTAATTTATATAATTTATGAAGGATACATATGTAAGTTAATATTTTTTTATTATAAGTTTTTTTTAAATGTCAGAAGATCTAAGCACTGTGCTTCACAGTAGTAATTCCTATTGTTCTGCACTAGGTAAGTTTTTTCACTTTGTGGAAAATTGAAATGTATATTTTACACAATGCATTCTCTCTCTTTAAATGCATCTCATGGCCATATGGCTTCAGGACATGCTTGAGTAAAGGTGCCACCTGTGAGTAAGAAACCTCATTTTTCAAATAATTTCTCAACCGCGAGGACAAGGACAGACTATGGAGATTTAAATTAATTAATTCATTCATTTCTCATTTTATTATTCTCTTCTTTTTGCTAAAGAGACCCAAAATGCACATGGTACGGACCAATCAGGTTCATAAAAACAAACACTAAGAAAGCTTAGAACAGCTGAATTACAATGAACGTACAAGTGCATGCTTTCATGCATGGCTTACTTCATATATGTAACTCCCAAAGGCTCCATGAATGATTAATCCCTTGCAATGCAGTTAATTGCATTAGGCATAGTTTTTTAAGCTGCAACAATTGTGTACACTTGAATTCTGTTAATTATATTGTGATTGATATCTTTAGTTGTCAACCACTGTTTGATTTTAGAAGTGAAACTGTGTTACTTTTTTCTTTATGAATACAGTATACAAATCTGGAAATGGGAAATGTAGCATTAAGATGTACAGTGTTAGAATACCTTTTAAATGCAACTGCTTTGGCCTTTATTAAAATGTATTTTTGTATGATCTTAAAAGAATATCATTCTAAAACAGGAGTGAAGTGTGCATCTACCATTATGTGGATGTTAGCGATAATCCGAGGAAATAGAATATAAAGTATGATGTTTGGTAAGGCCATACAGTTTGAACTTAAAAACTACATCATCAAGTCAAAATCAAGTCAAATTTATTGTGAGGTGCACGTGGTACAATAAAATTATTACTTGCATGTCTCCTAAGGACAGTTGACAAAAATACAGTAAAATACATAATGATATAAACATATAGAAGTTATTTATAGATTGCAACATATATTGTATACATTGTATATGAAACATATTTATGTATTTGCTAGTATTATATATGCACTGTTTATTATGTCACTATATTTCTTCTTATTTTGGAACGTTCAGCCACGCCTAGGAGGGCTCATTCAACCTAAACTGAGTTTTCCCAATGCCCAAATGATCATAAGTACCCAAGGGTATATTTCCTGTGGAATATGAGCATATCTTAACCTTGTTTTCCTCTCTTGAATTACCAAATAGCCATAGCTTAACTTACTTTGCTTATTTTTCTTTTCATCATATTACAGTTAACTTAAATAATTAGGAATCCTTAAGAATCTTTAGAGATCGCATGAACATACCAAAATGTACTAATGTACTTTTACTTCTATGTTTATTTAAGTATGTTTGTATTTTAAAGGTACATTATAAGTAGCGGCCTGGGTTGGCTTCCTGGGTACTCCCTGCGTGAAGTGTGCATCTTCTCCCCGTGTCTGCGTGGGTTTCCTCCCACAGTCCACAGACATGCAGGTTAGGTGCATTGATGTTCTTAAATTGTCCCTAGTGTGTGCTTGGTATGTGGGTGTGTGTGTGTGTCCTGCGGTGGGTTGGTGCTCTGCCAGGGATTTGTTCCCTGCTTTGCGCCCTGTGTTGGCTGGGATTGGCTCCAGCAGACCTCCGTGACCCTGTAGTTAGGATATACGTAGCGGGTTAGATAATGAATGGATGGATGGATGGATTATGAGCAGCAGCGATATCATTAATAAAAACAGGGGACACTACCATTACAGCCATTCTAGAAATAAACAGTAATTAATAACATTGAGTTTATTAATGTAGTTAGATGTTCCTTAAGCCACTTAAGCCACTAATAATATAGCCTTGCAAGAGCGCTGAGGAAGATAACTAGTACTAAAAACAGAGTTGTTTTATCCATTGACCGATGAAGGAAAATGAGTATGTGGCCTTAATTATATGTCACATCCAGTAACGTAATGGCCATGACTGACACTGCCCTGAGATTAAACAAAACAAGAGGCTAATTAAAAATAAGTCCCTAAATTTTGTTTTAATTTAATAAAAAAAAATTGGAACTGATCCCTTGTGATTCAAAACCAAAAAATCAAGACAACATTTAAGAATATTATAACAATTACAAAGACTATAAAAGTCTCATTATCTCAAATCTGTGCCGTGGCTATCCAGATTATTTTTTATTATATATATATATAGAGTATATATATACAGTATATATATATATATATATATATATATATATATAAGCAAGCATGGGAAACCCAATATCTCCCCCAGACGCTAGATGGCAGCCTCCCTGGGTTGCGGCAGTGCCTCGGACTCCCGCAGGGCTTCATGGGGGTTGGAGTTTGGTGCAGCCCTGTTGGGTTCTGCTGGCGCTGCCAGGCGCTGCCTTCTGGGCACTAGTTTTGCCAAGTGCCTAATAAAAGGAGCCAGCAACTCATTGGCCAGAGTTGGAATGAGGACGAGGAGAGGAGGAGAGGAGTGGAGGCGGTGAGCAAAGGAACGTGCATTGGAAGGCCCGGACTCTAAGAACTGTGGTGCAGGGGCACTGTGTGCTGTGCGGGACTTTATGGACACTTTTAATTGTAAATAAATGTGTGTGTTTTTGACTATCAGTGTCTGCCTGTGTTTATCCGGGGGTTGGGGGTGGTACCCAGCCGGGATGGCCAGGAGGACCGGAGGAAGTCTTATGCCCTGGTGGCTTTGGGGACCACGGGAACTGAGCTTTGAAGCTCAACCCTATAGGGTCCTGTGGTCACCGCCATGGGGCACCCGAATGCCTGAGGGAGACCTGGCCCTCAGCACTTTCGCCACACCCGGAAGTGCTGGGGGGAAGAAGACCAGGGACACCCGGAGTACTTCCGGGTGCGCAGCCGGTACTTCCGCCACACTGGGGAGTGATGGCGGAAGCTAATCAGCAGGCACCTGGAGCACGTCCGAGTGTGTATAAAAGGGGCCGCCTCCCTCCATTCGGGGGCTGGAGTCGGGAGAGGAGAAGGACAGAGCTCGGGAGGAGAGGAAAGGAGGCGGTCTGAAGAGAGTGAGGCATTGTGAGGCCTGGACTTTGCATGAGTTTTGGGGTTGTGTGTGGCACTTGTAAATATGGACTGTGTTAATAAACGTGTGTTGGGTGAACCATCGCTGTTCACCTGTCTGTGTCCAGGCCATCGTCCACAATATATATATATATATATATATATATATATATATATATATATATATA
>JANRMT010062807.1:57614788-57624889 GCA_026402145.1 Polypterus bichir lapradei | reverse complement strand
TATATATATATATATATATATATATATATATATATATATATATATATCATCAAGTCTTGTTGAACAAATTCCTTGCTGCAATCATCACCATTTTTTGATATTTTTAAATATTTTTTGTATGGTCACAGCCATATTATTTACAGGTTACTATACCAATTGCTGGTCATGTGACATGGGTGTCATTTGACAGGTTAGTTAATCTCGTTAGACTACTCTTTGACTACACCAGACTGTTAGTTAGAAATTCAAGTCAGTGTCAGCTTATTTATTTTATGATCTGTTTTGTTCTTAAATATGTTCTAGCCTTGTGTTTCTTTTTTGGTCTTTTTGAAATTTCTCCTTGAAGTTTTAGGTATTTGAACTAGCTTAAATGTCTTATGGTTATGCTTCTGCTTGTTCCCTTGTAGTTCAGTCTGTTTCCTGGTTAGTTTGTAAAGAAAGGCATTCACTCTCTTTTCTCCTTATTTCCATCCACACTTTTAGGATTTTGGAATTGACACCTGTAGTACTTTTACTTAAGGTTACCCATAAGTGTCTTTGGCCCCAGGCTTAAAAGCCCATTCCACCCAGCCTTCTTGTAAGCTTGGATTTGGTAGGCGGCAATTAAACAAGGGTCCGGCTGTCGGAAGAAAGTAGAGAGTAATGTGACAGTGGACCAGCTACACCATGATGAAGTTCAGATCCATTTAGGTTATTTAATTATGTTTGGAATTATTGCATATCTTCCCTGCCATGTGTTACTTATTTATTTTCTAACTAAATTACCCATTTTTGTTTTTACTTTGGTCTCACTGGTCATCATTTCAGTTCAATGTCACCACTTAGGTTCTCTGTATATAGACATTTCATGAGATGCTTTTTAATTGAATTAGTACTATTCTTCCAAAAATTTTACAAGACACCATCATGATTTGTAAGTATGGAGAGCTGCAGATAAGACAATCAGAACTAAAACATGGTATTATTTGCCTCAGAACTTCCAGCCATGTTCAAACCCATGTAGTCCAGTTCAGTGTCATGGCCAAGCCTGTCCTAGCAGGATCAGCAAAAGTCAACAACCATGGAAGAGGCTCCATCATGTGGCATATTTATACACACAGATGTTGCCACACTTATATTTTAGTTTTTAGCAGTTTAGAGAACAGAAGTAACCTAAAATGCACATCTTTAGGCTATAAAAGTGTACTCAGTGACCGGGAGGGCTAGGAAATACATCCACTCTCGTGGAGTGCACCAAAGATCAAAACTGTAATGTCAGATTGCACTTTCATCAACCATAAATCAAAAGAGTCAAATATTTGTAGCCAAATGTTCATTAATCAAAAATCTCAAAGAAATCAGAAGGAAAGGTTTTAGAGATTATTATACACAAACAAGGAAAAGAATTTCCACTGAGACTTTTAACCTCTTACCTAATTAACTCTCAAGTCGTTCCCTTATAAGCCATGAACCTGGTAACCAGGACTTGCATCAGGGGTTCACATAAAGGTGGTGCCCACAGAGAAACAATGTTGCATCAGAAAATGCACATAATTATTTGAACACCTTTAATTAAGATTCAAATATAAATATAAACTGGATAAACAGAATCCCCATACTCCAAAACCCCTAAATAGTCAAAAAAATTGGTGAACACCACTAAATAGATGAAATCAAAAATTAAAAATAAAGTGCTGTTTCCGAGGTACAGCACTAACAATATTCAGATTTGCCAAACTAACACTGAGAGAACTGAGAACAAAAATACTTTTACATTTTTACATTTAAACTGAACAAATAAAACTACATTAGTTAAAATAAAAATAAGTAACATATACTTTAATAAAACAGGAATTTCAGTCATATTTGGGCATGAAATTATAGACATTTACATTGCTTATGTAAACACACACCCTCATATTTCTATTTAGTTTTGATATATGTTGTATTTCTATATAATTATTATCACTGCGACTTACTGTACCATTATCTATTGTCATGCCTTCATAAGGTGAATACAAATTAAATCGTTAATAATACAGATAGCAATCAAGGATATCAGAACATCCCTAATACCTAAAAGGAAACCTTGATCTTCAGTGAAAATGACATCAGGTGACAATGTAGGCCTGAAGCAAATCACAAAGCCACTACAAAAATGGAAAACCATTGCTGCAAAATTAGTCCTAGGAGTCCTTGTGCCTGTTATTCTCAATTGAACCTGACAGGTGGCTCGGTATGAGGGAAACCCATTACCAATGTATGATTCACTCAGACCCTCCATGAACCCACTCAGACACACACACACACACACAGATATACACATACACCTGATGTACTCAGGTAGATTTGAAATTCAGAAGTACTGTCACGCAAGAGTTAATTATTTCTGTAATGCGTGACAGTGCCAGTTGACAGCATAGGCATGCATGACAGATGAGAGGGAATAAGGAGAAGGATTTAGAACAGGGAGAGTGTAAAAGAGAGAGATGATTATGATGATGAAGGTTTACATGGTAAGCCTCCTCCCCCCACCATCTCACAGGCAACTTCTCGTCTTCCTGACACAGTAATTACAGCACATGCTGATTCGAATGATGGATGGTGTCCCAGTCTGGGACTTTCTTTCTGTCTCTTTCTCTATCTTTCTCCCTATTGCACTCTTTCTCAATTTCTTTCTGTTTATGCATTCATGCTTAATTTTTTGGTTGTAATAGGAGAGTATGAGAAATTAATCTCTAAAAAAAAATCATATTTGGATATTTTTAGTGAATATAAAAACGTCTTTTGTGTCACTTTAAAAGCAAATACTGGAAGCAATTAAGGAAGGGCACTGTAATGTCAAGCTCATTTAACGTGTGGAAAGTACAACTTGAAATCCTGCACTTATTGGTTGATTCTTTGAAATTATGTTGTAACACCGCCCCATAAAAATACAGCAGGTGTAATGATATGTGTACATCATATACTATATAAGATAGTGTGCTAAAAATGAATTCATATTGCTACATTTTCTTTATATGACTTCAGATTCTTACTTGTGCTCTGAAGTCCATTATTTCATCCATGCAATGAGACTTAGCTTCAGATGTCTTTGGCTTCCAGTTTAATTTTAGGTGCCTACCGGGTTGACTTTCTGCAGCTTTCTTACAGAGTGTCTAGAACTGTCTGGATGCATCACCCCAGCATATTTGTTCAGTGCTGTTTATGTGTAACTCCAATGAAAATACTTTATGTCCTTAGTGGGTCTAACCTCTTGCTAATTGTTACAGAATTAACAACATATTTTAGGGTGTATATGACAGCTACCACTTATGTTCCCATAACTGTTTCCATAAATGTAGTGAATGACCAGCACGACTGCAGTCAGGAGTGTAATAAAGACATTGTTAAGCTAAAAAAGCTTTAAAAAATCAAAAATAAATCACAAGAAACTTTACACTTTTATTATTATTACTACTCTTCAAAAGAAATTAAAGACCTTGCATCTATTTATATTACACTCTGTAACTTACCTGAATTTTGTCATAATTTTGGTATCCCTAGATTATCAAATGTTCATCTAATTTAGTATTATATGCAGATTTAACCAATCTGTTTATTACTTTTTTCATCTGTATGACTGAAAAAGCACATCATCCTGAATACTGATCCCTATGGGGCTGTAATTTTTATGTGTTACTTCAGAAAAGACTTTTCTCCATAATTCAGTTTTGCACTCATCTGTAAACCACTGAATGATTCTCTTTTATTTACTTGTAATGATTAATTTCACCTTAGGTATTTCATTAAAAGCATTTTGAAAGTGAAGGGAAATTATCTTACAACCAAGCATACAGTATTTGAAAAATAAGATCTCTTTTGTCTAAAATTAATAACAGAGTTAGAGGTGGGGTTAGATGAGTCACATGGTGCTGCATGGTCTCTGCTGGCTGAAGCTTGAGCTCATCTCACCACTCCAAATGGAGTCTTGGAGTGTCTTTGTCACAATTCTGATTTTTTCAAAATACTTGTAAGAGGAGTCACTTACCTATCTTTGTAGATATGTCTTCTTCACAAAGCTTAAGATTGTCATTCCTTTGCCTTTAACTCACCAAACAAATTGTTCAATTCAAGTACTGAACCTTTTGATGACTGTGAATCCCTTTGGGATGCTATGAGAAACCTCCTAAGCATACAAGCACTTTTAATACAGCCTTGTAGACTTACTTCATAGATATCCAAGCTGAAGTTTCTGCCATTATTGGAGAATGGGCAAAAATAGTTAAAGATTTCAGGACAGTACAAACTACAATATCTTTCCATGACGTGGGTGCACCATAATGAAGTAGCACCCCTGAAAACAAAGCTGGTAGACCACGAAGACCGCGCTCATTTAAGACCTTTGGGTATGAAGGAAGGCATTGAAAAGAATAATCCAATTCACTTTATCTCTCAAATGTAGTCCAAAGGATTTCCATACTTTCCTAATTTCAATTCTGAGACAATGCAGATGCACCCCATGTGCAGTTTTTCTCACATTTCAGTTCTTTTATGTCGCAACCTGCTCACCTGCATGTTCTCTACTTAAACCTTTTGTGCTTTTTGTAACCTTTGAGGAGTCAAATTCAGCCTGTTTTTTCTGGGTTATCTGTGTGGTTAAGGATGTGTTGTGGGAGGATATGGGATAGTGTTTGAGGCTAGAGACTCACAGAGGAATTGGTCAGTGACCTTTCCAACTGCTACATTAATTTATTTCTGTTGTTATTTTATCATTCACTCTGTATTCCCTTTTGTCTTTTTCCTCTCTTGTGATTTCTATCTCTAAAATAAATGTAGTTTCCTGGAATGCCAGAGCCTTAAAATCAAGTCATAGATTAATGTGTGCTGACTTTTTGCAACATCACCAAGTGGATGTGAGCTTAATTCAAGAACCTCAACTGTTGGCCTCCAATGTGTCATACAGTTCTAATAAATATCCCAAGGTGTCTTTTTCCTTAGCTCTCATTCCTCATTCTTGTAAAATGTATCATTCAAGTTTCAGATTTGAGTGCAGGTAGTGATAATATAGGGCAGCTCAGTTTTTTGCAAGATGAGATTGGTAGTCATAAATTATTTATTGTCTCAGCATATGGACATACACCATTTTGACCCTTATTTTTTCCTAATCCAGTTGGTTTCCTGCTCAAATATTCTGATTGGGAACTTGTGCTTGGCACAGATGCTAATGGTGTGATGAATCTGTTCCAAGGTAAGTCTCCATCCCTCCATTCTCTCTTAATTGTCATCTGATTTTAGTTTATTAAATTCTTTCTGGCTGCTTCTTCCCTCAGCCAAAGAATACCCTTATTTTTCAAACTTGGCACACTTCATAGTCATGCATTGGCTACATTTTTATTTCATATTCTCTTGTCTCCTTGGTCCTCAAATCATCTTTGTCCAGTTCTGCCTTATCTGACCATAAATTGTTCACTGCAGCTGCATGTACCCTCCTTTGTCCTCCATACTCCAAGGTGGAAATGTAGCACATCCCTATTGAATAATAAGCATTTTTGTGAACAGTTTGCATCTAAACTTGATGAATTCTTGAAATCAAACATTGGTGCCATTTAAAAAAAACACCAAAGGTTTCATTCGTAATTTCTCAATTTTCATTACATTGCCTTTTGCGCCTACTAAACTATGTAGAATTGCTGAACTCGATCCAAATTTACACGTTTGGAAAAGGCACGTCCACCTTTGGACAATGCAGAGTATGAACTAATCATTGCTAATGCTATTGAGCTTGATGGTTTATTGTCTCAAAGAACTGAACTCTAAATTCATCACACTCAAGCTCATTTTTATGTATTTGGGGACAGACCAAACTGACTGCTTACATGGAAACTAAATGATTCTCTCTTTTAGAGGCTCCTATTTTTCCTGCTTCTCCATTATTGTTGGAAGGGCATCGGGATGGTTAAGGTGGATTGCCTCCAGAATTGCATTCTGTATTTTGGAACCAACTTTTCCTCACGATCTTTTTGAGGGAAGCCATCTCTGTATATTTTGCGTGAACCCAGCTGTCAACATGGTTGTTATCTCCATCTTTTTAAAGCAGAGTGAAGATCCCTTCTTATTTCAAATCTACAGACCCTTGTCCCTCATGAACACTTATGTAAAATTACTAGCCATGGTCTCAGCACGGCAGTTGCAGAACATCATCTGAAGTCTACTTCACACAGATCAGGCTGGTTTTATTTGCTCTCGCTTAGCTTCTGATAGTGTCTGCAGACTTATATATATTGTCAGTGCTGACCCATCTCTTTCTAATCCATGAGCTCTCCTTGTCTTTCTGCAAAGGCATTTAATTACATGAACTGGCAATTTTTTGGTGGGTCCTGAACAAGATGCACCTTTACCCAACCTATATCAACCGGATTAAAACCCAATAATTATCCTGACTAACTCAAACATCTCCCGTTCTTTCTGTATCAGTAGAGGGGCCAGGTAGGGATGGTTGGGTTCCCCTCTTATTGATCATTGGACCAGAGTGAAATTACAGGGAGATGTTTGTAGCATGATTTGCAGAGGCGAGTAAAGGGTGAGACATTTTTTTTCAGGTGAAAAAGAATGATAACGTCAGTAAAGAGGGTGGGTCAGATAGAGAGATGTCACATGTCCTTAGGACTGACTCAATTTGTTATTAGAAGAAGAAAGAGTAACTAAGAAGATCTATAAAAACTGGTTTGTCATAAGGCCTGAGTTCACCAAGTAGGTAAATTGCAACTTTCTACCCAGGGGAAAACATGCAAGGCCTGCCTCCAATCAGAAAAAAGAAGGGTAGTAAAAAACAGTAGTTTAAGTATGTCATCTCATGGAAGGAACATAAATTTCTCAACACAGTCCCATATATCAACAGTTTAGAATAACATGGTCGTTAAAGAAAGCCTAGTGGTTTCTGCTTTTTGTGGAAGCTTCTCCTCTCTCCTGGCATGGTATATGCAGGAATTTTCAATTTTGATGCAGGAATCCCAATTATCAATGAACTTTTACCCCAACCTTCTGATCCACTTTGCCACTTCTATTCATTTGGCACCTTTTTACCCATGTTCTGGCACTACCCCCACTGTCTTTCTCTTTGGTCACAGGCTTGTCACTTTCTCTCTTCACTTCTTTCTGTGACTGTTACCTTGGTGCCCCAGACAATTCTTGTATTGGACCTCTCTACTCTTACTCCCACATCTCACAAGCATGATTTGTTCTGTCTGGCCACTATTGTAGCCATATTATTCCTTGCCTCCCTTAATTTAATCTCCCTTGAACTATCCTCATGCCAAATCAATTGATCTTCAGTTAAATCCATTGACAATTGGTCTTCTCGGATCAGTCAATCAGAAGCTGGAGTTCTGGATCCCATTGATATTGATCTTTTTATTCTTAGGGCCTGCCTGGGTAGTATGGATAGTTTCTGTAGGTTTTCAAACTGTTTTTTCACACCCTATATCCATGCGTCAGTCTTTTTTTTTCTAGGATCTGATTGAGAGGACTGTGTGGTAGAGGGAGTGGGCTTGGTTGGGTTATACTCATCCCTTCTAACAATGTAACAAAATATGGTACATTAGAATAGTGTCTATGATGCATTTTCTATCTAAAATAATTATAAAAATGGGTAATCAGTGGATAAGGTAGGATGTGTGACAATTTAATTCCCAGAATGGCAGAAAAAATTTGAGGGTATTCCAGAAGCAGAGTTCATATATGTTTCTAACAATGGCAACATTATCTAACTAAATGCATAGCTGTGGCTGGAGATTACCTCAAAGGTGACAATAGCCTCTAGTGCACAGATATGCACAATTTTTTTCTACAGGTTCATTCCTGGAATTAAATTGTCACATCTCATATACTAAAATATAGTAGACTCTTGAAAGCATGCTGACAATAGATGTCCAGTAAAATCTAACTCCAGTGCAAAGCATTTGGCAAATGGAGGCTGGTACTGGGCCGTGCATCTCACAAGTGGGATTTGCTTCTATTGCTATTTGGGTTAATTTTCTGTCATCTGCAAAATAGATGTACTTATTTGTTATATATTTATCTACTGTAAACCTTTCTGTAAATGGCAGAAGCAGCAGCCTTTCAGATGACACCTGCGGTAGCCTGACTTTTTTATGTTTAAATTCAGAATACAATCATTGCCATCTAAACAGTTGTTTTCTGTTCTGACATCAGCTCTGCATCCCTCAGCACATCATATTCTGAATCTTCAATTAGACCCTCACAGGGAATCTTACCAAATATGAATAAACAGCATGATTAATATATTATAAACACATAAAACAACAAGAAAACATTGCAAAAAAGAAGAATCAAGTAGCATGTTTTGCTGTTGATGACAGCACTGCTGTGTTTTCTATTCACTTATTGAGTGCCTCAGTTTAAAATCCTAGAAAAAACAATTGTGGTTTCTTTAATATAATGATAATGACACTAATTCTTCTTTGCAGCATTTGCTACAGGTTAGGGGTCTAAAGCCTTGAAGGATGAAATCATTTGTTATAAGTGATTAGGGTGCCAGTAGGCATGAGAACAGCTCTGCCAATGCTCTGTCACACACACATGAGCACACAGATTTTCGGGGTTGGAGGGGAGAGAATTACAGAGAGCAATCCATTCATCAACATTGGGGCTCTGCAGCAGATGCTCGGATCTGTTTAATTGAGTTGTTAATCCAGCACAAAGAGAGACAGAATTGGCTTTGGCTTTGTCGTCAAGTCCCAGTGCCCTTTCTGTTTCATTAAGAGGAGTCGGAACACCTGGTGTGGGTCTTGGGACAATCTTGTCCGCAGCCTGTTTGTAGCTTGTTCTGACAGGGAAGAGAAAAGAGGTGATAAGAAAGCACAGGGGGTGACAAGCTGAAGCATAGCCTGCGGGGTTTGCTGGACGGCAAAGGACAAGTGAAACAGCAGCAGCACATTTAAATTTACTAGTAACCAGTGACCCCTGACCCATGTTAAAAGCAAAAGCTCTCAGGGATGAAAAGAGACACAAAAAAGGCATTCAGAATGATTGTTCAGCTCTACGACCTTCATGGCAATGGTTTAAACCTAATAAAAATACAATATTTAGGCACTTTATACAGGAATGATTTGATTAAAAGAGTATCACTTTACAAGTGTTAAATGCTTACAATTTAAAATATTTATTGGCTAATTACATTATTTGAAATTTGCATGCAGCAAGTCCCCATCATATCAAGGTAATTAATTGCACAGATGTCCTTCCCCAGCATAGTCTGTTAAAGATTCAGTACAAAAAAGTCAAATGAATTCTGCTGTTATCACAAAATTGAAAGTGCTCAAAAGCTGGCAATAAACTGTAAAAATGAAGCAGGTTGCCCCATTTTTGCTTCTCACATTCTTGCCTACGATAGAAGGATGGGGTACTTTATCAAACAATTAAGACATAAATTCTTGATTCCTGACTTCAGCAAACATAAAATGAAAAATTATATTCAATTACAGTATAAACCTTTCATTCTAAGAGGGTGATGTTTATACTGCCTGCCTCTTTCATATGTCTTTAAGTGCAGTGCATCTCTCTCCATTGCTCTGTGATGTGAGTGTGTGTGTCTCTTTTTTTCCTCTTGTGATTACCCTGATATTAACATTCCCAGCTTTTTGCCAGGGACAGTAGCACAATTATTTGAGTGGATTTTCTCTAAATGTGTACTGTTATGGTCTTAGATTTTTAAGGATCAGTGTCTATATTTATTTTTTCTAGTTATTTGACTATCTTCTCAGTGATCAGCTTCCTTTGCTCCTGGCTGCTCAAATTGCAGCTACATTTTGGTCTTTTCCTAAACTGCTGGCTTTGTGGCTCCCAATCCACCTTTCAAATCCATTTTACTTTACATTCTTCACACAAATCAGGTTTTATATTCTCATTATCAGGAAAGATGGAAATAAGGGCAGATGATATATCTTGAAGAGAATGTTGAAGATATGGAATTTTGGGACTCAATAGTGCACACTTACTGCATATGACAAATGTCAAAGTCATTCCTGCATAGATGTTTGGATGAATCTCAGCTGTAATATGTGGATATTTCTAATATCTATCTATCTATCTATCTATCTATCTATCTATCTATCTATCTAT
>JANRMT010062807.1:57507775-57606047 GCA_026402145.1 Polypterus bichir lapradei | reverse complement strand
TTTACTGTGAAATAATGCAAAGAGAACGTGACATGTGTTTCACCCTTTACGTTGCACCATGGACTGACAACTGCTGCTGGTTGACTGAATCAATCTGCAAAACACTACACCGTGGGCCAAAAAACCGTGACACTTAATTATTTTCAACTATAACTCTTATTTCTTGATCGATTTTTAAACTTTTACACGCTATGTATGCGAGCTTGGCCGTTCCTGGTTTCCCGGGAATTACAGCAGTTTCATTCCTGGGAATGCGGGAATGAAAAATGTCTGGGATTCCCTAGGTGCATGAAGATTAGAGTAAAGCCCCCTTACAAAAACTAAACTACAGAAAAAAGTTTCTTCACAAGAAAACATTAAAATAAGTATTTAAGTTGGTTTACATAATTATTAATGGGAGCATTTACAATTAGAAAAAAAACACTATTTCTTCAGTGTTAAGAGTCTGTTAATACACCAAATTTAGTAACGCAGAAGTCCATACCAAAGGCACTGGAATGTCTGGACTCAGTGGTTAACTTGAGCCTGAAGAAGTAGGTCTTTGTTCTTTTTCCAAATGACTTCACATTCTTGGTATTTGTAGTTCATTGTAGTTTTCCCTAGAGTGATGCTGTGATAACAATATAATGAATTCTTCACTGGGATATAAAGTATTCAGCCATCTTTTAAGCAGGCCCAAGTCCAGTAGATATATGCATATGAGGGAGAAATAGTGAGTGACTTGAGTGACCTTAGCATTGCTGTGATAGGAAAACTAATGTGAGGTCAAAGGTGGTCTACAAAAAAAAAGGAAACAAAGATGAACTCCAGTTGAAATATTGTTTAAAACTAAATGAGCATGTCTTCATCATACTCTGAAAGAGCTACCAGGAATGTAACCATATTAGGTGCAGCAATGTCACATGTATTCTGTGTTCTCCATTGGATTTGGTACCACACAAGATTGCAGAAAGATCAATAATTATCTGAATAGATGACATGCAAGTGCAAGTAGCTGACAGAATACTTACAGTGATAAAAATAATGTTTATGGGATGGTTATACTCTAAGAGGTCATTTTATTATAGAAAATGAAAGGTTTATGCATAGACCTTCATAAATTTTAAAGAAGAAATTATATGAAGGAGACCAGACTGTATATGCTGCCCCACTTGGCTAATAGATACATACTGAGAAGCATACAGGTGTAAAGACATGGATTTTCTAAAAAAATTACTTATACTGTACAGTATCAGGAGGGGAGGTATGAGGCTGTGAAAACACCAGCTGATAAAAAAGAAAAGATGAGACAATGTGAAAAAACTCAGAGGACCTAGTTTTAAAAAGAGGAGAGAATATGGTGAAGGGCACATGTGTTTGGGTGAGAGAGCAAGAAGGTCCAAGACATCAGCTACAAAAAGGAGGGAAAGCAGAGGAGAGCGAGCTTCTTTGAAGCCCTGATGCATCAGTGGAGCAGGTCTTCTTTTAAGATTACTGTCAACTGTTGCTTTTGCAAAGAGTAAGAAGGAAAAAAGCTGAGAAGAGATTAAAAAGTAGAGAAGTTGGAGGGGAACTTAGTCTCAGTTTAAAAGCAGTGGAAATAATATTTTAAATATAAATGTTACAGGAAGATGCAATTCTAGTTCTGATTTCTTAAAAGACTTCTTAGTGGAAAGTTTGACTCTGTCAGCACAAAAAAATTATATGCAAGCCTTTGGGTTGGGGTGGGTGGTATTTCCCATCAGCATTAAAGGCAGGGGATGTAGATGGCCTTATCAGAGTAAACATAATTGGGTAACAGCTGCTTTGTCAAAAGGCAGCCTTTATTGTTTCAAATTGAATCTTCATAGCTATGATGCAATACAATTAAAATATTGTGTAATTTTCAGCAGTTACGCTGCTACAGAACATAAAAATCACCTCCTCTAGCCATTTTCTGAACTTTCCTAAATTAGTTTTAGGGCAAGAGAAAGCCTTTTCCTAACTAATATATCCCAACTAGCTGGCACAGAAAAACTTTTTTCAGTAGGAATGAGACAAAAAATGTAAGAGACAGTACAAGGTGCAAAAACGCTAACAAGCCTGAAGCATAAGAGGCTAATCTGCTATAGCTGTGAATTCTGTTTTTAGTTCCTCTAGAATAATATGTGTCAGTTATTTTTAATATTGGTTCAGTTTTTCCCTTAATTTTAAGAAAATATATCATTACCTTTGTCATATCTGTACATCTCTTTTTCAGTAGTGTATCTTCCTCATGTATGTCTCCATTGTTTGCATCATTTTCATGAATGGAGCCATTGCCGTGAATTGTCGTTTGTATATAAATTTCTTGACTTCAGTGCATTCTTCTCATACAATTCTTTGATCTTTCTCCATATTTCTAAATATGAGGATTCTAATCATTGTTATTTGTGTTATGAATTATCATTATGGCATGTACAAATTAATTATCATTTAATTATATTGCAACACCTATTTGTTTTGTTATGGGTGCTGCCATTTTGTACATGGAGGTAACAGCGGGTTGCTATGTAACACTGAGTGACATTACATAACATAACATAATATTTAAGCAGGCTACTAAGTACATTAACTGTCCAAATTTCACTAGCTCTAGTGAGATTTAAAGTGTTTCAGATTTCAAATTACTAGCTATGAACATACAACTGTTTCCAAGTTTTAATTTTTATCCACATGTTGGGCTTAGACATTTCTTAGACTTGGTTTCCTGGTTTTGAATGCACTCATTTCTTAACTTATGATTCATCTTCTGACCTGTATTTTAATTTTGCCAACTGGTCTGACATTTCTCCAGTCTTGGCAGAATAGCTAATTTGATGTTAGTAACAACATTTATTTGCTGGTCACATGATTTGCCAGTGAAATCAGTATGAAAGACGGCATGGCACACATGGAACTACTGTATCTTCAAGTTTTGGATACAAATTAAAAGGAAATCAATTGTGATAACAAGATTTACATAGGGAAAGAATTATAGATAAGTATAAGAACTTTGACTTATTAATGTTAGTGGTGGGTTCCTTTTTACTGATTTTTAATGTTTTTCTGTAAAGATTCTGGCAATCTAACACTCAATTTGGGTATTTTTTGAGTCAACGACTCTAATTCATATATCCAATTGTGGCAATTTTATTAATTTTGAAGGTCAATAATTTTTAAACCATTTCATCTGCCATTTTAGTTTTTATGCAGGCCAATATTTTGGAGTTCCCATTGTTAGGGCAAATGCTCTTGTTGTTAGTGGTGTGCCCTCTGAGGTAGTGGCACAATGTGATTGGTTCAAAGGTCCTTCAGAAAATCATTTCTTCATCCATGTTGCAGACTCAGAACCCTTTCAAATTATTCTTTAAATCTCTTTCTGGTAAACAATCTTTAGTAATGACTGCATTGCTATTGTTTTTTGACCATGATTTTTGCCTTTTGTTTTGGGTTTCATGCTTGTTCTTTTTGAACTTCCAGTCTTAATGGCTTTTCCTCTCTCTCTCTCTCTGTCTCAAAACCAGTCTGTTTGCAGACATCACAGTTTGGTTGGACTTTGAATGTTTCCCTTTGTTTTGCCGCTGTTAATTTGTTTTTTGACATAATTCTGGATAATGACAGTTGCTTTGGTTCTTTCATTTAGTTTTGTTTTCCTTTCCTCTTCACGTGCTCCCTTTGAGGAAAAACTTTCTTTTTTACTGTTTTCAAAGCATAATTACATAGAACTTACAAGAACCTTTGTTATCGTTTGACTCCGGGCAGTCACTATGGTCACCTGCCTATTTTAAATAATTTAAGTAAGTTAATGAAGCTAGAAGTCAATCATAAAATCAAAAACTGCATATAAAAGACACAAGTACAGATGAAAAAGTGTCTTAAACTGTTTCCAGGACTGCTTTTATAGACCAAAATTCTGATGATGCAGATTCCCAAAAAATATGAAATATCACAATCAAGCAAAAGGAAAAAGTATAATATAAAAAACTGAATTTATCATGGTGTTGGTTCTGAAAACTATTTTAATGAAGCAGTGATGTCAAAAGTTAAATGAAGATCACTAATTCTAATGCACTAATTAATTAAGCACATCAGTAGATCAGATGAGTCAGCTAAAAAACAGCATTACATTAGGGGCACTAAAACAAACAAAAAAAATGAATGAAAACTTTGCCAATGTATATACTAAAGGCTTAATACACATTTAAATATTACAGAAATCAAATGCTGCAGACTACATTAATCACACATTCAACACCAGAACAGAGAATCATCAAAGTGGACTACATGTGTATTTCCAACTAATAAAAACTTGGAGGCATCTGCAGGGCATGTATACATGTAGCAAAGTAGAGAGCAATAAAAATAAGTCACCCTCACAGTTCAGTAAAAATTGTTTAGCATTGTCTGTGCTCATCCCATCCACAGTGAACAAATTTGGAACATTAAATTCATTCTGTGCCTTTCTTGCAGCTAAATGTCTGTACAAACCTTGTTCCGACCACTTGTTAGCTGAATTGTGTCTCCATCAATGAGGAGTTCTATATCAGGTTAAAACAGAAAGTACTTTCCAGTTCCATATGCATTTAAACTAGCACAGGACTATTGGAACCATTTTCTAATATCCAAACTGTAATTTTTTGAAAATTATGCTGTCTGGTTTGTAATTACACTTGTCAACAATCATTTTGCTACTGGGAGTCTTTCCCCTTTACTTGAACAGGTTTCACTTGCTGACTCCAAATCTGAAAACTGTTTTCATCCTGCACGTTCCGTTTTTTAGTTATGATGATTCCAGGTCTTGGACAGCTAGGGTGACTGGACAGTAAAGGCAGATAACCTTTCTTGATAAATACTGGTAATTCCACTAGGGATGCCACTGAGATAAAATAATTCTCCGAACATTACTAACAGCTGTGAGTTGTTTACCTTGTCATTATTCATTTTATTTAAAAATTATTAATTTTAATTAGCAGAAAAAATATTTGTAACTGATTACCAGGTCTTATATGACTCTAAAGCATAATGACACAACTCAGACATGACAGTGCAGTAGGCAGAGGTTTTACTGTTAAACATAACATTGCATTTCAGGACATTTTGTTTGATAGATTCACCATTACTTTAAAAATTTTGTCAAGGTCGATGGACAGAAACGGCGATGCTTTTCAGCATTTAAGAAATAAATTTGGTCTCGAGAAAAGTAAAGCTAAAATTAAGGAAGGTGTTTTTGTTGTTCCTGAAATCAGTGAACTGATGCTTGATGATGAGTTCAAAAGGAAACTGAAGCCCTCTGAATCAGCAGCATGGGAAGTATTCATGCAGGTTGTCCAGAATTTTCTTGGCAGTCACAGAGCAGAGAATAATGCTGAGCTTGTGGAGAACCTGCTGAAAGTGCATCTGCTTATGTGAGCCAGAATGTCACTTATAAGGCATTTTTTACATTCTCATCTCGACTTTTTCCACTGGGCGATGTCAGCGATGAGCACAGGGAAAGATTTCACCAAGATATAAAGGTGATGGAAAACTGATATCGGGGAAGATTCACTTTAAGCATGATGGGTGACTACTGTTGGTTCTTGCAAAGAGAGACTAATGTGCAGTACAAACGCAAAAGTGAATGTCTCCAATATTTTGGGCACACTGACCTCACTTTTATATTGAGGTAAATTGACATAAATATGCTTTAATGTGTCTCTGGTATCGTCTTCTGGTTTGCTTTCAGAATAAACACATCAAAATAATTTTGGTGGGGCATATCATGTTGACATATTATATTGATATTCAAAAGTGTCAAAACGTCAATGATGTGTATTTTAAAAACCTGACGTGCTAGCTTAATTCTGATTTCATATATGAAATCACTGTAAAAAATTTAACAAAGAGCTGCTTTGAAGTTCCCAGTAGTAAACAAAAAATATTTTTTTGTAGACCAGTGTTATTAGCAATCTACATACATTGATGACATAGTCACACGTGAGTTACTGTCAGCAGAGAATTACCATTTAGTTTATTAAATGGTCGCCTGCCATTCAAAAAAATCACCTTCTTCAAAAGTATATATATGATTTTTTTTTTTATATAAAACAGTATTTAATTTTCATTTAATGTAATCAATATACTAGCTTTGCAGTTAGAAAAATATGGGCATTCAACTTATAATACTAACACCTGAAATACTGCATACAAGAAAAGACCGGTCAACAAAGAATACTTTTCATTGTAATACACAGCTCCACATACAGGAGTGAGCCAGTTTATGTTGGAAATTTACAAGTGACCTAAATGTAACCAGAATTAGTAGTATGACTACATGGAAGGAGTCTGGAAGACAGCTGAGACTGAGGTAACCATCAGGAAGATGAAAAGGCCAGGGGTGAAACAGTGTGACAAAAAATAGGTCAGCTGGGGCAGCACATTGTGAGGTGAGTAACTTACAGAACCACTCCAACCGACCAACACAGCAATTGATTTTAGAAGCAGCTTTAGAGGGGCTACAGGATTTTTCCTTTTAGTCAGTTTCTTTGGTACTTTGAGCTTTCCTTTGATTATCCGTCACTTATTCCTGTTTTATTTTTGTACAATTAATACATCTTTAATACAACATCAAAATGTGTCTCTACCATGTGTACAAGAACACATTTTGAGTTTCTGCTAACGTTTGTAATCTCAATATGATTCCAAAAAGCACACAATTATCATTGCCATTATTTTTGTAAATTTCTTCCACACAATTTCTGGCAGTGGGAACATTTGCTATTTGTGAGCCCCTCTTGGGACAAGGGGAGGGACTTTGATGTGATAATTGATTTAGTGTTAAAAGGAAACAAACAAACTGCTCATTCTATACTAGAAAGACATGGGAGAGGAAATCCCACAAACTTCAAAAGGCTTTTTATACAACAATAGTCAGGGACAAACTCTGTTTATAATATAGGGCATGGCAGTATGAAAAATTGCACAATATAACCCAGGAAACTATTATTCACTTTTCTCTCAAATAGTACCTTTTTGCTTAAAGCTAATTTGTTATTTCAGTCATTTGGTACACAGCATGTTACTGCATATTACTTTCCGCTTGTCGTGTTGATGTGATTTAAAGAGCTTTGCAGGATAGTTTCTTTAATATTATGGATAAGTACTTTATGTCAGCAGTTGATCTCATTTGTTGCTTTAAAGTGTATTAAACTAGTTGTTATTAGTTACCATTATGTATTTAAATAAATCCTTGTTTCATTTCAACAAATGTAAATACATTTATTTTATTAATGATGTGGACTCAAAGGTCGTAGCACACATTATTTGTTAAAGGGTCACAGGTTACCACAGCGCAGAATATTAGAGGATTCAACCCCGAGTACTCAAACAGGATCGATTTAGAATCACCAATTAGCCTTGTCTTGGTAATGTTGGAAAGTGAGTACCCTGAGAGAGTACCCTCGTGCAAACACTGAGAAAACATACAAATAATTTAAAAACAGTGGTCAAGCTAAAAATGGAACTGGGATGTGTGGAGATGGGAGAAAATTGAACTAATCCCTGCATTTCGTCGAAGAACCACAGAGTACATATGGATTGTCTGCAGGTTTTCCTTTCAAATCATCCATCCATTATCCAACCCGCTATATCCTAACTACAGGGTCACGGGGGTCTGCTGGAGCCAATCCCAGCCAACGCAGGGCACAAGGCAGGAAACAAACCCCGGGCATTGTTCAGGTAATGCTGGAGCACTATGGGAATCCCCAACTACCAAAGGGTATTATCACACTGTCTTGAATCATTAGAAAATGTTTATCATTAACAATGACTAAATATTGTAATGAATGCCAAAGTTAAAAAATGTCACATCACACAGAAGTGACATTCTACTCCATTGTTTACATATTTAGAATTTTATGATAATCAGGCTGCTGCCCAGCTACCAAATCTATATCTGGAATTCCTTGCAATTGGTGCAATATAAAGCACTACAAAACAACAAGAATACACTTCATCTCACTTTCTATTAGAAGTTGCATCTTCTTGCTACTAAATTAGTTTCTGCTGCCCATACCTGTAGTAATCATGCAAACACTCTTTCTCTCTGTGTCTCCCCCTCTCCCCGAGTGGCTTGGCCAATCATCGCTATGTCACCCTTTAAAAGCTCATTGCCCACTCATCACATGCTCTCCAATCTGACACTCATGTCTTTTAAATTCCTCTGTGACACCACCAAGACTTCTAGAAAAAGTCATTCTTGAACATGAGAAAATTAATCAGTCGGCCTGCCACTAAAATAGAATCCAAGGGCCTCTTCCTGTTTGAATTCTTAGAATCTTACTATAATATGTTAAGTGGCTTATCAGCATATTGAAGAAATTTCATTGTTAATACAGAGTAAAAGTCTTATAGCGCTCAGTATGTGCTCTTTTCCCATTAAAAACAATGTTCTTGCCGTGAAGAAAGCTTATCTTAATAAAAACTAAGGTTGAAAGTACACTATGTGTTTTTGTTTCTTCAAAGCATTCCTTTAAGATCAAAATCTCTTTTTGATACCAGATTTTGCCTGAGTTAATCTTGGTGTTATGAATATATTTTAACTTACCAATATACATTGCCATTCTTTGCTGTATTTTATTTGCTATTCTTAAAATGATAATTTATTTAGCCTTATAATAGCTTGGATACAACTAGTTACATACAGTACTGTACCCCAGTTATCATATTTTAGTATAGAAAAGTAATACCTGTACATAACATAATAAATCTACACAACAAAATGAAATGCTTTGGGATAGTGAACAATGTGTTCTATGTCTAACTTGTTACAATAAGTCTTTAAAACAGAGGATTTACTTTTTGGACAAAGCTTTCAACTGTCATGAGCTGATTCATAAAACTAGGCCATAGCAGTCAGATATCACAATTTCCTATATTAATCCACTGAGATCAAGGGCAAAAGAACATTGTGTGCAAGATAATTTTGTTCATATGTTTATCGGCTTTGTACCAGTTGAGATTTCCATTTTTGTATCTTTTCATCTTACTCTTCTAAACATTTTGTCAAGTGTCATCACCCAATTTGCACTCAGTTATGGTTTTGCCCCTTTTGGTAAATACTTTAATTTGTTATAATACTAAGAAACAAAGAAGGTAGGTAGAGATATATGAGAGGGAACCTTGCAATTGCTCCATCCTGGGTATGACGTTAACCTGCATCTAATCCAGCAAGCAGGTCCTCCAACTTGCAGGGAAAATTTGGGGGTTGGTGGCAGGATTGGCACTTCAGCCACTGTAAAAATTCACACTGTTCCATTCCACTTGAACTAGTACAGTGCTGAGGTGTCACCTGATACACGGCTGCACTCGGGTACTAATTTGTGATCCTGATATATTTCATTATGTGGTGGTTGTGGCAACATGCTGTATCAGTGCATGCTCCCAACCTCCTCCTAAAAATTAACACAGGAATAGGGTGCAGCTATCGAATATGCCTCAAGGTATCATATGCCTACCAGTAAGGTTAACAAGTCCACTGAGTTGCATCACACTGAGTTAATAATTTCTAGAGCTTACTCTAAAATCACGCAGGTGACTTCGGCAACTTTTTTTCTTCAAACAAGTGTTGAGGTGTCTATGGAAAAGCATCGTGAAAAATACATCTTGAGAAATGGCACATACAAATCTGCATTTTGCGATATGTCAATGTACCTGCACACACAGCATTGTCAGTCAAAGATTTTTTGACCAAAAACAATGTGGGTTTGCTTTTACACCCCTTGCATTCACCAGATCTCATTTTCTGTGACATCTTTTTGTCCTCAGAATTAAAATTGAGACTGAAGTCAAGAAGATTTACCACCGTGAAAGAAATCCAGGAAAAACAAGGTTGTAGACATAATGACAAAAGATGATTACAGAAAATATTTCCAGGAATGGGAGAAGCATTGGGACAAGTGTATTCCATGTCAAGGAGAGAATTTTGAAGATGACTAAAATGAATTGCTGTAAGTCATATAGTAAAGGTGTTTTTTTTTGTTTTTCTTGTTGTTTTTTTTTTTTACAATTTCAGGAATGCGGTCCCATATGCATCAAAATGTGCAAAACTTTAATCATTAGAATTTGGATTCTCAACTTTTAAGATCTTTTAAGAGAGTATTGATAACACCAAAAATGTTGTCTACCATATGGGCCCATAAAGTGAATGATTTATAATGGTAATATTCCAACAGGAGGTAGTATACCATTGTGTTTTATACTGAGATCTAGGTACTGGTAGTACCCAATAAATGGTTACAAGCTGGACAGCACCCAAAATTAGCACAGTATGACCTTAAATTGTACTTCCAGTGTGCAGTGGTATAAGAAAATAAAGCAAAATACATTATATATTTTAGCTTGATCATCCTTAAACAGCTTGGGATTATGTCATGAAGTGACTAAAAGGTAGCGCCCAAAAAAAAGAAAAAGGAATAAATACTTATCAGCAATTTAGGAATTGTAAAGCCTCAGAAACACAATTCCCCTAGACAAGTGAGAATAAAGTAGCCCTTGACCAGATGCAAGATGTGGGGGACTGACAATGTGAGGTGATTTGAGCCGAAGTTAACTACTACTTTATATACCTAAACCTAATTATATGATTAAGATTTTACTTATTCTCTCTTTTTTAATGTTCACCACCCACCTCCTATTCTGTTATTCTGCATCAACCATATGAAAATAAATTGCACTGTGATCTCACAGTGGCATATTGCAACATTAAAAAAGCATCATCTGGAAAATACAAATGAATTAAAGAAACTGTAGAAATTAAACAAATGGTATGGAACACTGTTTCTTAAACTATGTGTCAAAACTCATACTGATGGCGGTGATTTTTTTATTTGGGTGATCAAATTCATAAATTTAAGAACCCCCAGTATAGAAGATGAAGAAAACAAGGAACACAAAAGTGGAGCTTGACAGAAAACAGAATGAACTATCAGACACTAAAAAGCAAGATGAGACAAATACTGTATGAAGAAATGATTTGAGAGCTGGTGGAAAGTCCTGGACACACCTTTAGATCTTATAACATATGAAGACAACATAATGGGCAGAAATACAACCAGCAAAGAAATGTACAATAAGAAAAAGTGAGCTGTTAACTAATTAGTGAATTTAAGAGGGCAGGGAAGTTGAGCAATGCACAGTACACCAACATGGTAATTGGCAACAAAAGAATTAGAAAGGTTAATGGTATTTTTAATGTAAACCTTTAAGAAAAAGGGTGTATTATAAAATGGCATTATTCATTTTGATCTTCCTGAAACACAGGTCTTTGATTTAGCAAGCTACTGCCATTCTTTCTTTATGTCAGCTAAAAAGTCTCAGTTTCCAAATTGGAGCCCCTCTTCAGAATGCAGCCACCATGCCTTTCCTAATAAGATTACTGATTACAAACCAAATGAAATCTTGAGACAATTCTTAAAGGCACCACCGGGACACCAAAGTTTTGAACAATGAGACATAATTTAACACAATGGAAACCTTGAAGGACAGGGCTTTTGTGCACCCAAGAAACCAATGGCAAGATGTCGGCTCCTGCCTTTAAAAAACCCTTTCACAGCCCAACTCCTTGCTTCCTCTGTCAGGTCACTGCTGTCCATCTGGCTGTAACTTTGGCTGTCTATAGTAAGTCCCCATAGGCTATAGGGTGTAGGCGCAAACAAAGGTTAGCTCAATCCCTTCTACTCTAAAGGGTAACTGGTGCCAGACTGGAAAAATGGAAGATTGTCTAAAAAGATGTTGGACAAGGGGAGCCATTAGTCCATACCTATATAAGATAGCAACTTCCTGAGCAGAGGGAGACGGTACTTAAGGTATGACTAAGGAAAATAAAACATAAAACAAAGAATAAAATGCTGAAGATCCTTCCACATGTCTGGAGAAAGCCAACCAAGAAAGGAACCAAGCATCGCCAGACCATAAGTAAACCTGCTTTGATTTAGAAAACTATTTATTGTAACTTAATAAATAGGGTAAAGCCAGCTAGTGTATTATGGTGTTGGTGCCACTCTAACTGGAAGTTAATAACTATTGTGAAGGATTTGTTCTAGCCGTTATAAGTACTTTCCAAAGCCAGTTCAAGGCAGCATCTAACATACACACATAGAGAAACTCTGTGGAGGGTTAGCGTAGCCCAGTGTGGACTTGCTGTGAGTAAATGGACGCAATGTGGGGGGTGCCATATTGCAAGGAAACGGAAGCTTCATAACTAGCTAACAAACCTATACATTGTGAACACATGAATTGAAAATCAGAATTCATAAGTTATGTGCCTTTTTCCATAGGAAAAAGTTTAACTAAGCTTTTGTTTCATATGTTTTGTGTTGTTATTGTCCTTTGTCTATATATCTATATAGAATACATCTATATGTACTTGCTTATATCTATCTTTATTTATCCTTATGTTATACATAATTTGTATCATTTTGTTCTTTGCAGCAAGCGTGTCTGGGTTTGTTTGTAAAAATAAGTATTGCCATGAGCAGACCACAACAGAGATGTTTAAAGTATATTTTTACCTATTATACAGCACTCTTCATATTTCTGGCATACTGGCTGGAAAGTGATAAAAGTTAAAACTTATAATTAAAGGAGCAATTCAACCCATTTCCCTACAAGGACATAAAACAACGTGATTAATTTTATAAATGGTAAGCACTCATATTTTTAAACTTCAAACATATTTTAAGAGGAGCAATCCTGATGAGTATAAAGAAGACATATGCAGTCACTAAGGAAAATGTTGTTGATTAGAATATAAAGTAAAAACTCCTCTGAAATCATGGAAGAATATAGAGAATAGTGGTGTCAGGGTGCCTTTTTAAAGCGTCGTGTTTGATATTTTAATATTTATTTAATCATGTTAAAATATTTGAAAATGTAGCAGCTCAATATTTTATCTTGTCATTTCATTGTAATTTTTGGTGGAATCAATAAGAGATGTACTTTAATTATTCTACCAAATGAATTATAACTCTCTGTGGATATTTGCATGGATGGGTTATTTTAAATTATTTAAAATTCTTAAGGTTCAGAGGTCTTTGCCTTCATTAGTCAAAAGTTTTCCCGAGGTGGGTTAATTTCTGCGGACAGCAGGATGCCTCATTTTCTTACCAGATCACCTTGGCCTTCTCAAACAGAAGGGGGAAGGGGAAGAAAAATATGGTGACTGCTTGAATGTAACTGGACTAAATGAAAAAAAAAAAAAAACATTGATTCATAAAAAAAAAACCATGATTTGGCTTTTTATTTATTGCTGTATGTTTCTCTTTCATATTATCTGGACTTGTATACGTATTTGAATATACAAATTCAAGAAAAGATCTATGAAGTAGCTACTGGGTCACCTATATTGACTGTGAGGTTGCCAGAATGGGATTTTAAGATTAAACAAATCCTTTGACATCTACATTGTGAGACATTATTTTTAATGTCAAAGCTGGAAACTGATAGAAAATAATTTATGTGCCGATTATGATTAACCCATTGGTCTCCTTTTGTTGTAGACATCCACACACTTAATCCCAGCAATGACATTTAGCTGATTCAAATAATACATTTTTTAAAATCTGAAACTGTTTTTTAAGGTATTCATATTTTTATTTTTTTTAGCTAGAAATACACCTAATATTTCAAGTCAGGAATATTGTTTTAAGAGATATTTACATGTCATTGTTAATAAAAATGTATTCTGTACTCATGCTTGTGAACAATAGAAACAGACACAACTGCAACTATTTATAGCATCAAAAAATTGTGGAATAAGAACAAATTTTAAACATAAATCTGTACTGGCCCGTGTGAAAGGGGAGTTAATTTTGTTCAAGTTTATTCCTCTAACACTGTATTTATGTGTGTAAGTGATGACTAACATTGTTTTAGGTCAGCCAATTAAAACACAAGAAAGATAAATCAATCGGCAAAGCAAGAAACTGCGGAAGCTGGATTTCACATAGTTGTTCATAAAGAAGAGGCTTTTTTTGTATTTATTATTTTTCATAAAGCTGCTGTCAACAAGGGTGTTATATTTATCCTGTTAATGGGCGGGCATTTTACAGTATTAAAGATGTATACTCTGCCACAAATAGCTATTACTGTAAACTGTGAATAAAGCGAATGATGTTTCATGCATATCTGAAGAATCCAAACACAATGGGCTTAGAGCAGCAGGGTCAGGAGCTGAGACAGTTAGGAAGAATTGGAAGGAAGCTAAAGATGCTTTCATGTAGTAGGAAACTGATAACAACTTTTTGTGATAGGCTGATGTTTCGCCAGCTAACGACCAAAAAAACATATTTATTATTTTCATTTCCTTCTTTGCTTTTGAAGATTTTAAGAACTTTAATCTATGCTTAAGTTTTTATTTTAAACATGCAAATATGTATTTGCTATATGCTGTGAGGAAAGAATAAATATTCTAGCACTCTGTATAACCTGAGTTAATTAATCTGTACTTTTTGTATCATTAATATAGTTTAATTTGCATCAAGATATAAACTGGAGTAAAAGGTAAATGCTTATACGAACACATTTTAATATAGTGAAATCTGTCAGTTTTATAATGACTGCCAGTGACAATTTACTGTACCTCTTTTGAGGTATAGTAGCTTCAGCAACTTCACCAACTAAAAAAAAATAAAATAAAGCAAAACATTTTTCAAGGTGCAAAATTAGCATAGTATTAAAAGTAACACTTTTGTTAACATCTTATTTCACGTCACTTGTATTTTGTACAAAAGGCAACTCATTCAACAAGTAATTAAGAAACCTTTTCTATACATTAAGCCTTCTTAATGTGACATACAGGTGATTAAGTAGATTAGTTTGTATTGATATGATATAAAGTGCAATAATGTTAGGTCTGAACCATCACATACAAATACAGCTTTTATCTATGCTTCTGGTAAGATGATTAGGATCAAAAAAAACTTTTGAGATATACTGTTGATTAAATGCCACCAATGATCACCAATCAGTTATTTTACTGGTGTAGCAACTAAAAGTTAATGGTACATGAATATCCGTTTGAGTAATAATTGTTTTAATAGAAGTGGTACAATAAAACCATTTTGCATTAATGACATGCATAACATCTATACAATGAAGTATCTACAGTACTTTCTTGTTCTTAGTTTTTATACACAGTGCCTATTCATCTCTCATTTTATCTTTGTTTACCCTGTTACTTGGATTCAGATACTGCTTGCTCAGCATGTTTTGTTTTATGTGGTTCATGACTTTCACATAAATAAATGATCTTGCAAATAAAAAAACACACACATTGTATTTTATGGTAGCCAGTCATGCATATGAAAGAAACTCTATATTGTTTTTTATACTGCTATGCTAATGTAGTGAAAGATTTTTGGTATAGTGTGTGTTTGGCAAGAGTGGCAGGGGTCATTTGGAAGATTATAATATAGCATGATTCATAATCAGATCACAAATGATAAATTAAAAGTATCACAATGAAATTTTCACCAATGAATAGGCAGTGAATGAAAGGGAAACAAAGTGTGTACAGTAACAGGGACACATACAGTAAGTGGGAAGTACAAACTTCACTGAAAGAGGAGAATATCAGACGCAACACACCCCAAACAAAAATAATGTTAAAAGTTTGGTAATTCTCAAGACAAAGTTGTTTTGTCACAGTCTTAGTATTTATTCATTTGCCACATGAAACTGTGTCCTAATGTGAAGCATTTTAGCCAGTTCTTGTTCTTTTGCAGGTTTCACTCCACTGTCAAAAGAAATCTTCACTATGGTGCATTGTTCAACAATGGTGCAATACATGTTCATTTGACCTTGGCTTCAACTAGACTAACAGCAAAGCACTGCACCTTGCGTTTTCATTCTACCCATAAGGCATTGCAAACGTGTTGTATTGCATCAGCTTCTATCTGCATGGTTTTCAAATTGCCCTTACTTTTTGATTTACCCTTTTATTTTCCACAGTTTGATACATTATTTACTCAATCAAGGTTGTTGCAAGGGATTAACCTAAATATGTGGAAGGTCTGACACTTCAAAAGTGGTTTAACCAACAGGAAACATTTAAATAACCAAAAACGTATAAGATGTATTGTTTTAAATGAAAGGTTAAAGGAAATCATAGCACACAGACACAATAGAACAACCATTTACTAAGGCATATATCTGTAGTACTAGGGTGTTGTACCGTGTTAGCCATTATCAATGTAGTAAAAAAGTCAAGCAAAATGACACCTTTCATTGGCTAACTAAAAACATTCCAATATGCAGATTGCTTCAGACAATCTTGCCTGAAGAAAGGGCCTAAGTTGCCTCGAAAGCTTGCATATTGTAATCTTTTTAGTTAGCTAAAAAAAGTGTCATTTTGCTTGACTTTTTACTAAGGCATATGTGAAAGAGAAATTAATATTTTGTTCTGTTTCTATGTATCTCACAAGTCTTGAAGTCCCAGATTTCAATATTTAGGTAACACTGAAGTCTAATTTGCATTTTATATTTAGTTTTACCTTTTTCCCTTAAACTGTAGTTGGGAAAAGAGATCCCAATTGTATTTCCATCTAATGTAGGTATGAGTTTCCAATGACATTTCCATCTACTGTAGATACTGAAAACCAATGACCATAGTCATATTTTCAAGATGTGAGGAATGGTGTGAGGTAGGCATTCATCTGATACCTTTAAATAAAATCAGTGTTTCAAAATGTTTGACTGGCACAATGGGAAAAAGTTATCAGTTAATAATCTTTCAATTATTAACACAATTTCTTTTCTTATTGTAATAAAGAGTAGTCCACATGTTTCTAGTTTTCTAAAATTGCATATTTAAATCTTTTTTTCCTCTTGGCCTGAAGAGGCTTTCATAAGGTGACGGGAATATGGCAGCATCATTGATGAAGCACAGGTGTTGCTTATTCTTGGTTATGTTGTATAATCATAATTCATGAATCTTTGGATGTCACTCTATGCCTCAGATCAAAGTATTTATGTTTTTGTTTGGATAAACAGTGCAAAACTCTTTGCCCCACACTCCAATACAAAAAATGTATCTTTTAAGTAAAATGTATTGCTTTCTTATAAATTACTTAGAATAAATACAAAAATATTTAAAAAAATATCTTTGGCTTTAATGGATTAAGCACCTCTGGGTTTGAATCCCACACCTGATTGCTGGTTGTGTAAAGTTCATATGTTTGCCCTCTTCATCTGTTTTTTGCCTTCTAGGTTTTCTTCTTAAATCGTCTGTAAATGCACATTTGACAAATTGATACAAATTTGGTGACATTTGGGCCCAGTGATGGTCTAGTATCCCATTTAGGATTGGTTTCTGCTTTGAACCAACTGCCTCCATGGGTGGTTGTAGACAGCTATTATATTGAATTGCAGATTTCAGAATGTTAAATTATGTCATTACTATCTAACTATCCTCCTATTGTTACTATAAATGTAATGTACACAACTTACAAAAGATACTTTTTTACAGATATTTTGTGTCCAAATCATTTATTTTTCCCTTCCATAATTTGTTCCTACTTTCTACAATTCATTATAATTACTCTTTATTTAGGAGACACCTTTACCTTTATCCAAAGAGTCTTATCCAGATCATACATTAATTTTCTGAAACTACTTTTTTTTGTCTTTACAGTACATTCACAATATAGGTGACATAGTGGCACTGCTCCATCTTGGCTACAGGGTCTCAGCCCAGTTACTGTCTGTACATGCATGTAAGCTTAATCAGTAGCTCTAAATTGTCCTGGAATGGGTAAATGTGAGTGTGGCCTTTGATGAACTGGCATCCTGTCTAGGTTTGTGCCTGCCAGGATAGACTCTGACTCACCAAAACCTTTAACAGAAGAAGGACCATCTGCTGACCTGATGGCTATTCGCAATATTCAACAAATCGGCATCTTAACATCTTAACATTACATCTGTTCAGTAGCTTCTTAATCATTTCAATATAAAGAATTGATAGCTATTTGCAATTCTTAGAGTGTGATAAAATATTGTCATTTATTTTGTTCAAAGTCGCATTTTGTTTTCCAGTATGTGTCCTATAAAACATTTGGGAAAAGAAATCAAACTAATAAATTGTGAGTGAAACTTGTTAATTGGTACAGAACACAATGGCAAGCATTGCAAATAAAAGACCACAATTCATTTTTCTGATCAGGTATTTTTTTGATCCTAAGCACATGTATATTGACCATGTAAATACTTAATCATTTTTAGATTGCTTTTTACAGTGCGTAGCCAGTTGCATATGCAATTGTGCACCTGGGAATAACTGAATCCCTTTGGGTCAAACATCCTGGAGCAGTACAAAGTGAGAAATAATCATTCATTAACCTTTCACCTGGAAGGGGTTTCTATTGAGTCACTCTTGAGACACTTCCATTGTCACTTCCCCTCCAGCTGGCTTACCACAATTGACAATTCATATAATGATCTAAAATTGATTAACTCTGTCACACAGTACAGATTTTCTTTTTCAATTACACCGTGAATAATTTACCTCTAGTGTAGTCGTTTAAATGAGCAGACGCTCAGCATTGGGGATTTGGTGGAAAAATTCATCCTTCATTGCAGTTGCATGAATTTCAATATATGCACACATACGTGTGCAGTAGTGTGTGCTGCTGTCTTTTTTCGAACACAGTATATCAGCATGGAGAAGGATCTCAATGCATTCAAATTATATTTTAAATGGGACTTTTCACGGCTTACATTTTGGCCTCTGACAACATTAATTTAACTTCAATGCATATAAATTGACTGGAAAAAGATAGAAACATTCACTTTGTAATTTTTTCTCACTCACATACACTTTCTTTAACATATCCTCATATTTTCATTCAATTTGAAAACAGACATAAATAGCTGGTATTTAAGGCTTATTACTTCTTGGATTTGATGTTCTTAGATTTTAGGCAATTTAATAATCATGCTACAGTTGATAATGAAGCTTAGAATGCTTTTTTGTTTAAGTATCACTCCAATTAGCCTGAGATGTTTGGAAAATAAAACAATAAAATAAAATACAACAATGTAAATATGAAGGAGTGGAAAATGCACAACATATAATGAAAATAATAGCAATCACAATCATAATTAAAAGATAATTATCTCTTAAAATATGCAGTGAATTTAATTGTTTCACTTTTTTTAAACATTAATTGCTTTACATCATATGTAGTATTAATGATGAAAGTAGAGGTAACACTACTTTAACTATTTGGGATTTAAAAAAAATACAAATTTTAAAGAAATACCTGTTTACTTCACAAACAAGCGTTCAATGCTACTCCAAAGCAAAACCATGCATGTTACTCCAGTCTAATTAACAAACACTAGTTAACACAAATCAAAGATATGTTTATGGGAACTGGAGTAAAGTTAAGGTAGAAAACAGGCAATATCTATATATCTCTCTATTGGCATGCAAGGGCATCTGAGGATCATCTTCCTTTGGCATGGTATGCAGTACCACTCCATGTTGAGAGAGAGCACTGTTGCTACCATATTATCTCTTTTTACCTCCTGTCAAATGAGGACACCAAAGCCACTCCCATATAGCCCCAAGAAACCTGCCTCTTGTGGTCGGACTCACATGAGAACAGAATTCCCCAAAAGAAGGCTTCTGGGTTGGTACTGGAATCACTCTATGCAAGAGTTCCCTAACACAGAACCACTCACTTAACCTTTGGAGAAATTGACTTGGTTTAAAAAGGGATGGAAGTGTCTGTTTTCTATTGTGCTCTCAAGTGCCAGTTTCTGTTCAGTTTTTTGGTGCTGATCATTAAATGGGGTGACCCGTTTGCCCCCATGCCAGCTTTTCTTTTTGACTCCTCTGCTGTTTTAACCATTCTATCTATCTATCTATCTATCTATCTATCTATCTATCTATCTATCTGTCTGACTGATGCTGTTTTATTACACATTGTAATTATTTTACGTTCAAAATGAACTCTGGTACAATAAAGAAAATAACTTACACTCGGTGGCATTGTAGTTGTAGCATGATGGCTCAGAGGCTATTCCTGTTTGTCTGTTCTCCCCTTGTCTTTGTGTGTTTTTCTTGAAATACAATAGCCTTCCCCCAACACTCCCAAATTATTCATTTCTGACTGCAGACTGACAGTGTTTGAATGGGAATGTGTGTATTATTGTGAGACTGATGCCTTTAATGACCTCTTGGGCACAGCCATCAGCACTGTGTCTGTTTGCGGAGAGAGTGTCGACCTTATCGAGAGGTTTACTTACCTCGGCAGTGACATTCATGTCTCTGGTGACTCTTCCTATGAAGTCAGTAGATGGATTGTGAGAGCATGGGGGGTCATGAGGTCACTGGAAAGGGGTGTGTGGTACTCCCGATATCTATGCAAAAGGACGAAGGTCCAAGTCTTTAGAGTCCAGTCTTGCTATATGGTTGCGAGACATAGACGCTATCCAGTGACATGAGACGAGGACTGGACTCCTTTGGTACTGTGTCTTTCCAGAAAATCCTTGGGTACTGTTGGTTTGACTTTGTGTCGAATGAGTGGTTGCTCATGGAGTCCCAAATGAGGCACGTTACCTGCATTGTGAGAAAGCATCAGTTACGGCACTATGGCCATTTGGCACATTTCCCCGAGGATGATCCAGCTCGTATGATCCTCATTGTTGGGGACCCGAGTGGCCGGACCAAGCCAAGGGGCCGCCCACATAACACCTGGCTGCGGCAGAAAAAGGGTAATTTCCAGAAGGTGGGACTGGTCCGCGTGTTGCCTGGGGGGTTGTCAACCAGGATCCTGAGTTGTTTTGTTGTGTAGTGGGTGCGGCAACGCACTGTACCAGTGCACACTCCCCAACTTGACTTAACTTGATGCCTGGTCCAGGACTTTTTCTTGTGTTGTGCCCAATGCATCCAGGGTGGTCTCTGTGTCTCCTTGTCACTCTGAATTGAATTTAACAGATTTGTGAATATTATGGTATGATTTCATAGCTGGTTTGGCAAATTCAAAGTAGCAACAAAGCAAAAGTGAGAATAGTCAGTTTATGGTACATGCCACCAACTAGCTTAGAAGGCAGTAAAATGTAGCTTCTTTCTAAGCTTCATCTGCTGCTTCTCATTTGGCCATTCCAAAGACAAATCGTAGAAGTGCAATCTGCGGAAAAGTACCATTTTAAGGTGAAACAAAGAAAAAACAGATCACCAATGGTTTAGGCAATTTCTTATTGCTCAGTTTTATTCCATTCCTGATTGTGTGCTTACCAAATCAGCACTTGAGTTATTTAATACATACACAATAATAATGCCTAGTTACACTGCATGTAAGCAGCTAATTAGAATGTAAAAATGTTACTAGAATTTGTGCAGAAAAGTTTAGATAAATGGAAATCACTGGTTTCAATACTATCTATAAACCTGTAAACCAGTATGGGTAATACTTATTTTTTCTGTCTTCCCAATGATGGTGAGAAATTCACTCAGGCAGTGCCCCTGTTGGTTATGCATCTTCACTCAGAGCAGATGGAAGTGAACTAAGGCTGCTAAATTTGGAGTTTACAGTACAACCACCTTAGCCATTTTAGCTAAAGGACCACCCCCACCCCCCACTCTCTAGTAGCCAATCATCCTTCTGACTGTGAGAGTGTCTACTTTTCATAGCAGGCTTTCTTCATTTCAGTCTTGCTACACCCCCTATTTGCAACATGCAATTAATACATTCATTCATAATTCAATGATCAAATTGACTTAATCTAGACCATATTCATATTGACAATTAGTATTGTTGTTATTTTCTGAATTATTCTTGCCATTTATTTGACAGACTCCTTTATACAAGAATTTATAAGAATTTATCAAGTACATTACAACTCTTTACACATATTTTTATAAATTGCACTATGGGAAGATTAAGTGACTTGTTTAGGGTTATGACAGATTAGGGTTTTGTCGTCCCCTTGAAACCTCATACTATACGTCAGACACCAGGTAAAAGTCCAATAATAATATTTATTATTATAAATAAGTGTACAAAGCACCCCCACCTCCCCTATACTTCAATAAACAATAAACCAATACTAAACAATAACGTGGTAGCCAGCAGGGCTGTGAATAAAAACTTCGTTGTCCATAATTCCCTGCTGGCATTCAGGGCACCTCCATGCTGCAAGGAGGGGTCGTCCTAGCGGCCTTGGGGTATTGGCCGGAATGAATGACCGGCCATATCTCACAGTACTCCCCCCACCAGCGAAGAATCATGTTTCGGAGCGGCCAGCCCCGCGAGGAATGTCTTCCTCCAGGAGGAGTTGTTGGTCGGGCCCTGGCGAAGTCCAGAAAACTTCCGGGAGAACCTTGGGGGAATATTATATAAAAAAGGATTTGTATTCCACATCCTCCCAGGACAACTTTGCCATCAATGACCCGGTCGGCAGCACTCATAGCACAGCCGCCTGTCTCCTACTGGTCTCCCTCTGCGTGACTGGAAACAGCGTGGAAAGTTTTGCGCTGCCCCTTTGTCTGCTGAGGAGGGTTCCACCGCTGCAGTTGAGTTCTCAGCTCCCTTCTGTACTGTGTTAGGAGACCCCCCTTTCTCATTTGGGATCTCCTTTTTAATCTGGGGCTTGCCTACAGTTTGGGTCTCTCTATTAATTGAAGAGAGCCCTTTTACTGTTTGAACCCCTTTTGATTTAACAACGATCGGTGGTGGCGTCTTTAGATCCGCCTCGCTCCTGAAGACAGCACTATCCAGCTGCTCCGGTACGATCGGGTCTTCCCCCGCCCACTCGGTCATTGTTTGTGACTCTCTTGTAGGGCTCACAGAGGATTGGCACCCGCTACTGATCAATCGCGGGCCCGGTTCACTCTACATTCCTCTATTATATACGGTAGGGGTCTCACTTACCTATACCACCGCATTAATTAATAAAGGCGGCTCCCAAGAAGATCGCTGCAAGTAATCATCGAGCTTCTTTATAGGAGCTTCAGCCGCTGCTCCCAAGTCCGCGACGATCTTCTGGATTGTCTGCACAACCAGTAAGAAACCGTGCACGGGCTGAAGCAATTTCTCCAGCTCGCGCACGTCCAAAAACTTATTTAATTCAGCCGGAGGTATGCTTAGGAGATCACTAGCCTTACCCTCCGACTGGGAGCCAATGAGCATGCACGCTCCTGGCACGTGCTCTGACGGGTTTCGCAAGGGAGCTTGGGATTTGGAGTTCTTTTCAGAGGTCTGCGGTGCCGCTTTTGGCTGACTGCGATTCGTCTGTCTCAATTTATCGATGGACCGATCAGTCATTTCCCGGACCTCTTTACCCTTTTGTAAGGACAGCGGTGCTTCGCTCACCTCCCCCTTACCCTTCGGAATAACCAAGTCCGTCTTTTTCTGGGTGAAGACACAAGCTGCTGGACACGGACCTCCTCCTTCCCACAATCCTTCGGGGTGCGTCATGTGTCCGTCACCAGCACCCGACATGTGTGCCCCACCATCTTCGGGATTCTCTCTTGCCTCCTGCAGAACCTCCGGATGGACACCTGGGAGGTATGCGCATGGGACAAAATGCATTATTTTAAATATGTTTTCAAGTTCGCTCCCGGCACATACCTCGTTGCAATCGTCCTCTTCCGGATGCTTCTCCCGAAGCGCGTAGCTGCTCCAAGTTTCATCCTGAGCGCAGGTAAAGCCAAGCGCTAGACCACCGCTTGTGTTACCGCTCTGCTTGTTCTTCTTCTTCCCCATGATGTCCTTGGTAAATCGGGGTTTCTGGCGATTTTTTCTGTGTGTGTCGTGACTCTGCCTTCTTAGGATTCTGTCCACAGTAAATTTTTTAAATACAGATCCTCTGCCAAACCAACAGCCAGAGAATCCTGCCGACTATGCCAACTGTGACAGATTAGGCCTTTGTCGTCCCCTTGAACCCTCAGACTATACGTCAGACACCATGTAAAAGTCCAATAATAATATTTATTATAAAAAAGTGCACAGAGCACCTCTACCTCCCCTATACTTCAATAAACAATAAAACAAAGCTAAACAATAATCAATAATCCTCCACTCTCCCAGACATGTTGCCACCCTTCCACCCAGCTCAGCTCGTTTGTCTGGGATTTCCCAGAGTCCTTTATAATCCGTGACCCGGAAGTGCTTCTGAACCCTCAGTCCATGTGACTTCTTAGCACCTCCAGGTCAGATCAAAAACTCTTCTTTTTTATCACGGATGCATGTCATTCCTTCTGTCCATATGACTGGGACGTACTTCCAGGGTGTAGGGAAAATAGATGTCCTTATACCTCCCTGCAGCAACTCCTGGTGGTCCCCATGGTAGCCAGCAGGGCTGTGCATAAAAACTTCATTGTCCAAAATTCCCTGCTGGCATTCGGGGTCACTCCATGCTGCAAGGAGGGCTCCATCTAGCGGCCTGGGGATGACTGACCGGCCATATCTCACAGGGTCTCACAGTAAGTCAGACTGCTGTGCCATTGTTAAAAAAGTGCACTTTTTATGTAAAAGTGTGGAGAAAATGAATTGTGAGGATTTAATATTTGATACTCAATCTATGAAAAACTAATGAACTTTACCCTTTTAGCTTTCCTTTACTTATTATGTATATTTTTTCAATTGGCCCATATCTCATGAATACAAAATTCCATTGCTGTTTAAAAGAAAATGAAAATTCACATATTAAAAAGAAAATACAGTACAGCTGCTTAGTTAGTAGTACCAATGCAAAAAAACAAGTAAGACTCTAAAAATGTACAAAAGTCTATGTTACTAACTCCCACAGAAATACCATTCATATTATGCCATAGGGGCTGCTAAAAGAATGATTAAGCATCATAATTTAAATCTGTAACAATACTTTATGAACATTTAACCTTCTGCTTTAAAAGGATGGATAAACCATTCATTCAAGCAACAGACTTACTTTTGTTATTTTAAAGAGGATATGGCTACTTACGTAGAGCTGGATGCATTTATCATAAATGTCTAGGATAAAAATTTTATGGTGTCTTTTATGTCAAAGATTAACTTTGTTTTGAAGCACTTTATTAGTGTGGAGACACAGCCTGAAAATAATAAAAGTAACAAATATTGATAATCTAAGTAAAATATGAGCAAAATGCTGAACTATGTGTTGTAAAGTATAAAACAGTCATTTTCCAACCTGCTATATCCTATAAAACACTTGATTTAAAAGTTTCTCATCTTTAAGCTTTCCAAAGCACACTTACTAAATCATCTGCTATGTTTTCCTTTCCATCAAATACAACAACTGTGAGATATGAATAATTCTTTAAACCCTGTTTGTATTGTGATTTATCTACTTCTTCACGCAAAGGGTCCTGGCCATGTGGAACAAACTGACTGGTTATGATAGGTGAAGCAGACAGCCCGACCACATCAAGAATGATTGTCTAATCGAGCTTAATAAACTTTTGTTTCATAAGCTTGCTTAACTATCTTATCTAGGGTACCCAGAGGAGACTCTTTAGTTTCTTCTGTTTACTTTCTCAAGTACATTTCATAATTGGTTTGTATTTGGGAACCAGGTGGTATTCCATGAAACATTCTTATAAAATCATGACTTAGCTGAATAAGTCTCAGTTCAATTAGTCTAGTCTTACAATCAAGCCTCATTTGGTTTCACTAGTCCAGACATTTCAAGACTTACGCAATGTACGACTATGCGTTCACTCATCATATTTAAATAAACCTGAGAAATGATACTAGAGAAAAATCAATCATGGTGGAGAAACATATACAGAAGAGTGTGTAACATCTACAGATTGTGTATCTGTAACTTTAAGTATGAAGATGACAAGATATGTGGTGTATTATGAGATAAATTGGAAGAAGACACCAGAATTACAGGTTATTCTATTGTTCAGATTGTTTTTTATTGTTTATAATGTACAACAACAACATTTATTTATATACATTTTCATACAAATGATGTAGCTCAAAGTGCTTTACAACATTAAGAAAGAAAAATGAAAAATATAAAAATAAGATTAGGCAATACTAAGTAACAAAGTATAAAGTAAGGTCCAATGGCCAGGAGGACATAAAAAAAAAAACTCCAGAGTGCTTAAGAAAAAAACAAAAATCTGCAAGGGTTCTGAGACCACAAGACCACCCGCCTGCCCGCCCCCACTGGCTATTCTACCTAACATAAATGACCTCAATCAGTCCTCATGGTTTTCAGGCTTCACATGGAAGAATTAGAGGACGATGGACATGTGGACCTCTGGTCTTCAATCCATCAATGTAGGGACTGCATGGTGCCTTGATCAGGTGGTGGTGCAGATCGCCACCAAAGAAAACCAGTAAAAGAACAGCAGAGAAACTAGGGGTTAGTATGGATTGCTCAGCCATGATAAAAGCGATAATTAAATGCATATGCAGAATATCAGGGTTACACTAAAATGAAATTATGAGAAAGCCATATTAAAATAATCGAGTTTTAGCAGTTTTTTAAAGTGCTCTACTGTATTAGCCTGGCGAATTTCTATCAGCAAGCTATTCCAGATTTTAGGTGCATAACAGCAGAAGGCTGCCTCACCATTTCTTTTACATTTAGCTCTTGAAATTATAAGCAGGCACTCATTTGAAGATCTAAGAGTATGATTTGGAATGTAAGGTGTCAGACATTCCGAAATATAGGATGGAGCGAGATTATTTAAAGGTTTTGTAAACCATAAGCAGTATTTTAAAGTCGATTCTAAATGGAACAGGTAACCAATGTAGTGACATCAAAACTGGAGAGATGTGCTCCAGTTAAGATTCTGGCAGCTGCATTCTGCAATATTTGCAATGTCTTTTTTGGGTAGTCCTGAGAGGAGTGCATTACATTAATCTAGTCGACTAAAAACAAAAGCATGAACACATTTTTCAGCATCTTGCAAAGTTATAAGGAATCTAACTTTTGCTATATTTCTTAAGTAAAAAATGCTGTCCTAGTAATCTGATTAATATGTGATTTAAAATTTAGGTCAGAGTCAATAATTACCCCTTAATTCTTTATCTCTGTCTTGACTTTTAAGTCTAAAGGATCATTATATTCATATCTCTTTATTATAAAAAAAATCTTGGAAAGGAAAACAGGGAGACAAGATGTGATCTTCTTGGAAGTTCTCAGAAGACACTTAAAAGACCTGCGAGATGAAAGAGATTGGCCACAGAGCGTCTTGCTGGAACCGTAAACATTGGACTTGGTGCCAAGAGATTGTCCCAGGACCATCTGCAGGGATGTGGAACATCAGATTCTTGCAAGACATGTCCTACTTACAACCAATATCAAATAAGACCACGGGCAGCAAAACACTCAGTCGTGAAAAGGCACGTAGCACACAAAGATCCTGTGCTCTCAGCTCATATAAAGCCTATAAGGATAATACGTTCTAGATGAAACATCAATTATTATGCAAAGAAGAAAGAGCAGCGCAGAGAAAAGAGACCCAAAAGCGTTGGTGAGAAAAAACGCAGATAAGAGATTATGAAAGCAGTGGAATTCGAAAGGCTCAAACAAACAATGGCGCAATTCACATGCAGAGAAAGGTATAGAATATGAAAGCAGTAAAATTTGAAAGTATTGTAGTGTCCCAAGACCTGGGGGAGGAGGGGTTGGAGAGGGTGGTAGAAGGTTTTTTTTACTTCTACTCTTTTGAGCCAGACGCGGAGGTCGCTACAATATCCAAAAAAAGATTGCAAAGATCGCATTAGCACAAACAAAAGGAAATTAATCATCAGGAACAGGTGTAACTGAAAAAATAGCAGGACAAAGCGAGGTCAGAAACAAAAGGCAAAGAATAGAAAACAAAGTAAAATGGCATAAAGAGGTTCAAAAACAAGGGGGCGAAACACATGCAGAGCAGGTTAGAGATAATGAAAATAGTCGAATTCAAAATACACAAAAAATGTAGGGACGATATACATACAGAGCAACTTACAGAATATAAAAGTAGAAAAATTTGAAAGTATCAAAAAAAGATAAAGATCGCATTAGAGTTAAAAAAGAGTAAATTACTCAGTGAAATAACAGAAAAGTGAATAAAGATCGAATATATGGACATAGGTGATATGTCAGAAGTATGGAAATATTGTAAGGCTTTGAAGTTTAAGTTAGAGACTTGTAGATCGTCTAATTCGTGTTGCCATCAGGGAAAAGTAGTGTTTCTACACAATGAGGAGGCGTATCCAAGAGAAATAAAAGATTTGATGTTTGGAGAAAGTGAAATCCACAAACAGTCAGTCAGACATTTCCCAACCCACTATATCCGACAATAGGGTCACGGGTGTCTGCTGGAGCCAATCCCTGCCAGCACAGGGCACAAGTCAAGAACAAACCCTGGGCACGGCCTCAGCCCACCGCAAAATCCACAAACACTACAGGCAAAATATACGAGTCTATGATAATCTTTTCGCCTTCGCATCATTCAATGCACAAAACGTAGATTTACACAATAATGGACCATATGCTATGAGAATCTGTGGTCCCGCAACAGTTAAAGCAATGAAAAGTTTAATTTCAAAGAAAACACAATTCGGTCAGGTGTATATTTATGATCACGGAGAAGCGATGCAAATTTTAACATGCGACGAGAAAGGTATTGTAGTATATATTCCACGAATAACATTAGACACCAAAGAAGATCTTGATATGTCATTCATATTAAAATGTTTACAGTTTCCTGTGAGAATAGCTTTTGCTATGACAATTAACAAATCACAGGGACAAATTACAAACAGTCAGATTATTTATTAGAGAAAAATAAACGATATTCACTCACGGGGACTTATATGTTGCATTGTCACAATGTATCTCCAAAAATGGAATCAAGATTCAATATGATCTTGAAGAAAAGGTAATTATATTATTGTTTTTACTGAAGCTTTAAAGTAAAAGTGCAAATAATGAAATTGAAACAATTCCAAAGGAAAAAAAAAGCTTTTAAAATTGTATATCCAATTAACCAAACACAGGGGTTGGCGAGCGAAGCGAGCAGGGGTGGAGCCCCCTAGTGTGATATAAAATTAACGGAAGAACATACTGTATAACAAAGAGCACTGGGATTTTAGCAGCTGAACACAAACTAATACTTTAGTTGTATGAACGGTACAGCTCTGTAATAACAGAAAAATTAAATAGATTCATTATTAAGAAAGACAGAGAGGTTGTGTAGTAATCTGTAGCACTCTGACTAAATGCCTGAAGTTCATTAAGGTTCTCAATCTGTGCATTGCATAATTAAATGCCAACGCCATTATTTAAATTAAAAGTTTTTTTTATTATTGTAAACTTAATAGCTTGTGAATGTCATTATTAAAGTATTGTTGACATTATGTATTCAATAACAACATGAGTGGTGTAAAGCACACTTGTAAGCAACTGAAAATGAAATTCAAGAAAATATACATTTATCTGCAGACATTTACAGTATTGTACGTTTAGCAACCATAAAGTAGGCTGTGGCTTCCATTACTTTATCTTTTCAACTGAAGACTGGATTTTTGAGCACAGAATGAGGCGGGAGGGTGTATCTTCAATTAAAAAGCTTGATCCCATTTGAAGTGCTTCATGTTCATGCACAACTCTGATTTTTATTTAACAATATTTTATCCAAAAATTCATGCATTCTGAAAATTGTGTGCATATCTCTCTATTATAAAAAAAAAAAATCTTGGGACGGAGAATAGGGAGACGAGATGTGATCTTCTTGGAAGACAATTTGACGTCCTGCGAGAGACACTTTAACGTCCTGCGAGACAAGGCAGTGAGACAACATTTAAAACAAGCTCACAGACATCTAAACTTGGAGTTGTTGGAATGCTTTTGGCAGACACATTTCATGAGCTCCCAGGTCTTAAAACAACGTCAAGAGCATGTGTTCAGCACCCAACCTTCACAATGTGAGTGGCAGAGACACGAAGTGGTAAAAGGACAGCTGCTGTACAGGTTTTTAAATGATCAACGCGCAGCATGACAAACAGAACATGCAGTTCGCCAGCAGCAGCAGCAGAAAGACAGCCGCTGATCCGACGGCATCTCCTTAGCATGCGTTCAGCCGACAACACGAGCAGCGTTATACGTCTTGCGAGGAAGAGATTTAACCACGCCTGGGGCTGGAAATAAAGGACAAGTATTGTTTTTACAAAAGTTTTAAAGTACAAGTGAAAATAATGCATATGCAACAATTCCCATGAAAATAACAATCTCTTTAAATTGAATATCCAGTAAAGCAAACCTAGTCTTATAAATAAACATCTACACATGGAAGTGTGTGTGACTGTCTGTCCAGCCCAGAAGTGCGTGGCTACAGCATGAAGCTCAAAAAGCCGGCAAGGCAGCCCCAAGTTAAGGAGTTGAAAGAAGAAGTACGAGGCTACTGCGTGAAGCTGAAAAAAAGTGACTCCGTCATCAAAGTGAAACCGCAGAGGAAAGACAAATTCACTTAGCTGCTAATATACAAGCGTGGCAGGCACATTGGCAAAACGAAACCTCTGAAGAGAGAGAAACTCGCTTAGCTGCTAATAGACAAGGGGGGCTAACATGTCCGCAATACGAAACCACCAACTTTGCATTTCAATTTTTTTCTGGCGATTTCAATAGTTTCTAGGAGTCCAGGCTTTTTACAGCACGGGCTTACACAGCTAGTGACTGTATAACTGACATTCTTCTCATAGATGTTTTTGTATTGTTTGCTGTTGCTCAGTATTAGCTTCCAGTAAGCCCCTCCATTGAAGTTTGTTGTATCATAAATTTTGTGATTTCTGTTTTCCATTAAAACATGAGATTTAAATATTGTTACAAAGATTATGGAATAAGTAACAGAACAGAAAAAAATGTTGTTTTTGTGTAGACTCTACCTTTAAACATGCTTGGAAAAAAAACTCTCTCCAAGGTTTTGTTTCTCATGAAATCTGGAATTTAATGAACTCTCAAGCCACAAAATTATGCTATACTTCATCTTTAGCTGGGTACGTCTTTGGTCAAAGCACAATTACCTGAAGTAAGCCTGGCTTGTAAGAAAGGCTTGTGGACTTAGTTTGCCTTATAGAATATACCCTTATGTACCAGGTTGAAGTCAGATCTACTCGAGATGAACATAACCATAGAGTTTTATACCTTTTATAAGTTAGAATAAAGTAGGGATTATTTTATCTTGTTGTGCATTCAACAAACTATGAAACATTGGTCAGGAGAGTGAGATATGCTTAATATTTCATAAATTTGCCACGATTCTTATGTATATAGTACATTGATTTGGATTTGCTGTTATCAAGACATTTAATCACTTTTATCTATATAAAATGAATATGTCTATTAAGGTTTTGTTCAATCTTGTGTCCAATTCCCATTTAGTCATTTATTTTAGTTATCTTCTATTCTTCCTTATTATGTTAATGATAGGAAATGTATTTGTAATGCCCCTTAGATTAGACTGGTTTTTTGCCACAGGCACTATATATAATAAAGAGTGATTAACTGATAAACAAGAAGACACTTGTCTGAAAACATTCACTTTGAAGGTCAGATATTTACTGTAAACTAAAGCTACAAGTCCAGGACCAAACCAGTGTTAACTGAGTGCAGTAGTAATCCCCATGCAACCTTGTGTGTGATGATGATTGTTTGCTGGCCATTGAGCATGATGGCCTGTAAGATAAAAGTGCTTGTAAAGTGTCTCAAAGAATATTATTTATGTTATCTAGTGCTTTAACAGATGTAAAGTACACCACAAGCACATATTTTAACTGTATCACATTAATATGTTCAAAGGAACAAAGCATATTGAATTGCAAGCACATGAAGCAACGTTTCCAAAAATCTACACCTATGTGCTTATCTTTCTTGCAAGCAATCAATATTCAGGGTGTTTTTTTCTAGTTTGTGAAATGTTACACTGAACAGTATAGAATATCTATCATAAAATAAATGCAAAACTGTAGCATAAATGAAATAAGTAGGCAATAATTTAACAGAATGATATTTTAAACTTGGATTATGTGTCAAAACAGGCTTACAAATATAAAAAGGTTATCTATGCATTACATAATATAGCAATGTATACTAATAAATTTTATCAAGAGAAATTCAATCCAAATTTGTTAATTTTCTTTTTATTAATATATTTTTTTTCTTAATATCAGTTGATTATCAAAATGTGTGTTGTGGCTCCAGCACCATCCAATAAAAAAGCAAGCATTTTGATTTGATTCACTCATAGGAATCTACAGAAAAAAGAAGCAAGTTCCAAATTAAAGTTTTTAAAAATAAAAATAGGCAATGTTTATGCTTGGACATGAGTTTATATTCAAGCTACATCCTCTATAATTTCGATATTTATAAGTATATTATACTTTGACAAGAATTGGACCACATTTATTTAGGTGCAACTTCAATCTCTCGGATTATCTGTTGATTGGAATGTAGAAAACAGTCTGATTTGAGTCAAGTCATATCCTATCAAGTTTTGTATTTATTTTGATTGAAAAACTATTTTTATACCTACTACTATCAAATGAAGCATGTGATAGCGAAATGGAAACCTGTAATATGGAGTAATTTTAAAAGTACTGCAATTAGATGCACAAATGTAGGAACATATGAGAATAAACTCATTCAGTAACTGATTCTCTCCATGATAGTCCTTATGTGCCACATACAATATCATGTAGAATGTGAAATGTGCCACATTCCAGTTCAATTAATTAATGTAATGTAGTTGTAACTAACTAAATGGCTGGTAAGACTTTTTAGTCGCAGCATGCGTCATCTTTTTGCCTTTTTCTGCTCCATGACGTACTGTATCAACACCAAAAACAGGTGTGGTCCTGGTTCAGTTTAGTTTAAGTTAGTTTAAATTAGTTATATTTTGTAATGTAAAGTATAATTGCTACATTGTCATTTTATTAATAAGTTTACCATTTTTCAATTCAAAATAAGTTAAACAATATGTGAAATAAGTACTAAAGCACTATGCATTTTTGTAGATTTTTTATTGATGGACATTTTAAAGTCCAAATTCCAACTTGCCCAGCTTGCAAGAATCCACAGAAGTAGGACTTGTTCTTAACCCAAGACCAGCATATATTTAATTATATGACAAAGACAAAGATGGAGAAGTCAAGAAGATTATTCCTGGCCAATAGGGGGCAACATGTGACACTAATCTGAATTGAGGTCATGGTAGCAATTAATGGTCCCTGAATGTGTAACATGTCCTTTACGTTATCGGATCTGAAGTTCAGTCTTTCAAGTGATTATGACCATTTTAGACGATAAGTCACAATCCTCAAGTTGGTCTGTTAAGATGAGGCAGATAATATTGTAAGCAGAAGCAGACTAAGTGGGCAGGCCTACAGTGAGGCTAAAGAAGAGACCTAACTGGCCATTGCTTCCTAATTTAGCACTGCTGCCTGACAAACCAAATATCCTGGATTTGGGTTTCTCAGTTTCTTTCCTTGTACATCTCTATATATACTATATAAAATCCAATGTCTGTCTGTCTGTCTGTCCACTTTTCATGAGAGAACTACTTAACGGATTTAGATTGGGTTTTTTTCTATAATTTGCTTGAACATTACGGTTGATTTTGCAACCTCTCTCTTCGTGCTAACTGTCATAATTTTCTTGTAGTAACGATCTATTTGTGCAAATCCGAGAGACGCAGCAGGCAGAGGGAACGGGGATGGGGATTCCTCGCTCATGTGCCAGCCTCGGGGCGTAACTTACATCTGCCTAGTGAACGACAGAACTACTTAACAGATTTAGATCAGGCTGAGAGGAGGTAGAAGTGCAACATCAGGAGTGGGGAGTTGGTCTACCTCTGTGTTTGGGAGTCTACCTTGCCTCCGCTTAGCTAGCGATACCTTTTTGTTTATTGATTTTTAAAGTTTGTTCTGTTTCACTACTATGCAGGCAGAGCCGTGGGGCACAGCTAGTTTTGTATATTTTCATGTTATTTTAATTGTTATTTGTGAGTGAGACAGGCACCCTATCAAGGTATGAATCCTGGCTTGTGCCCAATGTTGCATCATCCCAGGATGCTTTTCATGCCATTGTTAGTGCAATTGGCTACAAGTTAATTATAAGTTGAATATTTTCAAGTTGTGCTTTGCTTTGTGTCTTCCAGTAGGCCACGCTGACAGATAAAACTGTAATATTGTGAATGCTATTGTTCAAATGATTAACAAATAATATAAAACAGACATTTTTTTTAGTTTTTAATTCCACTGTTAGCCATTTCTGCTCTGTATGCTGCAGTACAAGGAACAAGAAGGTTGAAAAAACCTTTTGAAATATTTTTGAAAGCATTCAGTCTTCTAACTTGATACTTTCTATGTATCACTAATGGCCTCTAATTCTAGCCTGTCTAATTGTATTTCACTCCGGACTTTGACCTGCACATTGAAGGACATTCTTCTTTTCTTCTATTTATCCATTCAGGTGTGACTCTGACCTTTTCCTTTTGCTGCTGAAACCTGAATTTTTGACCCACTTTTGCATTTTTGGCTGACTCAAGCAGGTTTTCCGCTTGGCTCATCGTTGCACTTTGCACTATCCATTTTTCCCTTAACCCTGCTCTACTTCTTAGTTGCTGTTGATGAGAAAAACCCTCAGACAAACATAATGCTGCCATTGTCACACTTTACACCTGTGTACCGACTCGTGATCTGCCTGCTGGACTTAACACTTTGGACTCACATGGATTGTTTAATTTCTGTCTTTAGTCCACAGTTAGTTTATTTACTATTTAAATTAAAGTGCTTTATTGACCTAAACCAATATATAAAATAAGGAATAAGAGGATGCAGTGAACGGTTTAAATATGAATATCCAGATGATGGAAGATGCATCTGCTCTGAAATAGATAAATCATGTAGTTAGGATATAGCGGGTTGGATAATGGATGGATGGATGGATAGATAAATCATGTAGTTAGGATATAGCGGGTTGGATAATGGATGGATGGATGTTTCAAAATGCACAACATTACTATGTGTCCTGTTTATAAATCCTGACTAGAACCTAATGGAAACCTGTAGGTTTTTAGGTTCCATTAATGAAAAAAAACAGGAACACAGAAATGGAGGAAAGGTTTTACTATTTCTTTGTTTTGAAGGGTAAAGATGTCTCCTCTTATTCATAAATGTCCAAGATGTTTTCATCCAGTGGAAGACTGAGAAGTGCAATTTGACTAGAAAGGTACAATCCATAAAAACAGTGACCTGAAATAGCAGATATACCTGTATGTCTTTTGATGTCTTACTTTTCTCTAGGACAAGTATTTGTAGAATGCTCAGGAGTTAGAATTACAAAACCAGGTTGCATTCCCAGTTAATTCTGTTAATAACGTTCTAAATGAAGAGACCGTCCTGAGGGTTTGTGATTGAAAAAAAAATAATGAAGCATTATAAGAGATAAGACAAAAATCGAAATTGTGGGCCAGGAAAAAGTCTCAAAACAGAGGTGGGAGTCTAAACCAAAGCACATTCCACAAAAGCAAGTGTCCTAATATTAAGCCTTCTAAGGAGTTCATTTTAGCTTCCTCTGACACTAGAGAAAAATAAAATAGATACATAGTTGAGGACTCCTAAAGAAACCTTTTTAGATGTGCATACCACCATCTTAAGGTGTGGCTGCACAATGGATGGATGTCATTTTTGTTCACAATACAGTTGTAGCCATCAATAACAAAAATGTGAAACAGCAATTCAAAAAACAGTCCAGAAATGGAATGACAAAGTTGTAATGATGCCAAAGTAATCTATAACAATTCTACAACCGAATAATAAAAGACCTTTAATCTGCTTTAATCATCAGATTTGTGACTGTATTTTCTGGGGCAGAGGAGCAGAACTGTCAACTAATCACCACCTGGTGGTTAGTTGGGTCAGATGGTGGGGGTTTTCCTGGGTGGACCTGGAAAGCCCAAGCAAGTAGTGAGGGTGGACAGAGAACATTTGTGGAGGGGCCCTGTCCAAAAGACTTTTTAACTTCCACCTCTGAAAAAGCTTTTCCCATATTGCAGGGGAGTCTGCCTTGTTCAAAACCTCCATTGTGGAAGTGGTTGCCAAGAGCTGTGGCCTGCGGACTATAGGTGTCTATCAAAGTGGGAACCTAAGGACCCAATTGTGGACACCAGAGGTGAAGACTAGACCTTCCATGTATGGTTATCACAGGAGCCCCCTGAAGTAGCAGAGGGGTGCCAACAAGCCAAATAGGCTGGTCTTGGCAGTCAGGGAAGCAGAAACAAGGTGTGGTAGGAGTTGAGAGAGACCACGGAAGGCGACTATAGATCAGGCTCAAAGATGCTCTGGAAAACCATCACCCGGGCTGTTTTTAGCAAGGGTGGAGAGATGCTGACCCGGACTGCGGTTACAGTCTGACAGTGAAACAAACACTTTGAGGAGCTCCTGAATCTGATGGATATGTCCTCTGTGGAGGAGGCAGAGCCAGAATGTGACTGGTGATTAATGCTCATTTGCCTGAAGGAGCTCACTGAAGTAGCTAGGGTAGCTCAAGTGACAAGGCTGGAGAGCTGGATGAGAACTGCCAAGAAATGTTGAAGGCTCTGGACATTGTACTCCTGGTATGGCAGCCATGACTTTGCTTTGTGTTCTCTCCTGTTTGTAATTTTCATGGACAGAATATCAAGGTGCAGCAACTGCAACCAAGTCTAAAGTGGCAGAGATGAGGATCAGCGCCTCCAAATCTGGCCATGACCTGGAAGCTGGAATGTCCTACCAAAGTGGGAAGTGAATTACTGCCTCAAGTCGAAAAGTTTAAGTGTTTTGGTCTCCTGTTCATGAGTGAAGGAAAAAGGGATGGTGAGATTGACAAATGGATCAGGGCAACAAAGCTGACAATTTACCAGTCTATCTATGTCCCTACCTTCAACTACGGTCATGATCTTTGGAAAAGACCAAAAGGACAAGATCATTGGTACAAGCAGACAACATGAGCTTTCTCTGCAAGCTGGTGGGGCTTACCGTTAGACATCCAGGAGAGGCTCAGAGTAGGACTGTTGACTCTCCACCTCAAAAAGATTCAATTAAGGTGGCTTGTGTGTCTGATACAGACAACAAAGACCCAAGGCTTGCCTGGAGGATTATATCCCCCATATGGCCTGGGAATAACTTTTGATCCATCAGCATGAAGTAGCAAGGGGAAAGGAACTTATGGGCCTTACTGCTAAGACTGTCGTGCCCATGGCCTGGTTACAGGTAAGCTTTGGAAAAAGTAATGAATGAAAAATCTGCTTTAAAAATTTCTTCTTATTTATATTTTTAGAAGAACAGTTTGATGACACACAACTTATAGCAGTGTTGCGTCATAGATCCAGAATCCTAGGTTTGAACCCAGTAAGTCATTGTCTGTGTGGAATTTTTACATTTTCCTCATGTCTGCGTTTGTTTTCCCATAATTCTTAACAGGTGGAGTGTGAGTGTGGGTGTGTGTGTTTTTTATGAGCCTTGAGAAGTACATCCAGCATTGCCTTATGACAAGTTCTGTAGGGAAATGTAACATCAGGTTAAATAGTTTAATGTTGCGTGTTTTATAATTTTTTTAAATAATTCACACAAATTATATATTTTCTTTTATGATTCATAATGGCTAAGAAATAAAATAAAGAGGTTTATTGTAATAATTGCAAAAGAAACATTTAAAATAACAAATGCTTGCTCAGATAATGTCCACACTGAAATAGGGAGAACCACCTGCATCAAAAAGACAACAGAGTCGATGGTGGACTTTCAGTGTGTTGAAGAGCCTCTAAGACCAGTCACCATTCAGGGGAAAAATATAGAAGTGGTGCACAGCTGCAAGTACCCATTGGTTCATATAAACAGCAAATTAGACTGGCCTGAAAACACAGTGGCACTGTACAAGATTGGCCAGAGCAGACTGTACTTCCTGAGGTGACTTAAGTCTTTTGATGTAAGCAACAAGCTTACTAGTCCGTAGTAGCCAATGTATTGCTTTGGGAAGCAACTTGAGTTGAAATGCCTAAACTAACTTACCATGAGAGACTGGTCCTTCACAGAGCTAACCCTGGACACACTATAAGCAATTGTGGAAAAGAGAATGGTGGCAAAACTTAATGCCATCATGAACACACCCATCCATTGCCTTTCAGGAGGTGCTCTCTTGGACACCGTTTAGCCACATGCTTATTCCTCCAGGTTAAGGCTAATACTAAAAAGGCTAAGTTGCTTTTTTGCCCACTTTTTTAGGCAATTGAATGCTTCCTTCTAATGTCCCTGAGTAAATATTTCTACTCTTTAATTTGCTATGTCTGCACAATATACATTGTGGAAAGACAAACAAGAAAGAGATCATAAAGTGTTGGGGTACTGTAAGGCGAACCTTGTTTATTTGATGGGAAAAATTAAACAACAAAAGAAGAATCCCTTTTCGGGTATGAATCATAAGTCTGACTGTTCCAAGATGGCAGTAGAACCCCTTAAGAAGAATCCAGGATGGAAATAGCCTGCTCATGGGACCGGAACCCAGAAGTGACATCATTGCCAGTTGTCAGATCTGTTGAACAGAAAGGAGGAGAAGCATTAGGCAACAGCATCAACCATCAACTCGGAATGGAATTACCATTCAACAAGCCTTTAACTTGTCCCCTAAGTGCACATGTATGCCAACATTTATTATTAACTGTTTATTTGTTTATCTACCTATTGTTTGATTGTATTATTTGTCATATGAGTCTGTAGCTTTGTTTTTATATTTCTGCGGTTATATGCATCTAAATATTCCATTGAGATTAATAAAGTTTATCTAATCTAATCTAAAAACTGAGATGGCAATAAAATTCAAATACATCTCTGCATGGAGAACACTGCATATTAAATGTTCCATGATTTGATGCTGCAATTAATTACAAGTGAATGATGTCTGATACTGTATTACTTTAGGTTATATTTTGTCTCAGGATCTCATAATATCTAAATAAATTGTAATTTCCTTGGATGATCTGCTTTATAGTTGCTCAGCAGTTTGCAAAGATGAACTTCCCACTTACTCAATCTACAAACTTCAATTCACATTTCAAAATGCAACTAAACATCCCACATGTGAAATCACATTGAAATTATGCTCTCTGCACATTAAGGTTAAAAGAGCTATAGTGTTGAATAACATGCATAACTCCTTTATGAGCTTTTAATGTTTTTTTGGGAAATTGTTCACAAACTATTACCGTTACTTTTATTGTCAGTATTGGCATAACTGTTGAATGAATTATGTACAGAATCTGATTTCATTGTAATGCCACAAAGCTTTTAATGGGCTGTTTTCAATCAGACAATGTGGGTCACATAGTTATTTGATGGTACCTGGTAAACACCATTCATACTGTAGGTATTGCCAAAAATGAGGTGGCCATTTCATTTCAATTTGCATGTTGTCATAATGAAACTCAACAGAAAGGCCATCGTGAAAGTGACAGAAAATATTAAACAAATTAATCTAATTTAATGCTTGTTACTGGACAGAGTCATATTAGCAAAACACTGACTTGGTCAGGCCATACTTTCCTACACACAGCAATACTCCCCAACTCCTTCCACTTTCTCAGGAAAATTATAAATATAAATTTAAAGTGTTTTGAAGCCTTACAGAGGCAGTCCAAAAGCCTTTACAAGCTTGTACAAGCTATTGAGACTTTGAGAGTAAGTTACTGTTGCCCCAACTGAATAATATCCCTGCTTTAAATGAATGGAATGACCTGCTCATGAGCTCTTTAGCTGCTAGTCTGAGAACTACCCCCAGCAGTCTTTAGATCCAATCTTGTGACAAGATAACAGCATTCTTCAAATTTACTTGCATTATTAATTATTAGGCACTGCAATTATTAAGCTGCATTCTTGGTCTATATAAACTTTAAGTTTCATGTAGACCAATGTCAATGGAAAATAAATGTTAAAACAACCATTACAGTATTGTCTTTGAAAAGAACTTGGCTTGCATTTTACTAAGCCATTTGCACAAGTGTCACTGTTTGGTTTTGCCTAAAAACATTGTTAAATTTCATTTGCCTGAATTGATATGATATAATTTTAGAAGGGTATCTGATACTTAGCGCCTGGACTTCAATGAAAATACCAATGCCTTTATCAAACAGATCATGCCATCCTTTGTAACTTTTTAAGATATAAATCACAAGAATTCCTTTTTTCAAATATCCTTCACCATATGGCTCCTATTCCATGGCTCTAATTTTTGTTAGGGTTTAAAAAGCATTAAGGAGTTTGCAAGATCTTTGTGCCCTTAAGTGACACATTTTTATAGGGGTTGAGTATTTGATCCAAACACAGAAGTTTCCAAATCGTCTACCATTGGCAGCTGTTTAAGAAAGCTATTTTGCATTTTAAAACCTGTGCATAAAGTTGTGGAAACTTTCCTCCCAAGTTATTAGAAATGAAACATAATCCATCGTCCACAATGCTGCATCACCGTAATTTTATACACTACGACAGCTGTGGAGAGTCAGCAATCATCCTGAGTTTTTGGTCAACATACATTGGGTTGAATGTATCCATGGTTTTAATAATGTATATTCAGTTCATATTTTCTAATTGATTGGATTAATGGATGCCATAAATATTTTGACAGCTGTAAATTATAAAGTGTGTGACACTTTTACCTTCAGTTTCTAGCACACCATATAATATAGACAGTAAATTTTATATATTATACAGTATAAAGTCACAGAGTTTGAGCTCAATACCTTTTTCATGACACAGAGTATGCCTGGGCCCCATTTTGAGTGAAGTGTAAATAGAGCCTGTGCAAGGGAAAGACATCTAGTTTGAGAGATGAAAGTCGACTATTATTTTAACTTTACTGAAAACCTACTATGATCTTCAAACCCAAATGGGGATTTCAAGAAGAATAGCTTTAATAGATTCTTTAAATCCTATTATTTTTTACTTACTGTATTATTGGCAATAAACAACTACAGTTATATGGATTTTAAAGCTATTGGAAGAAACATATAAACTTGTAAGCATTTTTATATATGTATAGCCAGTAGGTTTGACATTCACAAACTTATGAGTTCGTACAAACTGGAATAATATGAAAAGCACAGGCAGTTTAAATTAAAATGAAATAAAGAGCATTGTTTTGATTATTTAAAACTAGTATTATAGATTACTCAATCAAATAATAACATTTCATATTATAATAATTAAGAAAAACTTTTTGATGGGTGCATTCAAATTTTGAAGTTTAGTATAATTTTTAAACCTTGCTTTTGTTTTTCTTGTGTATAATTTTGTGTTTTAACATAAGTATACAGTACTTTTACTAATTGATATCCCATGCAAAGCTGCACTTTGCCTTGCATCATTGATTCCAGGATGCACTTCAAGCCATATAACCCCAGAATTATATTAAGTGGGTTCAGGAAACTTTGTAATTGTGTGTAGTATGTTAATATTATACTGTAAGTATGCACTTTATAGGAATATAGGAATAAACTGAATTTACTTCAATTGATGTCAACTGAACATATAAACATTACATAAATTATGTTAGTTGCTAAAAATATTGCCATTTTCTGTAAATGTTATGCAACATATAACGTATGTATGCTAGTTTGGTTGTATATATACTATAAAAGTTACAATCAAAAGCACCATTTTTTCGGAGGACTTTAGTCCATTCTAATGTTCTCATATGTTGCTTATAGAAAATTCTCTCTGCCTTTGAATACTTCATGTTATGGATATTCATCCTTAATAAGATTCTTATTCAGATTGGTGCCCAGCTGAAACATATTGAAGAGTTGCACTGGCATTCTCACACCAACAGTATAAGGTGGCATTCCATCCTTCAAATGAGCAGCTTCAGCGCCAGCTGCAGGCAAGCCTACAAAAACGGTAAACGAGATCCAGTAGGACAATCTCCAAAGAGTGTGACTAAAGTGAGCTGTTCTCCTAAAGACTTCAAGTTTCCTAATAGAGAGGTGTAAAAGAACATGTACAGTATTAAATGGGTCGGTGCCAGGTTGGACCATGTAATATTTGAGTGTCATCCAAGACCTAACAAAGGCAAAAACACTTTTCACTGTCAACATTACAGTTTATATACAATGTCCCTTATGTCTTTCTGTGAAAACAAAGGAAGACAAAGATCTTCTTGGCAAACCAGCCCTTTGAAACTTACTGAGGTCTGAAGTGTGCACAGACTCTACGATTAACTAGAGGAATTTCTAGGCAGCAGACTGTGTAGTAAACTAAGCGGAGTACCTCCTCTGACTTTGAACGTGAATTAGAAGCTATATTGTAAATAATTCTGCAAGGAGAGAGTTGCCTTTAGTCAGAGCCTGGTTCGCTCTGGAGTTGTTAGGTGAGTATGGAGCAGAGGCATTTTTTTGAATTGACGGCTAGTTGGGAACAGCCTCAAAAGAAGTTGTACAAAACAAGCAACACATTTCCACCAGTAATTTATCTTTTTAGTAAATTGTTTATTACAACCCTTAACTTTGTCTTCTTAAGAAAATTGTTTTCCAATTTTTCATCCTATGCTCAATGCATTTTCTCATCTAGAAAAATGTGCATGTAGTACATGAAATTGTCTTCACGCTGGGTGATGTAAGCCCATTCCCAGCTAATAGGGCCAGCATTATTGGCTATGCAGTGTTCTAAGTTTACCCTTGGGTGAGTGTATGTATGTGCAACCTGAATTTTCCAGTTTAAAATTGGAGTTGATGGCTATAGCCCTTTGTTCTCGGTATTAAAATGAGGACCTCCTTTCTATTTTATCAGGTGTTGGCAATTCTGGTTTAAACTTTTTCCACTCTGCCTCTACTGAAGCGCTCAGGATGTATTCAGGACAAATCAGCAAAGTGGCATAAAAAGCCCAGTACAATTTGCTCACTTGTAGACAGCCTCAGTAATCTAAAAAAAACCCAGAACATTACTCTTATAAAACATGGCTAAGCAGGATCTTAATCTTCACCCATCACAGAGGTAGAGTGTCTCTTGGTGCTAAATTTGAAAAGCATAAGACTAAGAGTTCGAAGTATAAAACAGCATACACTCACATGCCTAGTTAAACAAATCAGAAACATACACATGGTGTAACATCCAGGTGATTAAACAATATAATTCTCATCTCTTCTGCAACCATTTTCTCCCTGTTCAAAAGTAAAATTAATTTTTGAGGCACGTTTACAAATCTGTAGGTATGTGGTTTTCTCATTACTTGTTTTGCTCATCACATGTGATATTTAAAAATAATAATGATAACTGAATGTAAGTTCATGTTTTAGAAGAGTGCAAAAAATCCATATTCTTAATAGCATTTGACAGTATATTGTAGTTAATAAATGAACCCAAATATGCTGAAATAGCCTTAAATACACCAGATTCCAAATGAAATGATAAGAAAAATGTATTGATTGATGTGCTGTGTTGGTGTTAGTTGTTACTTTTATAGGGTTTTCAGTATTGGTAACTGTAGTTCAAATTTCTTAATGTAACTTTTTTATATAAGTTTCAGAAGGAGAGTTAAAATCTCTGTTGAGGTCTATGTGCTGGAACTTCAGTGTAGGTTGGAGATTTGTTTTTCCTTCAGAAGTGGTCATCAAATTGTAAAACAGGAAAATATGCATTTAAATGTAAAGAATAAATTAAATTGTGATTGATGTCACACACAGTGTTTCTCTATTTTAAGACCAATTATTTTGACAACTCTTAAAACTCTTTTAAATGCTTTTTAAATACAAATTTTTGAAACTTTTAAAATGTGTACAGTGTGCTATATTCACCATATCACAACAAAAACTCAGCTTTCCTGACAAATTCTGCTGAAAATTAAGTGTATCAAATGTCAACAGAATGACATTTGTTGTTGTTGTTGTCAATGACATGAGTTGTTATACGCAATCAAGCAGACAGACATGAAAATGACAATAGACGCTCACACTGTTTATGCAGATACCCCGAAAAATAATTAAACAGAACTCAAAATCTTTGGTGGAAATTTAAACAAAGTCATACCATTTCAAGTTACTGAAAAAAAGACGTGACCAGTTGACAATGAAGAGCAATATACAGTAATAAATAAAAATCCATAGCTAACAGCACTCCTGAAGAATATGAAAGTCCTGGGTGTCCAGTACCATTTACAGCAGGTAAAATAAGATTTTTTGCTGACCTAGACCATTTCCAGAAATTATACCATTTCATAAGCAATGTTTTGAAATTTATACATCATGTAGAACTGACATGAAATAAGATGGTCTGCGGCTTCTTCAGTAATTGTTAAGATTCCTGAGCACTCCGATGTCTCATTCAATGGACAGGAACAGTAGCTTAATCAAACAATAGTAAGTGCACCAGCATCTTTAAAGAATAGAACAGCATAGAATAAAATGGAAAAGAATTAATAATTGCTGGCAATGATCACTAAGCTTTTATTTTTGAACAAATAATTAACAAACATAGCTTCAATATGACATGTGTAGTCAGCTCCTCTATTAAAGTAGCAGTAGATTAAAGTAGTAAGTTTTAGCCTGGATTTTAAATGCAATGACAGATAAATTATTAGATCATTCAGCATTTTGTATTATTTTTATTATTAGTGGTAATTCTTCTTCTTTTTACTATTCTTGAATGTGTGTACTTACGGTAATGATAGTTTTCCATTGTTGTGGTTTGCTTATTTTCTTGTGTCTGGGTAAAAATGCCACGTGCTTTATATTTTCTGGCTACAAACAAAGTTCCCACTGGTATAATAAAATCTACCTGACCAAACCATATTCTTTCAATTTTTAAGAAAAATTTTCATTTTAAATAATTACAGAGAAAAAAATTAAAACTCCCCCAAATCCACTGGTCTTCCAGTTAAGGATGAGAGAATAATGAAAGTCCATGTAAGTAATTCTAAATGTCTTTCTTGAAACTTCTGCATTCTTTACTTCTTTGCAGAAATTACTAAGATTACTTTGACATGTATATCCTTTCTTAATGTCATCTATTCTCTATACATTCATCCTCATTTAGTTTTAATTTATGATTATTAAGTCTGCCCTGCGATTTCAAATTATCTCTGTGGGAACATATTCATAGCGATTCTGTGCATACCCACATGCATAAACCATTAAATTCCCTTGACTGGCTTTTTTCCAAATATGTCATCTCTAGAGAGTAATGCATTTTAAAACTATGGTGTGAATTCTTCCTGACTTCCCACTGGTTTTGATGTAGTGGGGGGTATGCAGTGGTGGTGGTGTTCAAGCTGCCTATCAAAAGACTAAGTGGAGTTTGGTGCATCCACTTTTAATGCATTTTAAGAACAATTAGCAGCATTCTGAAATTTAGAACTATGGCCAATTTATTTCAGACATTTAACCAGATATGGTGTTTTATTCAACATAAACATCAGTTCTTATCATAAATTCATTATTAAAGAAAATTAATTCCATACTGAATGTAAAACCACACATAGCATAACAGTTAACATGCTCATACTTGCTTAGTCCAGTTCAGGGTCTCGGATGGCCTGAACCTATTTTGTGAGCATGGGTACAAGGCAATATAGGGTAGGATACAATCATGTATTCACACAGGACCATGTAGAATCATCAGTTAGCCAAACATGCATGTTTATGTAATGGGGAAGGAGTAAGACAGGAACCGACCCCGAAAAGGACCCTGTCACATACACACCCACACTTACACAGGGCTAATTTAGAATTGTCACTTAGCCCTACATAAAACTTTAGATAGAACTTAACTTGGCCCCAGGGTGAAATTTGTGTTTTAACAGAAACTGTTAGATAGATAGATAGATAGATAGATAGATAGATAGATAGATAGATAGATAATAGTCTGAACACACACCAGAATGACTAAAAAGAAACAAAAACTCTGACTGAGCAGCCACAGTTCCAGTGAGGTACTGCTGTTGGTATAAAGAAGCCCCATTAGCGTTTCTTGACACAGTTCTGCTGAATGGCTTGTTGGCTTAAAGTCCTTAGTGTTAGTGTGTCAGAAGGAGGATGTGCAGCATTTTTCATTTTTTGTTTTAAACCTCTCCATTGCTATAATCTCCAGGGGATCCACAGAGCATCCCATAACTGACCCTGCCCTTTTAATCAGCTCGTTGATTCAGTGGGCCTCTGCTAAAGTGATGTTACCAGCCCAGAACACCACAATATAGAAAATCTCACTGGCCATCACAGTGTTGTAAAATATGTGAAGGATGTCACTTTTTACATTAAAGGAACACAGCCTGTTCAGCTTAGTGTTGTTGGTGGAAAACTGAACTATCCATGGGAAAAATACATATACTGTATGCAAGAGGATAATTTAAATAAAATTCAATAAAAGTGTAATATCTTATATTTCTACATTAAATACTTCTGTATTTCACTAATTTAATTTTCCAATATGTTGTTAGGATTTTTTATTAAAGCAATTGTGGTTAAAGATCTTATAATGGCTGCTCTCTGAAATATGATCTAAAAGGATAAAAGTCTAAAAGTGAGAGTCTAGCTTGCCAAACAATTATTTTTCCATGTTGAGACATTAGTTACCCAGATATCAGTATTACTTTCATATGTCACTGGACTATCTATTCTTTTTTTAAATCCAATATAAACATGATAACTATGAGAAAAATATCATTGAGCTCAATTGCCATGAGCACTCAGTAAAGAAGTCTACTGCTCAAAGCCAGTTGTCATCACATTTCTATTACATGCTAGTTTTATGGGAACGTTATAGCAGGTGGTTCATTAAGAGTACTTACAAACTGTTCTGGTATCTTTTCGTAAAGATTCTTTAGCACTCCATTCAGTAGCATGGCTGTTACCATGTTACCTCAGTACTTTACTCTGAACTCTGCCCCTGAAAGTAATGCTGATATGGCTTAGAAGAAGAATGTCTGGCAATGTCTGTCCTATGCTGGGGTAAAATTAACCCAGAGTGGAAAATGAGAATAGAGTTGTATGGCAGGAGGAAGATGGCCAAGAAAGAAATAGCGTCAAAGACAGAAGTGAGAGGGAGATGATCTGTGCATAACAACAATAAACAACACAGATCATGCACACTCTCAAAAACAATCAAGACAGGCCTATGGTCAGTTTACCTGAAGTGTCTCTAGTTAACTATGCAATATTATATATGATAGAAAATGCTTAACAGTAATATTATAGAACGTGAAAATTTCCTAACAAAGGGAAGAGAGACCATTTACCAGTGTTTCTCAAACTCGGTCCTGGGGACCCCTTGTGGCTGCAGGTTTTTGTTCCAACCAGATTCCTAATCAGTGACAACACCTGATAACACTGAGCTCATTTAATTAGCTTTTTTGTTTTCTTTTATTTGACATTCATAAAAGCATAGTAGCATGATTTTTACATTTATAAGACATTTATAAATATTTCTGCTTTTGCTATAGATTTAAATTCTTAACTCTCTTTTGTTTTCATTATACTTTGCCCTTTCTCTGTGCAGTTTTTCCCCCTTCATTGTATCTTAATAATGACAACTTAAAACGAGCAGATCAGACACGCTGGCAAACAACACTGAATTATCAAAGGCTGCAACTACTTTAGCGTTAGACCCACTAATTAGTAAATAATGGATTAATTAAACAATTAGAACACCTTGAAGAGCAGAATGAAAATCAAGATGAAAATACTGTTAAAAAGAAAAAAAAATACATTATTCCTATATAACTGCTTGGTACAGTTTAATATTTTTTTTTAGCAAACTTAGTTTTCTAATTTCTATATTGTTCCCTAAACACAGAACTTGGGAAATATCAGTTCACTTAATTAGCCCAGGTGTTCAATTAAAAACAGAAGCTGGTTGGAACAAAAACTTGCAGTGACGGGGGTCCCCAGGACCGACGTTGAGAACCCCTAATTAAGACAATCAGGAAAGATGACAGAAAGAGAATACAAGAGGTGAGAGCAGTAGTACTTGGGGCAGTAGCCACACAGTCAGCCTGATATAAATTTGAAATTCATGGAGATCCAGGGCATCATGGCATTTTGTTTTCTTTGTGTTTTATTCTGTGCTTAATGTTTTCCATTCTGTTATCCCATCTTACATTTTTTTGCTTTTAAAATGTTATTTTAGTATACATAGCCTCCGTGGTTTTGAGGACTCCCACAACAGTTACAACAAACAATCATCAAATCATCTTTTAAACTCTCCTAGTCACCTTCAGGCTGCCATCTCAGCATTTCTCAAATAATCCACATGCTGACCATCACCTTCCAAACAAACTGGAGCAGCCAAATCCCCAAACCATTTTTACCATTGCCAGTCATTAAGGAGCAGTCTCCTAAGGGTCACATCATTAAACTCCAAAAGTAAGTTCAGAAAGATCTTTGTGTTAAAGAATAGGGCACATCAAAAGGCAACATGTGATGTATCAAGGAGAGTTTTTTATAGAGATGATGGACCTAAACAAAGACTGATCTAGGACTTGAGCTCGGGTCTTCAGTACTCTCAATGACCAAGCAATATGGGGATAGAATTTTCTATATCTTATACACATATTGAACAGACACATAATACAATAGTAAAAAAAAAGCATGTCCTAGGAAAACATAGGAAAGTTTAGGAATGATTATACTTTGTTTAGCATTTACTCTATTACAAAATGTGCTAAGCTGCTTGGCTTGCCATATGACCAGACAGAACCGGTGAAGTGTGGGTTGAAGGTATAAAACCATGAGGTGCATCCTGTGAGATTTTTGTAATGAGTAAAACAATGAGTAATGGAAGATTTAAGAGGAAAGGTAGGCATTGGATGGGAAGCTTGTTGGACCCTACCCTTTGACGCCCCATTAGACCAAAAATGCCACAGGGAAGCGTGAAAAATTACATAAATGGCAGGGCAAATCCATGAACTGGGTTCTGCCAAAGCCGCTGAAATCAGTATCCCTGACCAGAAAATTAGACCAGCTTACTAGTTAACACAAAAACACCTTCCATAGACAAATTGGGCATTTAGCCTTCGACAAGAACCACTGCTATCCATCCAGGTCGTATTTAGGGTAAATGCCACACCCATATGTAACAGCTTTGCTTCAGATTTAGATACATTTAGGAATTAAGGAAATGTATGCTTATGAGCGAATATAATATTATGCCTGCTCACTTGCTGGATTTCTGTACACTCTGTTTACTGTCTCTGAATAAGTTAATGAGAAATGACACATGCAGTCAATTCTGGTTTGGTCCGTCAGTGATCAATGTCATTCAAGGATATAATAGCCTGACATCGGCTTAATAGAAAACAGAAATAGGTTAAATCGAGGAGATTATAGATGAAGTGGGTTCCCTATGTGACAAACCCATGACAAAATACAAAGTCACTCTCAACGCAGGATTCATTTAGGAAACTTTCCAAATCTAATTTGTAGTTCAAATGCTTAAGAACATAACATTTATTACAAAACCCATTAAATACTGAATATACACTCATTGATCTCTTTATTAGATACAACTCACTTCAACCAGGTAAAGCATCCAAATGTCTTGAGAACTGATTGAATTCTTTGGGACATGTACTCAACAAAATTATGTAAACATTACTTTAGGATTGTGGCTCAGGCTGAGCTGATAGCATCATGCAGTTTCTGAAAATTTTCTAGCTACACATTTCATACTGCAAACTATCTGTTTCTCAAACAGATTGTGGCTGTAAAGGGATGGTTGGTAACAATGCTTGTGTTCACTATAGCAGTTAAATTACACTAAACAGTATTAAGATGCCTAATTACAGTATGTGAAAAGAAAACATATCTGATACCATTATACTACGTACTACCAATGACTGTATGACAGAAGCAAAACTAGACAGATCAATGGATTCATACGGGTTATGCCAATTTCCAAAACTGCTATTCTGCATATTTGGGCAAAAAACAAGATTTACCACACCAGGTAACATTTTTGTAGTCTTTGGTTGTCTAGCTTTGTTGATCATATGCCTACAGTAGCTTCATCTCTTTTAAGTTGAAAGGACTTCAGCCCAAAATGGTCCGTACAATACTGCCACAAAGAGAAGGTGTTTGCCCGCTTGCTGCCTTAAATGTATCTGCTTATTTTCAAAAGATCTTATTTATTAACAAGTGACATGACCTGGTTTTATATTTATGGTCTGAGGTATACACAGTGAACAAAAAAAGGAGACAGGACTGTTCCTTGTGGTGCTCCAGTATTGCTTACATCTGTATCAGAAACACAGTCCTTGAGTCCCACAAACTGTAGTCTACCCAACAGATAGTCCATTATCAAAGACACCATAGGCTCATCCATCTGCATATCTCTGAGCTTACCCCTTAACAGGGATACTGTAGTTGGGTGGAACTGAAGGCACTGGAGAAATTGATAAAAAAGCCTAATCCTCACAGTGTTGCCAGCTTTGTCCAGGTAAGATAAGCCTTGTGGAAAAGATAGGTAATTGCATCTTCCACTCCAATTTTTGTCCGACAGGCAAACTGCAGTGGACCCAGGTGATCTACCACAAGAGGACTCATATTGTCCAGGTCCAGCCTCTCAAATGTCTTCATGATGTGAGACGTAAGTGCCACTGGTCTATAGTCATTAGGTGAAAAGTTTACAACAGGAACAATGCAGGATGCTTTCCACAACAGCAGCAGTTTTAGGGGCAGACTAATCAGGGGATAGAATATAACACAAAGTTCATCAGCACAGACCTGAAGAACTCAAATAGTGAATCTGGTCCTGCATTTTTTTCTTTGTATAGCTTCCTGAGTTGTTTCATCACTTGGTCAGTTTGGGACAGCCCATTATGATGGTCAAAGGTGGAGACATCACCACATCACTGGCCATTCCAGTTGATGTTTTAGGAGTTATTGATCTACTAGGGATAGTGGGGAGGGACTGGTCATTGTAAAAAGGTGGCACTGGGAGGGAAATATTAAAAATGGGTTCAAGGCCTTAGCTTTGTCCATATACTCTTCTAGCAACTGAGCCCTGGATTACTTGAGTCCATGAATTATGCCCAGTCCATTCCAGACACCTTTAATGTTTTTCTGAGTGAGGTTGCTTTCTATTTTAGACTTGTAAGCTTCCTTTTTTTTTCTTCAGCACTCACTCGGCATTCTTCAGAGGCTCTTGTCACCAGATTTGAATTCTCTCATGTTCTCTTTAAGGAGACTATTTAGCTAGGGGCTTGTTGTTTAGAAAGCAACATACTGTCTTTGAGGGTACCACAGTGTCGACACAGAAGTCAGTATAGTCTGTGATGCATTGACTGAGTCACTCAATGTCATGATCATATGACTTGTATATAATTTTCCATTCTGTCATTTGTAAGTAGCCATTCAGAGCTATGTGAGACTCCAGGCTTTATTTCCTCACTATCCCGGTGGTAACATGTTGCCATCTAATAATAGGCTTATCACTGGAAGTAAGATGAAACATTTTCTGGTCAGATCTGCCCGAAGGTGCCAGAGGTTTGCACTTAAAGGCATCTTTAACATTTGAATAGAGCTGGTCTGGCTTGTTATTTCCTCTAGTGGAACATGACACAAACTGATGGAAGTTTGTAATTTTCCTGCCAAAGTCATATGACTGAAGTCACTATTTATTATAACTCCATATAAGGATAAAGATTTGGTAAAGTACATCAAAAACAAAGTAGAAACGAATTAACATAAATGAAAAATAACAATATCTGTCCATCATCTACTTGCAGAACCATTCCTCATTCACATACAGTAGATGATTGTTCCCTGTCTTTTTTCCACACTGAACTTGGTCAGTGTCTGCTTGACTAACATTAAATCCATCCTGCATTAAAACAGTGTCAGGCATATCAGGTTTGAGCTAGCGCTCTGTAAAACAAAAAAAAAACCTGTATCTGTATGTGCCGTGACACATTATAAGAGTAGACAACTCTTCTGTCTTATTTGAGAACAACTAAACATTACCCATTAAATTGGATGGCAGACCACTTTTGAATCCGTTCTGCCTTGCTATTATTCTTGAGCCAGTGTGTTGCCCTATCCATTTTTGGACAAACAGCTCATGTGGTAAAGTGAAACTGAGCTACTTAGGCGCTCGCGATCGCAGAACAAGTAGCTAGTTATGGGAGTATTTAGTTCACAGTGTCTTTTATATTTTGAGGTGTTGCAGACAAAAGATAGCCATCCAGTCCTCTTTGTGACCCCTCCCAAATTTGCTGCTCATCTGAAAGGCAGTCAAGATGAGCTGGAGCGTGGGTTTGCATTGACTGTGGATCGTTGGTAGATTTAAAAATCCATTTCAAATCCATTTATCTAATTTTTAGTGCCTACTATCAGTGACAAGCCAGATACAATCTAATCATAATAGAAACTAGTAACTAGTAAAACAAGTTCAGAATCAAAAAAACAATGAAAAACAGAAAATAAAAGCCTATGTAAAAAGGCTGCTGCTTGCACAGTGCCTGAAAGTGTTGAGTCAACTTAGAAGTCTGTAAACATCCTTTTGAGATATGCATTGTTTCTTTTATAACTTGACATGAATTAACTAAAGATAATTAGGAGAGAAATACAATATAAAGTTATGCAGTATTAAATGAAACAAAACCTCAAGTGACTCCCCTGTTTGTTTCAGTAACGTTAGAGGCAGTAGATTGCCAAGGTTATTTATGTTAGTGGTACCTGTAACAGCTGTGACCTATTGCCAGCTAGGGCAAAGATGTCCTCCCAATCTGATCCTATATTTGTCCTCATTGTCACAAGGACTCTTTTTCCCTTGTCAACAGTCACTGTATCAGCATGAAGCACATTAGTGCTCCAGAGTGCATTGATGACAGACTTGTTTCTGCCATTGGCAAATTTCTTGGAAAGGAAGACCTGTCATACTAGTCTAGAAATAAAGAAGATGATGGAGATTCCTTTAGCTATTATTATGAGGGTATGTGGGTGTGATTAAATGATAGGTGAAGGAGGCCACTGAAGGGAAAAGTAGATGATAATGCCAGAAGTCACTTAAAATATACATTAATATTATCCTGGTATATTTCCATGAGTCCACATGTGTCGTATAAATCAGTCCCATCTGAATTTAAGTTGACATTAACATTTCTTTTTTTAATAGTTCAAAGACAAATTATACTGCAGGTGCAACCTTGGCAAGTAGCTTTATGTGATTATCATGGTGGTGAAAGGACCTAGTCTCCCAGCTAAGGCATTCACTGTCTGGCTGCTCAAGTGTCACTTTACTTCTGATTGTCCTTGTCCCCCTGCATTGACTAGAGGATGAAAAACAGAAATCATCTTGTTGTATTAATGTTTGAGAGAGTTTGGAGAGAAATGTTTAAAATGTATCCTTCAATAAATCCAGTTACAGTAATTGGACACCCCATGGCATGTCACTAGAACTGGCAAGCAGTGACAGAGGAGATGATGTCCATGCTGTTGCTCATCTTAAAAAGATGGATTAGGCTTTGATGTATAGTGAATTAGAATAAGGCATAACATGAAAATTTGGATGTACGTTGGTGTCCTATATTATAATCCCAGCTGTTTGTGAGGAGTCTGTATGTTTTCTTTGTGTCTTTTTTCCAGTTTTCCTCACACACCCAAAAAATCCAGATTGGACCAGTATAAGTGAGTGTGTTTGTGTAAATGATAGAAGCCTGCAATAGACCAAGGTCATGTCTTTCAGGTAATGGCCAGTGGGTACATGGTGGGAGCAGGCATAGCACAACTCCCCAGCGTCAGTTCTTCAGCAGACAAAAGCATGCATGGAACATTGTCCTTTTTTTAAGATGATTAGTCAAATGTAAAAAAGGGACAACAACAAAAAAAAACACATACTAAAACAGTAGTCATAGAAAACAAACATGGTGTCAAAAAGCAAAATCATTAACAAAAACTAAAACACTGGGCAAACTCAAAATTGCAAAATTGAAACAATGCTCAAGAAAATCACCATCTCTTTACCCCTAATTTATGCCTTTGTGCCACTCCATCATTGTGCAATAAATATAGGACAAAGGAACACCATCTCCAGATCTGCCTGCCAAGTCCTTCTGAGTCCATTAGCAAACCTGTCTCTCTGTCTGCTCCAGCCATAGGACCCTGTAATGTCATTCGAGGGCTGTGCCTGCAGGTTTCGAGTGGAGGGTCTTGGCACAGGGAGATCGTGAATATATGCTATTCAATAGGTCCCCAGGACAAAAACATCAGTTTAGCGGATAAATGTATGTGTGCATGTAAAGGCAGATGTGAAAGCTGAGTATAAATAAGTGTAGCTGCATTTCGCCAATAAAACCTAATATACTAAGATGTATGCAACTTCAATAAGTAAACTAAACATTGCTTACTATCTGTACATTTGTACAGTAGCAGAAATCTCCTTAAAGTTACATTATGTGTAGATTTAACCAGCTAGTCTCTAAATGCAGTTTAATATTAAATATACTGTGATTATTTCTGTGAGACAATATTACGATTCAATACAGCACACAGGCATCATTTTATGGAAATAACTGCAGTATATTTAATATATGCATATTTTTAGATATTAAATTATTTCCCTGTCGAAGAAAAATACCACACTGTAGCAGTCAGCTGATTGCTCTGAAGATGGACAGGTCTGAATGCCTGATTGGCAGCAAGTTGTCATATAGGCACACAAAGCCTTGTATTCCCTAAGTTTTGGGTCCTCACTATATCCTACAAGTCTAGAAAGATTCAAAAAGACATTCAGATGAGTCAATACATTATGGTGCCTTGAAATGGGGAGGAACTTCTATAAAGAGTGTTGTCATTTCTATAAGGTGTGACCAAAATGTATGCAAATAATCTTAAATCAACGTCTGCAATGTGCACTTCAATCATGTCTAAATTGTTTGATTTGTAATTTTAAACTGTGAAGCAGAGGAGTGAAACAAGGAAAAATGTGTCTTTGTCCCAAACATTGTGGAGTGCACTGTATTTCCTGGATCTAGATTTCAATCATAGGGTTACAGGGCAACCAGAGCATATTTCTGTAAAAATGGGTGTAAGGTAGGGAACAACCCTTGAATGGATGCTAACATCTTTAAAACATGTCAACTATATAAGCTAAATAGTTCACTCACGGGGAACGTAACACAGTGAGAACATGAAAACTTCACATACAGTAGGTATTTGGGAATTGAACCTAGGTCACTGGAGGTGTGTGGTAGTAACTCTAACCACTGTGCCCTAATTGGAATTATTCCAGTAACATGTTGTGCCAGAACAAATATACTGATTGATTTTTCTGTTTAAATGAATTTGTTTGTTTATGTGCACTCCATATGTCGCAAGTTGTAACGTTTGTATTTGCATTTTACCTGAGAAACTGTCACAGCACTCTGTGCTAGGAACACCACTATGCAAAATTAAACTGAACTGAATTTTATAGCTTAAAGAAATGTATAATGTGTACTGTATATTTCAATTTAGCCACATTTGTTCATAAACATAATTATTTTAAATGTTTTACTAACCTTAAACATTTAACACATTGAACCAATACTAAACGTGTTCTAGAAAATCTGTCATAAGAGATCACATGAAGGTCAACCATCTTGATAGCATTTCAGATGAAGCAGAAACTCAGTTGCAGGAACATGCCCCCTTAACTCTGACTACATACAATCTGTCACACTTTTGTTTTGTGCTGGGAATATTGTAATTATGTTTGTATATCTGACACACTCAAACACCAAATGTGTAAAGCTGCACATTCTTATCATGGGGATTGTTTAAATAGTGAGTGGTGTGCTTACTTGAGTTCAGAGCAATCATATTTAAATCAAACTGTATTGTTTCTTTCTGTGTTGCTTACAAATACTTCAGATACTCCAAATAGTGTAGGTGCTGAAAGCTGAAAAAATGCAAATAAATTCAAACATGGATTAGTAAATGACATATGAAATTTGAGTACACATTTCCCAGGGGAAAAATTGCAAAAACAATTTGTAAATTGCATCATCAGTGGAGCATGTTCTGAGGATGCAAAAAGTGAACTAGTAAAGGGTTGTGAACTTCTTGTGGATTCCTGGCATGCTTAACAGCAGAACAGGTTTTTAATCAATTGGTGCCGCAGTCATTTTTAAAATGTTTAAGCTGGAGATTAATTAATTATTATTTTTCTAAAACAAAACTGGAAATCAGTGTTGACCTGTTGGGAGTCTTTGTTACTTTATTTCTTGCAAGTTTTCAGGTTTTCAGTCTCAAATATTCTTTACTAGAACAAAATGCCTGTGTTCTTCATTGCCTCTAGGCTCCAAGGTTTTAACTTTATAACTGTCTATCCAGTTATCTCAATTGGTGGTTTCTAAATCTAGGCGGTTAAGTGGATATCTCAGCTTGGAATTTCTGAGCTGCTAATACTAAAAGCGTAATGAGCCGGAGCTGTAAATACAATGTACTCTGTTTTTTTGGCAGGTTGTTTGTTTACAAGAGCACAGATAATTAGCTCAGAAGTAATGACTGTTCTTTGATGACAGCAGCTGCAATCCAATCCTCAGTAAGACATGTTTTTACTGTCACTCTTCTCTCTGCAACAACTGCAGGGGTTCTATTTTTTGCAGACTTCTCCTTTTGCCTGGCGCCAGGTCACACAACCGTGACAACACTCAGCAGCAAACAGTATTGGCCATAACCCGGCTCTCACTTGCCAAATGAAGTATGCAAGCACATTACTGTTCTTATCAGTCTACCAACAATTCACCAGTGAAACTCTCAAGAATGGAAAGTATACTGACTAAGTTAATTACGACTGCAATTAATATTATGTAATACTAATTCTGTCAGGTTAAATGTGGGTGAGTGTGGCTGAGCATGTGAGCATGTCCTGTAATGGGCTGGCATCCCGCTTAGGACAGATTCACATCTTTTCCTCATGACTGTCAAGACATGCATTGACCCCCATGACTTTCAACAAGATAAAGCGTACTTGGTAAAGAATGGATAAATAGATGAATGCATAACATATCATAGGATAGATCATTCAGGAGTTTGTTAAGTTCAAATCAGGTTAACATAATATGGTTTCTGAGACATAAAATATTTTACAGAAATAGCATATACTAGTGCTTTTTAAGAACAATGTACTTACTGTATATAGCACGTAGATTCTCAAAAAATCTAAGAATCATGTGTCCATTGACTTTCAGTAACCTAAAGTCTATGACGGGCAGCAATGGCTGCAAAGGAAGAAAGAGCCATGGACAAAAGTCCAGTTCATTCTGTTTTACGTCAAAATGCAATCTGTCAATCAAAGATGCAGAAAAACCCCAGGAAAAAAAACTTTCTTTAAATACTGAAAGACACACTAAGCTTCAATATAGTCTTGGTCCCACTGTTTTTGATTGTCAATGGCCTGAGCAGAAGATTGACATGGGTTAAGATTGTTTAGGTACTGTGCCCACCTACTGTTTAATATGTACGGTTGAGCACTAATGGAATTTGTGCTGCGACATTGAATACCAACATAGCTAGTAAATAGGTGGTTTATAAGCTGTTAACACTTTTTAGGAATCAGCCATAAAAGTATGTGCATCAGGAACAAGATATGGTAGTAGCTGAAACTGAAAAAAGTGCTACAAAGTAGATACAAAACTAATAACTGTAATTCCAAAGTAGTTCTAAGAAAGGACCTGGTCCAAATGGCTCATTTAGTGTAGACCAAAAAGAGAGAGAACATTAGAACACTCTAGATGAGAACAGGCCATTCAGCCCAACAAAGCTCACCAGTCCTATCCACTTATTTCTTCCAAAAAAACATCAAGTCAAGTTTTAAAGTCCCTAACATCTTTATTCCAAGTGTCTATCATTCTTTGTGTAAAGAAAAAGTTCCTAATGTTTGTGCGAAATTTAGCCTTAACAGGTTTCCAACTGTGTCCCCGTGTTCTTGATGAATTCATTTTACAATAACAGTCTCGATCCACTGTACTGTTCCCTTCATAATTTGAAACACTTCAATCATGTCACCTCTTAATCTCCTTTGCTTACACTGTATAGGCTCATTTAATCTTTCCTCATAACTCATCCCCTGTAGCCCTGGAATTAGCATGGTCACTCTTCTCTGGACCTTTTCTAGCACTGCTATGTCCTTTTTGTAGCCTGGAGACCAAAACTGCACACAGTACTCAAGATGAGGCCTCACCAGTGCATTATAGGTTGAGGTTGAGCATAACTTCCTTGGACTTGTACTCCACACATCGTGTTATATAACCTAACATTCTGTTAGCCTTCTTAATGGCTTCTGAACACTGTTAGGATGTTGATAGTTTAGAGTCCACTATGACTCCTAAATTCTTCTCAAAAGGTGTACTCTCAATCTTCTGACCGCCCATTATGTATTCAAACCCAACATTTTTACTTCCTATATGTAATACTTTACGTTTACTGAGAGCAATGTTTCATGTTTAATGCAACACCTAAGTTAGTAATGCCACTGTCACAGATTAATAGAATTAGATACTCTAGTGTAAAGTTTTGCTCCTATCCTATTCATTTTGTTTCTTATGATAAACTTGATTTTATATAACATGACAAGAAGGAGTGTAATGCTGTCCATTAGGCAAGACAGTCAAGGACCTATCTATTCAGCTCAGTCCATGGAGGGCTGTAGTGGGGGAAAGTTTTTGTTCCAGATAATTCTTGATTAAATATGCTGTGATTTGGCAGTTGCAGCCTTTATTGTGTCAATGCAGAAATATACAACAGGGCTGGTTTACTTTTTAAAGTAATTTAACAAGTATGACTAAACTATACTGATATCTCCTTTTGAGATTTGGTTACTTTATTTCTTTTAAAAAGCCTTGTTTTTTAAATCAGTTGCGTACTAATGATCACAGAAGCAGAAATGACAAGTAGCTGCTTCTGTCATTTACACCTGTGTCTTCTCTGTTAACTGACACAATATGAAAAAAAATACTGCTTCTAATTAAACTCTTCGTGTAATTAACTGACCTTTTCTTGCTCTCATGTAGTCAGAAAGACAATTCAATGTGAAATTAGCATTTTTCAAAGATTTCTATAAACAGGAATGTATTTTTATTTTACTTCTTTTGACTTAACTTCTTTGTAGAACTTTTAAGACCTAAATTGTATCCAAATAATGATGTAGTTACTTAATGCTAATCAGAAACAGCTACTGTATTTCAGTAACACTACTACTTGTGAAATCATTAGCAGGTAACCACCTAAATAAAAATGGCATTTCAAAATAGAGAACATGGAAAATTTCAAGGTCTGAAAAATGTAATCATTCATTTTTTTTAATTCCTATAAAAAGTAACAATTATTTTGTCACTCTATAATGATACAATAAAGGTCTAATGCAGTAATTAATAGCAAACAATTAAAATAGCAGCTCAAATTAAAAGCAGGTCTCGGTTATTGCATTAATGAGTTATAATTAGGACTGCTGTTTGTTTAAAAAAATAATAACAATCAAACGCATATTCAAAATTTCCAATCAAAATTAACTGCATATTAATTGAAATTTTACATATTTTCTTTTAAGCATATTAATATTTTCTCTATGAGGCAGAAATAACCATGGATTTCTTCCTAATACAAAACAGTTTTAATAACCACTTGCCTAGGCATATTAAAATATTTTAGTTAGTTTATTGATAGTTTTGAGTAGCAAAAACAACTAAATAAACAGTGAAAAACTAATCAGTTAACAGCTGGAAGTTTTTTGTTTTTGTTGCTGTTTTTAGTGCCACATCACAATGCAAATTAGCCTAGCAATTTGATTACTTCTGTAAATAATTTTGTCTTTAAAATGATATGAAATTAAAAAAATGATGATGTTACTGATTTTTGACTGTTCAGCCAATTGTTTAAGCACACAAGTTTATTTAAACTGGTGGATTCAAAGGATTTTAATTTTTTATTAACAACAGATGCACAAAACAGAAAACAAACATTCATAAGGGACAGTAGTGGCCAGGGATGCTAAATTTATTCTAGCTAAATTAGCCAGAGCTGGGTATTTGTCCTTTTGTATTTCCCACTACTGTAATGATCCAAATCAATGTTAATTTGTTGCTCAAGTCTATATCACTCAACAACTGTTATTCCATCCCTGAACGCTGTATTAGTGAAGCGACTCCCCTAATACCCAGTCCGTACAGAGTATGCGTTGCTCCACTGGTTCTGGTGAATGTAGACAGGTTTACTTACCAAAACTGTCAAAGGATGAGAATCCATAAACTTTAATGTAGATTTTTCTGACAAGAAGTTATACAAAGTATTAAGATGTGCTAACCAATGACAACTTGAAGGTAAAAAGATGACAATCTCTTTACAATATGATGGAAGGTAAAACTAAGACAAAAGCAGCACCAGTAGAAAAAAGGGAGATAGGGACATACCAATATGTATCAAATTAAAAAGGGAGGGTGTGGGACTCTACCTCCCACTGCTTGCAACCTTATTACCTCAGGGAGGACTTTAACCACCTTTTGTTTTTAATGAGGTGGAGAACGCTGCCCCCCTTGTTATGTGCCTGGGACTTGAACTCAGGACTTCTATGTGCCTGAGACTTGAACCCGGGACTTCTATGTGCCTGGGAGTTGAACCCAGGACTTCTCTATCCATTTAACAGCATTACTGTCTACTGAGACCTTTTGCCAAACCCAGAGAGAGATCTGGGCAACTCCCCCAGACAATAGTGGGTCAGTTCCTCCGGACGGCAACCCAAAATAATCCGCCACGTGACGAGGAGTGATCTCAGCACTATTCTTTAATTCTCTCTCTAGTCGGCAAAAGGCTCTTAACCTAACTATACTAACTATCCTAACTCTAAGAAAAAACACTCCTAATCTAACAGCAAGAAATCTAACCCAGCCCCTTATTCCCAAAAGAATGAATGTGCATGCCTCCTCCTACCATTTCAGGTCCGACGATCGCGTCCTCTGGAGGGGAGTCCCGCACAAAAGGGAACAAGTCTGTTCCAATTTCACATTGTCCGCTTCACATCTTTTGAGATTCTGCTGGGAGTTCCATCTGAGGTACGGATCACCCCACGTTTGGCACCAAAAACTGTAGAAACATTTAACATCTTATTAAAGAAAGAAACATCCTCTAACAGGACAATTCAGTAATCAGGCTGGAGAAAAGCTCTTCATTGTATCTTTTAATGACTCCTCGGCAAAATGCCTTGGAGGGAGCATTTTTCAAAAGCAGTCTGTTACAGCATGGTGTGATCGAAAAGAAAGTCACAAATACAAAATAAAGATTTGGGGACCGTCCCCGTATATTGTTGTGCAGACAATATTGAAAAAATGCAGTGATTCAAAGTCCTGAAAGTACAATGAACAATCTTACTAAAACAAAATGGCGGTTTTATAGAACAAAAAACAGGTGACAGGAAATGGTTGGCAAAATGGTGATGTGGCAATAGGAACCAGAAGTGACGTCATTTTGAGGAGCCGGAAGTGAGGTGGTTTGTGGGTGTCGGAAGTGACGTCATCAATATTGGCCGGAAGTGACGTCATCGCGGCCATTTTGAAAACCCGGAGGTTGCGTGATTATTTCTCTTCTTGTTTCCTGTTGGCAAAAGAGAGTTCAGGTAAGTACCACGTGACATCCCCTTATCTCGCGATGTTTTACTCACCTTTAGGCTCTTTGACTGCCTCCTAATCGTACATGTGTGACATGACCCCCCCCCCTCAGCCCAGACCCCTCGGGTCCGGCAACCTGCACCGCGAGGTCGTGGACACGAGAGAGAAAATCTGCGTTGCTTGCAAGGAACCCCTACGATAAATGACACTAAAACGATAAGGTTGCAAATCCACAAACCACCTAGTGATGCGCGGGTTAGACTCACGATGAAGAGACATCCACTGCAAAGCAGCATGATCCGTCACCAGAGTAAACTCGCGTCCCAAAAGGTAGTATCGTAAAGACGTGATAACCCACTTGATCGCCAAGGCTTCTCGCTCCACCGCAGCATACTTGGTCTCTCGTTCCAACAATTTCCGGCTCAGGTACATAACGGGGTGTTCAGCACCGTCGACACATTGGCTCAGCACGGCACCCAATCCTGTGGCCGATGCGTCAGTCTGGAGAATAAAAGGAATGAAAAATTAGGAGATTTCAACACAGGTGCTGGCGTAAGGGCCACTTTCAGGTCACTGAATGCTTTGTCCATCGCATCATCCCATACCACTTAATTCGATAAGGGCACAGCAATTTCAGAGAAGTGCGGTACAAAACGGCGATAGTAACCTGCCAGCCCTAAAAATGCTTGAACCTGCCTCTTATTCATCGGACGGGGCCAATTCAAGATGGCATCAATTTTATTACATTGTGGTTTAACAGTACCTCTACCTACCACGTAGCCTAAATATTTGGCTTCCTTCAATCTGAAGAAACATTTCTTCGGGTTAATACGAAGCCCGGCTGACGCTAGTGTGGAGAGGACTGCTTTAACCTGCAATACATGATCCTTCCATGTGCCGGAATAAATGACAACGTCATCCAAGTAGACGGCACTATAGGAATTGTGGGGCCGAAGCAGTGTATCCAGCAGACGTTGAAAAGTAGCTGGTGCCCCGTGCAAACCAAAAGGAAGCACCTTGTATTGCCAATGTCCACTGAGCGTACTAAAAGCGTTTTTTTCTTTAGCAGAGTCCATTAAGGGAACTTGCCAATACCCTTTAGTCATGTCAAGAGTAGTTAGGAATCGAGCGTTCCCTAACCGATCAAGTAAATCATCCACTCGCGGCATGGGATATGCATCGAACTTAGAGACCTGATTTAGTCGTCGGAAGTCGTTGCAAAACTTCCACGAGCCATCAGGTTTAGAAACTAGGACAATTGGACTAGACCAAGGGCTATACCTTTCTTCAATAACCCCTAGTTCCAGCATTCGTCTAATTTCCAGCTCTACTTCTGCTTTCTTTGCCTCCGGGAGCCTATAAGGTCTCTCTCTGATAATCACTCCAGGGTCCGTAATGATGTCATGAACAATCAACGCAGTACGTCCGGGTGTCTCGTCCACAACTTTAGGGACAGACAAGATAGCCCATTCGAGATCTTGTCGTTGTTCAGATGTCAAATCAGGACCAAAATTCAGATGTGCACATGACATGAAAAGAGAACTAGGTTGTCCGGAGGAGGGGTCAACATCCCTGTCCTTCCACGGTTTCAGCAGATTTATATGATACACTCTTTCACTCGGTCGACGATTAGGTTGTTTAACCAAATAGTCAACGAGTCCTTTTCATTCCTTTATTTCATCAGGACCTTGCCAGTGTGCCAACAATTTTGAATGGGAGGTTGGGACGAGCACCATTACACGATCACCCGGGACAAACTCCCGAATGGTGGTGTTTCTATTATAATAACGAGACTGCGCTGCTTGTGCTTTTTCTAAGTTGTCTTTTAAAATAGGTCTAATTTTCTCAAGTCTATCGCGTAATTGCGCGATATATTCAAGAATATTTGAAGTAGGGAGGACCTCCTCTTCCCATCCTTCTTTTAACATATCCAAAAGCCCTCGGGGTTGTCTTCCATACAATAACTCAAAAGGAGAGAAACGTGTAGAGGTCTGTGGGACTTCCCGGTACGCAAACAAAATGAGGGGAAGCAACTGATCCGAGTTTCTTCCATCCTCGCTAACTACCTTACGTAACATCTGTTTTAATGTTTGATTAAAACGCTCCACCAACCCGTCAGTTTGGGGATGATAGACTGACGTTTTCAGATGTTTTATATGGAGTAATTTAGCAATTTCCCTGAACGTCTCCAAAGTGAAAGGAGTCCCTTGGTCTGTTAAAACCTCTTTGGGGATCCCAACACGAGTGAATATCCCTACTAACTCCCGTGCGATGGTTTTTGTATTAGCTGAGCGCAAAGGAACAGCTTCTGGAAAGCAAGTGGCATAATCAACTAATACTAAAATATATTTAAATCCTTTTAACGAGGGTTCTAACGGTCCTACGAGGTCTATTTCGACTCTTTCAAATGAGATATCAATAAGGGGAAGGGGAACGAGAGGAGCTTGAGTCCGTCTGGGAATCTGGCGAAGTTGACACTCTGGACAAGAAGCGCAAAATCGCCTGACCTCCTCATTAATTCCCGGCCAATAAAATCAGAGCTTTATCCTCTCTAAAGTTTTATTGAAGCCCAAATGGGCTCCCAGAAGGTGAGCATGTGCTAATTCACACAGTTTTCGCCGAAAAGTGCGTGGGATTAACAATGATGCTCACACTTCACCCCCGTGTTCTGCCACTCGGTATAACAAATCATTTTTAATAACAAAGAACGGCGTGGGTGGCATGGGATTCAGAATTGTATAACCCTCGGTGGACACTATAGCATTCCTAGCAAACTTTAAGGAATCATCGTTCCACTGTTCTCTTTTAAAGGATGAGGGTGTTAGAAGGAATTGGGATGTTAACGCTTGAATTGGGTCTTGCGCGACCTCAATGGGAGGGGCTACTGCCTCCTTGTCCTCCACGTTAACTGTATTAGATCCCGCAGAGGACGATGGGACATCGATTTCTTCGCACTGGGTGCTAGTATCCGCCCGTGCTACTGAGGGACATGACGTGGAGGCAGCCGGATCAGTTTGTTCCATCGTTAAGCCTAAATATTTCTTTGGTACAGTTACATTTTTACCGCTAATAATTTCATTCCAGTCCCTACCAAGTATAACTGGAAATGGAGGATCTGATAACACAGCCATGGCCATACTTGTTAGATTTCCATTTACTGTCACAATACATCTGGCTGTTTTATAATACCAGATATCTCCGTGAATACATTTTAGACTGGTTTTTATTTTAGTCCACTGTTGCGGTAAAACGAAACGGGTAGCAACAATAGAAATGTTACTCCTGGGATCAAACATTGCCCTTACCTTTCTGCCATTTATAATAACTGCACCTGTATAGGGGAGAGACAAAGGGTTACTCACGGTGGCACAGTACCTTTCCCCCCTTACCAACGAACAATCCATCGGTTCAAAGGAGCAGCTGGGAGACAGATGTCCAACCTCCCCACACTTGTAACAGCGGGGAAGATTGGCTGGTCTGTCCCTTCTATGGACGGCAGGTTTGGGAGCTTGTCAGTGGGCCTCAGGAGCTGCCCCACATGCCTGTTGGGTTCGGCGAGAGAACCGTTCTGATCGCCCCGATTTGCAAGCCGCCCAATGACGCTCTGCGATTTTTATAAGAGAGTCCATGTCCTCGTAAGTGTGTTTCCGGACTTGCTGGGCTATGTGTTCGGGGAGGGCATGAACAAAGGTCTCACACGCTAGTATTTCGGCCATCTTATGAGAGTCATTGACGTCAGGCCGTAGCCAACAACAGACCTTTCCCCAGGCTTCAAAGCCCTGGGTTCTCAGTGGCCTCTCAGGGTCAAATTGCCACTCCCTCCACTCTCTTGCCTGCTGCTCCGGAGATACGCCGTAGCGTTTAAAGACCACTAGTTTGAGAGCGTCATAATCAGCAGCCTGCTCCTCAGTTAAATCATAATAGGCCCTCTGCGCCGTTCCCTTCAGGTAGGGAGCCAGTTGGTACGCTCACTCTGACCTCTGCCATGCTTTCCGCTTAGCGGTACGCTCGAAGATCAAAAAATACGTTTCGATGTCATCAGATTCAGTGAGAGTTGTCAAAGCAATGGGTGGTGACCGAGCGACCTCCGTCCGTATCCTAGCTGCCGAACGAGCCTCCGATTCCACCAACTGAGTCCTGGTCTCCCCCATCTGAATTTTTAGGGTCTGTAAATCTCCCATGATTGTGGAGAGAACGGTATTCAGGTCTTGTTCTTCTGACATCTTGAATAATTAATCCTGCCGACTACGCCAATTGTGATCGAAAAGAAAGTCACAAATACAAAATAAAGATTTGGGGACCGTCCCCGTATATTGTCGTGCAGACAATATTGAAAAAATGCAGTGATTCAAAGTCCTGAAAGTACAATGAACAATCTTACTGAAACAAAATGGCGGTTTTATAGAACAAAAAACAGGTGACAGGAAATGGTTGGCAAAATGGTGATGTGGCAACAGGAACCGGAAGTGACATCATTTTGGGGAGCCGGAAGTGACATCATCAATATTGGCCGGAAGTGACGTCATCGCGGCCATTTTGAAAACCCGGAGGTTGCGTGATTATTTCTCTTCTTGTTTTCTGTTGGCAAAAGAGAGTTCAGGTAAGTACCATGTGACATCCCCTTATCTTGCGATGTTTTACTCACCTTTAGGCTGTTTGACTGCCTCCTAATCGTACATGTGTGACAATGGTCAGAATGATCAGAATGGTTCGAGAAACAAAGGATGGAGGTTCATTTTATAAACTGTTAAATTTACATACAGTATCAATCAATACATACATTTTACTCTAGTTGGTTTGTTGGTTTACATCCAAATATTTCCATCCATCCATCCATTATCCAACCTGCTATATCCTAACTACAGGGTCACGGGGGTCTGCTGGAGCCAATCCTAGCCAACACAGGGCGCAAGGCAGGAAACAAACTCCGGCCAGGGCGCCAACCCACCTGCAGGGTGCGCACACAAACACACACACACACACACACACACCCCAAGCACACACTAGGGACAATATAGAATCGCCAATGCACCTAATCTGCATGTCTTTAGACTGTGGGAGGAAACCGGAGCACCCGGAAGAAACCCACGCAGACACAGGAAGAACATGACCCAAATATTTATATAGAATGAAAGTCTATTATATTATATTCTGGTTCTTCTTATACCTTTTGAGATGAGACACCACCCTTGAAATTGCGCGTAACAACTGTCCATTATAGTCTGTTTATTTCTTAGTCATCTTTTAATCATCCTTCAGTACTTTTTGTATATTACATCAACCTAACCTTTCTTCTGATACATTCTTTATTTACTTGACCATCTCAGTATTTTCCCTAAACAAAATCTTATATTTCAGTGTACTTTTTGTTCTTCACTTGACCTTTATTTGGTTTCCCACATTTATTAACCCTTTATGCTATTTCTTTAAGAATGCTATGTTACCCTAAAATTATTCTTCCACAAGGGGGTAGTTAAACACCAAAGCTGACTAATAACAATATTAACAGCCTGCTGTAGCAGCACACTCCCAGTCTGGTATCATCATTAACCTTTAATATTAACATTATAATTTTCAGTAACAAGTCTTTAACATTGAAGAAACCTATACAAATTCAGTACATACATTAGTAAATCTCCTTGTAATCTGAAGATTGTGTGGTTGGTGAGACCTCTGAAGGTTTGGGTTACATCAGCTGCGGCAGAATTGGATTGGTCTTTCTGATGAAGTAACAGGGCATTCTCAGTGACCGGCCTGAAGAAGGTCTTAACAGTCCCATCTCTGGCAGTCTTCATTTCAACTCTGGAGACCCTTCAGTCATTACTGGGAATGGTCTTTATGATGAGACCCATAGGCCAATCGATCCGATGAGTTTGGTGATCCTTCAGTATAAACAAATCTCCTTCTTGTAGGTTAGGCAGTCACACTTGCCATCATCTCCTGCGGACTTGTAGAAGTTTCAGATACTCCTTACTCCATCTTTTCCAGAAGCAGTTGGCAAGGTGTTGTACATGTCCCCACTGGCTTTTGTGAAGGTCATGGCTGTCAGAGACTCCATGTGGAGCTGAAATCACACTGATTTCCTATGTCAAAAGGGATCTGTGTCTAAAGAATTTGGGCTTAAGGGTCTTGAGTAGATTATAGCTGTCATCTCAGCAAGAAACTGGTTAACACATCATAAATCAAGTGACAAGAGTTTACATTGATTAACATGGAGTCCAGTATCCGCCTTGCCATTCCAATCATCCTTTCCCATGCTCCACCCATATGCAAGGAATGTGGTGGAATAATTTCAATATGCTTGAAGTCAATCTGTAAGTCTTTGCATGTGCCAATGATGTTCATGCCAAAATCTGACCTTAAAACCTTCTCTGGTCCTCTGATGGCTTAAAAAACTTCAGAGTGCATTAATTAAGCTTGAGGCATCCATTAATTCAATCACTTCAATGTGTACAGCTCGTACACTTAAACAACTGAACATCACTAACCCACCTTTTAATATTAGCTTGCCCACCAAAGGCCTTTCGTGCCATAACTATCCATGGTCTGAAAACATCAAGCCCAACAAATGTAAAGGACAGTTCTGTGCTCAGCTTATTGACTGGTAAGTCAGCCAATTTTGATATTGTTGCTTACCCCTTAGTGTTTGGCATTTGACACACTTTTGTATGATGGTAGCAATTTGTGTTTTTGCCACAGTGCCATAGTGTGTGCGCTTTTCGTCAAAGAAGAGAAGTGTTTCAGGCTGTGTGACACAAGGATTATGAGTGAGTGAGTTCTGGTGCTCAAAGAGGAAAATTCAGGATGAATTTCAGGACCATTGTCTGGATCTTTGAGATGGTGTGTTTTGAAAGATATTGCTGAAGACCTACTTAGCAGAAACTTTCATCCTGCTAACCAGGAAAACGTGGCGAAAAGAGCAGCTGTGACTGTGGAGGAAGAAGAAGTCAACCATTCCCTCAGGTTGACCTCCTCATTAGGTTCATGTCAGATGAAACATATTGCCTTTGTTCATGTTTGCTGGTCTTCCTTATCCGCTCTAATCCATTGGCAACATACACATAAAATCTCTTGATGCTATTATATATGTAACCCAACACGACTTTACTATCTGTATAAAATCTGATAGCATCAATTTGAGTGTCCATCACATTCAACAGAAAGCCATTTTTGCAGCTAATGTTGCACTACACAGTTCAAATCTGGGGATGGTGTGACAAGTCTTAAAGTCAGTTTGACCTTTGCCAACAGAAAACCTATATGGTGTTGTCCGTCATGATCTTCCTTGAATGGTTGCTGGGGATGGGGGGGGGGGGGGGGGGGGCTTTTGGGTCACAAAACCTAGGGAAGTATACAGTATAGGCTGTTTACTGCAGACAGGACTCCGTGTCAGATGATTGGCCATTTAGTTTATGAAACCAGGAAAGTGAATGTGTCAGAAGTCACTTTCCAGTGTTGGCTAAGACTTAATTCCATAGGTGGTTCATCCTCTCTTAGGTCCAATTCCTTTAAATCCCTTGCATGGTTGACAGGGTGGAAGACCTTCATCACATTCTTGCAATTGGATATTACCTTATGAAGCCTAAGGTTGGCTTGCTCAAATAAATGGCTTCTATAGCTGTTGGCTAGGATTTAAGTCAATCATCTACATAGGAGTCTCTTTCTACAAACTGTTAGGCATCAGAGCAATATTCTTCCTCTCCCTCTAGCTGTTCTTCTAAGCCCATATGTTGCTACTGCTGGGGATGGACTGTTTCCAAAAACATGGACTCTCATACAGTAGTCTATGACTTTGTTGTTGATGTCATTCTTGCAATGTCAGAGGAACCTGAGGTAGTTTTGGAGATCTATCTTAATGATGAAACAATAAAACATCTGTTGGATGTCAGCTGACATAGCAGTAGGTTCTCTACTGAACTGTGTAAGCACTCTGATAAGGTTGTAAGTTAGGGTTGGACCTGTTAAAAGAACATTGTAGATACCAACATTCTTCACTTTCTTTCAGTGTTGGAGCTGGTTCAGCATGATTGTTGTCCAATATCTTCCGCATGAATGCTATGAAGTGCTCTTTCATTTCTGGTTTATTCTTCAGTGTTCTCTTTAGTGAAGCAAATCTTGGATTATTTGGAAGAATGGGCCTTGGTTTGCAGAAGGGTAATGGAGCAACTCAACTGTTAAAGCTTTCTTTATAGAATTCCTTGTCCATAATTTAAATTAATTCCTTATCTTCAGTAGAAGGAATTATCTTATTGTTGTCACTGGTGGTCTGGAAATGTGTATGAACAAGGTTGTCTTTAGGGATAACTGTACTGAGCCCTTGTATGTTATTGAGCATCTCGGTGTGCAGATTAGGTCTCTCTCTCAAGCAATAGTGGCAGAGGCATTGGCTGAAGTAACCACACTTGTCTTGTAAGAATGGGCACTGCAGGGTCTGTGTGTTTTATTTATGCAAACATCCCCCACAATGACCAAGCCTAAATCAAGTCTCTGGGCATAGGGGCATCATTAGGGCCATTACACTGTTGACGTACTTTATGGACTCTTAGAATGTCTCTGCCCAGCAGAAGCAAGATGTTAGCATCCTTGTCAGGAGGTGGGATATAGCAAGCTACAAGCTTCAGATGAGGATGACACTGTGCTGGTTTGTGAGTGGGAATCTCCTCCCTGTCACTTGGTAACTAAACACATTTGATCAGCGTAGGAAGTGGAAACTGTGTTCCCATTGCTTCCACAATAAAACCATTATGTCTGCTTCCTGTAGTATTCACTAGGCCTGCACTTGTCTCTAAAGTATAAGGTGAAGAGTTCCCTTTTATACTGAACAAGTCAAAGAACTTGCAAATGGGCAATATTTTTGTTAATGTAAAATAGCATACATCTAAATGGCCTTCTCTGGTTTTTCCTTATGGAATACCTTTATAAGAAATATTTTAACAAAGGATTTTCGACAAAGTACTCCACATACTTCAGTACATTTAGATGATATAGATTAGATGATAGTCTAGGCACTTGATCAGATCTCTCCCCGCCATATGTGGAGATGGGGTTAGAGTCCTTGATGGATTTAGAACTTTCTTGGGAATGTGGATGGACAGCAGCAATATACTGGTCACTGCCAAACTCAGAGCACTGAATGGTGGCTTTACATTCGCTGGCAGAATACTCTGTTGAAGTATAACACCTGTAGCATATTTCATGCATTCAAAGAAATTCCTTGTGCTCTTGTATGGGGTTTTCTCTGCGCGCGCAACACTTCTTAATTGGGTGTAGTTTTGTATGTATTGGGCAATGGTAATTACTGGGATTGTTGACCTTCTGTTCTGTCACCTTCTAGCTGGCAGTTGATGTGTTGTCTAAGATTCCTGTCTTACAAACAGAAATAGTACCCCTTAAGTCCTTATGCTTAGATCCAGAGTTCTCATACCTTGCATATGTTGAGCTTGGCACATCTACCTCATTCACTGAGAAGCTTGGATCATTTTTGGCTTTAGAAATCTCTCTAATGAATTGTGAGAAAAAGGAAAAAGGTGGAAGGGAGACTTGATGCTGCTGCTTGTACCTGGAACCCGCCAAAGTGCACTTCTCTTGAAGATGGTATGGCAGATTTACCATCAAGGGTTTAACACTATGAGCAGTATCTAAACAACTGAGACCAGGTAAATGTGGATCTGTTTTAGCCATTTAAACTTCAAGAAGAAGGTCACTAAGTTCCAAAAGATTGTGGTCATCATTGTTGGACAGTTTAGGATAGTTCTATATTCTCTTGAATAAAGAAACTCAATAACTTCAACATTTCCATTAATTTGGTTTAGCCTCTGCCAGACAAGGGTGAAACCAGTGGATGTATTGTCTACAACATGAATGTTTTAAAGTCTTTTGGCATATTCTGCCAATTGTGGTTCAATCCATCTCAACAGCAGATCTAGTTCTTCCATGTGTGAAATGTCTAAGTCTTGGATTGCTGTCTTAGATCTCCAACTCCGGTAGTTCTCTAGGCGGTCATCAAACTTCATGAGACGAGTATTGATGAGTTCTCAATGGATCATGTACCTTGCAAAATCTGATATTTCAGCCTTTTCAGTTTTTGTACCCACAGGTATTCCACAGATGTTACTGTAGCTGATAGCATCTGGTGGATCATGGCCAGGTACTAGTGGGGTAAATGGAGTTGCAGATGGATTCAGCTCAGGTTGCCTGATATCTGGGTGTCTTCTAACATGACTCATTGAAGTAAACCGAGTCTCTGGAAGCATATGGTGGTTCCTGAGAGTTTTAATCAGGATCTGATAATCTGTACCTAGGAAAGGTCTTGGCAGTACATAAGCAGGTGGTTTGGGTATTGGAGACGAGGGGATTAATAGCACTCACAATGGGTGGGTGCATTAATAATAATAATTCTTTGCATTTATATAGTGCTTTTCTCACTACTCAAAACGCTCAGCAATTGCAGGTTAAGGGCCTTGCTCAAGGGCCCAACAGAGCAGAGTTCCTTTTGGCATTTATGGGATTTGAACTGGCAACCTTCCGATTGCCTGTGCAGATCCCTAGCCTCAGAGCCACCATTCCGCCCTTCATTAGAGTGTTCTTCACCACTGGGTGGTGTGGCATCTTCTGAGAGGTTATATGATGTGGCATTCTGTATAAAGGCTTTAACAGTGGGCTTAAAGGCATTGTCAGTATTCTGATTTAAGATGAATTGCAAGGTCCGTTTTGCAGGATCTTCTGAGGAGGTCAACCTGAGGGGATGGTTGACTTCTTCCTCCACAGCTTGTTCCAAAATGCTTAATTTAGCTAAAGCTGCAACTTCCTCTCATTGCTTCTGGAGGATTTTTGCCTTTGCCTGCAAGTGGGCTCCTTCTGCCTTAAGGGGCTGCTTCCTTTTTAGTGCAGGCAGTATGAATCTTAGTTGTCTCTATTTCTATACAGGGTAAAACCAGGTGACTGCTTAGGTCTGATCTCTGGGAGTTTGATTGTAGCAATCTAAATGATTTTCTAGAATTCCTAGATGAAACAGAATAGCAGGATGTAGTATCATGTAACTACTGTATCCTATTTTTTAACCTTGACTTGACTTTAAAAAATGTGATGTGCCTTTGCTGATCAAAGAGAGAAATGCTATTTAGCTCCTGTAACACTTCTTCCATGTTAATATTTAACATAAAGGCAGAATACTTCTCAAAATGTCTCTTATAGTTCTCATAGGTATGTTTAAGACTTGTAAACATGTCCTTTAATTGTTCTAGACTGTCACTGGCATCATCAGCAATGACAATGCAATGAATAGTTTTGTTCCATAAATCTAAAAGTTTGTTAGACATTTCTATCCTTTGACTTTCAAAACCTTCCCTGGCCTTTAAAGATGGCTTAAGTGTGTGTTTAGGTCAGGCAGACAGTTCAGTTTCTGTTCCAGAGTCATCTTGAGGTGGGAACAATTCATCTTTTGCGTGCTTGCTGGGAAACCAATTCTAGTGAATGCTCTGATTCCTGCTGATATATACTGCAATGAGTAGAGCTGCACGAGTATCAACGGGGCAGGACTGAGAATGAGCATGCAGAGGTCACAGAAAGTTCATCAAAACAGACAAGCAGCAGCGTTGGCGTGAGAGAAAGTTCCAGTTCCTTGGCTGCACAGTGAGTCAATATACAATGAAATTTGCAGAGATCCTTTAAACTGTGTTGAAACTTGACAGTAAAATTCTTAAGTAAACTGTACAAAAACAAAGTTTCCGAAATAAGCTGTAATCACTTGTTTGAGCATTCCTGGACTGGCTGTGTATAAAATGTGCAATGCTTTGGGTATAATACAGTATATATATATACTGTATATATATATATATATATAGAGAGAGAGAGAGAGAGAGAGAGAGACAGAGGTTAGGAGCACGTGTTGATACAGTGCATTGCTGCACCCACCACACAAACCAACTCAGGACCCAGATTAGGACCCAAGTGCAGCCATGCAACGGGTGATACCTCAGCACCACACTAGTTCAAATGGAGTGGAACAGTGTGAGCGTTTTAATGGTGGTTGGAGTGCCAATTCTGCCACCAACCCCCAAGTTTTTCCCTGCAGGTTGGAGGGACTACATGCAGGGATGGATGCAGATTAACATCATACCCAGGATGGAGCAATTGCAGGTTAAGGGACTTGCTCAAGGGCCCAACAGAGTAGAGACATGTACTTAAAGCACAGTCCTTTGCTTGTCACCCCAGAGTAACAAAGGTAGGCATATATTAAACAGTCTTTTAATTAGACCTAGGCTCGACATGATCAGGCTTTTTACTATTCTGTCTCCGAATGCCATATTAGTAGAGCATCTCTTCTAAGACCTAGTCCCTACGGAGTTTGTGTTGCCCCACTTGTTATAGTGAACTTGAATTATCTCTTCTCCCTAAAGTGCAATATGGCGTAAGGTAAAACTAATACTAAAGCAGAACCAGTGAGAAAATGGGAGCTAGGGACATACCAACATGTATCAAATAAAAAAGGGGAGATAGGAATATACCACAACTGGCTAATAACAATATTAACATAGGCGGCTATAGCAGCACAACTATTTTCATGTAGAAGGTGCGAGGCATCAGTGGCCAGAATCATAGTAACAGTATATTGGTAAGGGGTGCTGCTGACTACAAAGACTAACCTCCTTATGTACGGCAGGGTTGCAGGGCAGCTGGAGCATTTCCTAGTCGTAACTGGGCACAAGACAAGAACAACACCTGGATATCAGTACATTACAGGGTGATCACACTTTATTAAAAATAGAGTCTGATCCTTCAATCATCTATTTATGAGAGAGAAAGAGAGAGAGAAGGAGAGAGGGATGGAAAAAACAATATTCTGGCACCTACTAATTTTCACAATAACTTTTAACTCTGTTTTGCATACTGGAGATCAGCTTTGAAAATTGCTAAAAGCTGATGTCCGCCACCCACATTCAGAAGATTCATCAGTTTACCATTTCAGCAAAGTTATCACCTTTGTATGCTTCACACTCACTAGAATGGGAATCTACTGTATAATGCAGAAACTGGCCATTTTGGAAGAACTTTTATTAACATGACACATCACTTTCTTCTTCAAGCACTTAACATTCTGACAGACCAAATTCCTTCTGTCCTGCTGCTAGAGTCTTTGGGCGCTGTTCATTGGAGATGAGTAAAATTGGGTAAGGTGGTGTGTGTATGACTAGAGGTGGACGAATGATCTTAGAGATAATGGCAATGAGTTTAAAGAGGACACAATTGTCCAGTGTAGAGGCAGGAATTCTGTAACATAACAACAGGGGTCAAGAACCTTTAGTACCAGACATAGTTTCTCCCACTCTCTACGAGTGAAGTGTGGTCAAAATAGCCAGATTTAATTAATGCATACAGGAGTTGTGCTAAAGAATTCAATTCGCAGAAATTTTCAATGCGTTCATTTCATGAGTTAACAGCAATTTATCAGCCCTAGTTAAAATACAAATATATAAAGCTAAAACAAGAGTTGCAGTACATGCAAAAACACAGAACTGTTTAACACCAGAATCACTGAAGCCTACGAAAAACCCGTAATTCAGGGCCACCTTAAATACCCTCGCACATCTCCATTAGCGTCTTTTGTTTTGCAAATGTGTTGATCAGCCCAAGCAGCAAGCAACCTGCTATCCCATTCCCCCCCAAAACTGCCACAGCTCAAATGTGCCACAGCTGGGTAAATGTACAGTAGGATGACCGGAAATGCGAGGCAAGAAATGTTGAATGCATACCTAAAACAGAAACTTTTTTCGTGTTATAGTACTAAGGATAAAATTTGATATGAAGTATATAATGTGTCAAGACTGAAGTCCAAATATCAAAAAAACACTTTCACAAAAGGTACATATATAACAAAACAAGTGTGCTTTTATGCCAGAATATAACTGAAGAAAAAGAAATAGGGTTAAGGTACAACACTGACATGACTGCTTGAGAGTGGTGCTGTGGTAAGAACTGCTGGCTTGTAATCAAGAGGTCACCAGTTCGATTCCAGGCGCTACCCAGAGAAATGAGAGAAGAGTGTTTTGTACTGTGCTTTTGTGCTGTTTCACTGTGCTGTACAGGTGGGAAATGGGAAGGCATTTCCCACAAGAAAAAAAAAAATAAAAACGTGTGCTGAGCTTGTGTCCTGCGTCTGTCTGTGTTGGGTTTGGACAGCAGGAGCACCCTCAGCAGGCCACAAGGTCTTGAGTGAATCTTGATCAGTGTCAGGTCAGTTGCCGCACCCACCACATGACAAAACAGCTCAGGTTCCTGGTTTGCAACCCCCCAGGCAGCCACACTGTCCAGTCCCACCCTCTAGAAATGACCGAAGCCAGATGTTATGTGGGCGTTTTTTTGTATCTATCAGACCTGTCCAATTCATATTTGGATTGTGAATACTCCAAGTAACATTGGGTTTTTTTTATCATTGACTGTGTTATCTGCTTAATGTCATAGATATTGGAAGAGCACAGAAGACAGAGGATGTTGTGACAGGGTTTATGTATATGAATAAATGTACTTCTTTGGCTTAATGTTTTTTGCAAATAATTTATTAATATACTTGTATTGATTTAATCATTTTAAGAGCTTGATCTCTAGTAGAATGGGTGTTTTATCATGCAAAGGCTTCTCTCCTTAAAACATAAATCCCCTTCATCAAATGCACAGATTTTTTTTTTAATGTGGATCCACAGCATGATATTTTAATTCTCTGTCACTATTTTCATTTTCCCACTCTTAAAACTTACCAACCTTTGGACATATACATTTCACAGATGCAATGCACTTGCACCCAGGACTACAGAGATCCTTCTGTCAGCAGTGGACTTCACATAGTTATGACTGCCACTGTAGCCTTCCTATATGGGAGTGTGCTCTCTCCCAAACCCCAATTGACCTAGCTGATAAAGGAACATGGTTCTCAGCTCCTGATGGTCCAATTAAAACAAATATTTAGCCAGGAAAAGGGGCTTTAATACATTTTAATCTTTTGAATTGAAATAGATGGTGCCATAAACAAAAGCAAAATAAAATGTTAACAGCATATAACCTGGTACTGCTAGATATTTAGTCTTTCCAGGCAGCCAGTTTTTGTGTTGCTTGAGGTGTCAACAGTAATTCAGAGGATTCTTGGATTCACTTCCCCCTCTTTTTATTTTCCCTCTTTCTCTTTTCTCTCTCTCTTCTCATTCCGATTAGCTCTTTAACTGATCTTATAAAGATCTTTGCTATCATTCAAAATACATAAAATTAAAATCATGTTTCCAAGATCAACTACTTTAGCTCAACTTACTACATTATAAATGGAAGCTAACACATAGTATGCTTGTAATAACTTAGAAACCACTTATGAAACAATGTGTGGATTATGATAGCAGTTTCACAGTATACATTTGATTTAATACAGTTCTTATCTCTTAGCAATAAAAACATGTATAGCCATGGAATTCCTTAGATTTACAATATTGCAGAGCTTAATACACTTTCTTCCCAACTAATTATGAAAATATATATGTAATTCTTAAGGAAACCCAAAACAGACAAGGTACAACTTTCAGTAAAAAGCTGTTTTAGCATAACAGGCTCTTTCATCATATACAGGAATGTCCACTTTTTAAAATGTTACAAGAAACGTTCTCAAAAACTTTGTTAAAAGGAACCTACCTAATTTTCCACACCTCCCACCCATTTCTATTCCAGAAGAAATACTGATCAGTCGTGAAGTCTCAGACAGCATCTAAAAATATCTTAAAGTCCCTTTCTTTTGAAGATCTCATGGTACTGTAGGGAAAGGAGTGGAGGGCAGCCATGCAAATGATACACTCTAGCTCCATACATGCAAAGCAATTCAAACAAACTTAAAATCTTTCATCGATCACATTTATCTCATTTAAAATTGTCCAAAATATATCCAGAACAAGATCGAACCTGCGAATGTTGCAATCTTGTTATAGCCTTACTGGGTCACATGTTTTGGGAGTGCACCATATTAACATTATACTGGACAAAAAACTTTCAATGCCTATCAGACAGCCTTGGTGTCACAATCACTCCTAACCCATTAACAGCTGTGTTTGGTGTACTTCCATATGGGCTTAAACTCGAGAAGAGCAAGCAAACTGTAATTGCCTTTACCTCACTACTAGCACATAGACTTATCTTCCTCAACTGAAAGTATCCAAGCCCACCTGTTATAAGTCAGGGGGAAACAGATGTTCTATACTATTTAAAATTGTAAAAAATTTCATTTTCACTTAGAAGATCTGTTCAAAACATTTTTATAATATGGAAATATCTAATTAATAACATTTTAGAATATGCATTTATATTAGGGAAAAGAACATTCTCCCTTCTTTGTTGTTTCTATAGATTTGCTTTTGCTGTTGGCTCTCTTCTTATTCTCTCAGGTGGCTGTTGAATCCTGTTTTGTTGAGTTTGACTTGATTGTATGTAAGGTTATCTTCTTCAAATAAAAGTAAAAGGAAAATGTGACATGAAACATTCTCTTTCCAGAAATGTTCTGCTCCTTCCTCCAGCAGTGGGGAATTTGAACAGCTTCTTTTAGGATTTCTAATGGTGCTGCGGCCCTAATAAAAATAAATTGTAATTACCCTGCGAGTAGTTATGTGAATTGTATTCCTTTTATGCAAAGTACATCTAAAAGGGTTACAGTTGAGTTGCTGTCTGTGGAAACTTTGCACATTTTAGGTACGGCTAGATGGGATTTTAATTCCAAATAGTACAGATATGTACTGTATGTTAGGTTAATTGATAATGCTTAACTGGCCTGATGTGAATGTATGCATGAGAAGTCACACCACATCCAGAACTAGCTGTTGTATTTTGACTGATGTAGCCAGGATATTTCTGCCCTCACACCCCAGATTACATGGGTTTGAGCTAGTTGTTTTATCTTAAATTACTTTACTACAACATCAATAGCCACACAGCATTAGCAAGAAAACTAAATAGCTTTTCCTTGATTACAAGCCCAGTCTGGTGGTCGAACTAATTTACATGTTTGCTCTTGACCCTGGGTGTGAGTTCAAAATGGCCCATATGGGATCCTTCTGACTGAGCAAAAATGACAAAACCTTTCAAGACCAAAGAGGGATTCTAATCAAAAGAAAGAAAATGGCAGCTGTCTGACAGGAAGAATTGGTGAATTGGTCGCTCTGATGGCTGTCAAACTTGGGGAGTAGCTGTTGCTGTAGCTGATTGGCTTCTTCAGATGATGTCCGATGTCACTCCTTTCAACGTGAGTATTATGAGACTCAGATTACAGCACTCCCTGGGTGCCTAGTCTGTTGTCTCAGTGCATTCTCCGACCGCAGTGAGTGATGTCACGGCGAGGGAGACATTTTATTCACAGCTTCAATTGGTGGTTGATGGATGCCCGCAAGGTGACACTCCTCTGGTCATGGGTGACTTCAGTGCAGCCACTGGCACTGACAGGGATGGCTATGAGAATTGTCTCTGTCCCCATGGGTCTGGTGACCATGGTGAAAGTGGCTCCATGTTCCTTGACTTTGAAAAAGGTCAGCTGTGAATTGCAGGATCCTGGTTCCAGCGCCCAGAACCGCACTGCTGGACTTGCTACTCCAATACTGGTGGTGTTGTGAAGGAGATTGATCACATCCTCGTAGGCAGATGCTGGAGGCTCTTGCAAAACTGCAGGGTCTACAGAAGTACCCAGTTTGTGAATTCTGACCACAGACTTGTTGTTGCTACTCTTAGGATCCAGCTTAGTTCCAGTAGGTTACCACTTACTAGGAAAATTAGCCTGGACTTGGCCGGACTCCAAGACTAGGCTGTTTCTAATGAGTTTGCATGGAGTTTGTGTGAGGAACTTGCAGATTTGGGTGCGACTGCTGATCCTAATGTGATGTGGGAGACCTTCCGTGACAAGACCCTGAAAGTTGCTGAGGGTTATGTTGGTGTTACCGGTGTTTCCAGAAGGAGGTGTTTCATCTTGCAGGGCACCCTGGATATCATCAAGAGGAGTCGCAGTGCACAGCTCAATGGCAACTCTGGTCTGTACCGGGAACTGAGAAAGATGGCTGTGAGGGCTCTGAGGGCAGATAAAGAGGCATTTGTTAGAGGAGTCTGTGAGCAAGTGACACACCATCTATGGTCTAGTGACCCACGTCCTGCTTACAGAGGAATCGAAGCATTACGCACATCCAAATCTGTTCCTTGGAGAGTCGCAGTCAGGGTAGCTGACGGAACGGTACTTACGGATGACACTGCAGTTGTTACCCACTGGGCTGGCTACTTTGAGCAATTGCTCAAAGCTGATCCTCCGGCTAGGGCGTTGGATATCTCTGGGTCCACAGTTCTTGAGGTTGATCCTCCAATAACCGGTTAACCACCCAATCTCACTGCGAATGCACAGGTGGTGAACCAGCTAAGAGGAGGAAAGGCTGCATTGATCTGTGGTATTCGGGGTGAACTTCTCCAGGCTGGTGGTAAGGCTGTTCTACTGGCATTGCAAGCAATCTTTGCTTCCATTTGGGAGACTGGCATCATCCCAACTGGAAAATGGGACTTGTCGTCCCTATGTGGAAAGGGAAGGGTGATCGCCTGGATTGTAGCAGCTACAGGGGGATAATAACACTGCTCTCTGGGCCAGGTAAGGTCCTTACTAGCTAGCGTTGTCCTCAATAGGATCTGTGATCACTTGCTCACCTACCAGCGAATGGAACAGTCTGGTTTTATGCCTAAGAAGTCTACCATCCACCGCATCCTGGCACTGAGGGTTCTCATGTAGCACAAACGCTAATATTGGCAGAGTTTCTTTGCAGCCTTTGTCAATTTTCATAAAGTTGATTGAGCTGCCCTGTGGGACATCCTAAGGGTTTGCGGGATCCCCTCGAGGTTTGCTGGCCAGCCTATACACTGGTACTGTAAGTGCTGTGCAGAGTGGAGGCAGAACCTATGTGTTTTTCCCAGTTGATTCTGGGGTTCATCAGGGGTGTGTTCTTGCTCCCACTCTGTTCAATGCTTGTATGGACTGGGTGTAGCTCAAGGTTGTGGGGTCCAGCGGTTGTGGGGCATCTGTTGGTGAAGAAAGATTCACGGATTTTGACTTGCTGACGATGCTGTGATCTTCGTGGAGTCAATGGAGGCTCTGATCAGGGCGCTCGAGAGACTTAGTGAGGAGTCTGAGTGTCTAGGCTTTCGAGTGTCCTGGATAAAGACCAAGATCCAGGCCTTTAATGACCTCTTGGGCACAGCCATCAGAAGTGTGTCTGTCTGCGGAGAGAGTGTCAACCTTGTTGAGAGGTTTACTTACCTTGGAAGTGACATTCATGTTTCTGGTGACTCTTCCTATGAAGTCAGTAGATGGATTGGGAGAGCATGAGGGGTCATGACGTCGCTCGAAAGGGGTGTGTGGTGCTCCCAATATCTATGCAAAAGGATGAAGGTCCAAGTCTTTAGAGTCCTGTTGCTTCCTGTTTTCCTATATGGTTGCGAGACATGGATGCTATCCAGTGTCCTGAGACGAAGACTGGACTCCTTCAGTACTGTGTCTCTCTGGAAAATCCTTGGGTACCGTTGGTTTGACTTTGTGTCGAATGAGCAGTTGCTCATGGAGTCCTGAATGAGGCACATTACCTGCATTGTGAGGGAGAGCATCAGTTACGACACTACAGCCATGTGGCGTGTTTCCCAGAGGGTGATCCAACTCATAAGATCCTCATTGTTGGGGACCTGAGTGGCTGGACCAGGCCAAGGGGTCACCCACGTAACACCTGGTTGCGGAAGATAGAGGGTCATTTCCGGAGGGTGGGAACTGGACTATGTGTCTGCCTGGGGAGTTACCAACCGGGATCCCGAAGGGTTTCACCATGTAGTGGGTGCGGGAACACACTGTACCCAAGAAGCTGAGGAGCAGTCACTCCTTCAATAAGAAACAGAAAGAAAGAAACTGACGTTGAACACAGTAAAGAGATATCAATACCACAACATCGGAGAGGTACATATAGAGAAGGACAGCAACTCTGATGCCTCTGGGATAAGAGGAGAATTCAGAATTCAGCGCAGGGTACTGTAAACTTACCTCTAGATGCTATTATTGAAACTCTATGATTGCACTAGTAGCAGGAAGGTTTCAAACTGCATTGGTAACAGACTTTTCAGAACATGGGATTAAGACAATTTCCAGTTCAGCTGTAAATCAGACTTTATCAGCCACAGTTAAACAAAGAAAGGCATATGTCATGGTTGAGGCAGTTTAATCCATAGTTTGTGTGTTTCGTGTTTATTAAAATATTTTTGTTGGCTTTTAAATATTACTTTGTATATATGTGTGATTGTCTTTTTTGTTGATTGTGTAAAATAAATCAGCCTCGGACACACAGAAAGGTTTGGGGCAGCCACCCATATATTGTACCTGGCTGCAAAAGTTTTTAGTCATCGCATTGAAGTGCACAGTTCAAGTTTTCTGTGTGAACTGATTTGTTAAGGTACAATGGCATCTTTATAGACCATGTCCCGGAAATGATGTCATCTTGGATGCTGGGACTGGAAATGATGTTTCAAGATGGCACCAGGACCAGAAGTGACGTCTTTTGGGGAGCTGAAACTGGAAATGACATCTTTGGGGGCACCAAAACCAGAAGTGCCATCCTTTGGGGCACTGGAACCAGAAGTGACATCTTTGAAAAGAAATCAGGCAGGATTTTCCGTATCTGGTCTGCAGAGAAAACAGAGGAAAGTTTAACGCACCCTGCCATCTCCTAGCCTGGTGTAGAGTTACCTTCTTTCGGTCCAGTCAGCTTCCTCCTATGTGCACGTGTGTGACAATTGATTTGATTAATATTATTTTGTTTGCTGATAATTCTGTAATTCTGTCTATTTGTTTCTTGTGTCTACTCTTCTATTTATTTTTCCTATTGTCACTATGTTGAGCCAAAGGAGTTGGGGCTCATTTATGATGCAGCAGCTGGGAGACTGCCCCCATGTTTTGACAAGCCTTCAAACAGCGCAGTGCTTGACTTTGGCATTTAGGTTAATTCTGTCCTTTTCGATTGTACTTTCGGTGATTTTAAATTATAGTTGCTCCTTTTGTTGCTTCTGCCTTTGTTTTCACAACATAATTGGACTTCTTTAAATAAAACATTAAATTGTTAAAGGAAATTGGTCTGTTTAGGGTCAGGGGAGTTTCATGGTTTTCCATCATTCCCTTTGATATTTGTAACTCTTAAAGCCTTTTCCATAATATAGGGCGTATGAAAGCAATTAGCCTGTCTTTTGAGTTTAAAGACTAGCTATGGTGGTGAGGCCTACTCTGTTGATGTACACCAATGGTGAACATAAATCTGGATTTTCTCTCAGAAACTAGTGGTTTAAACTCAGTACTAGTCCGTAATATTATTTAGATCATTAAATATTCACAAATAATAAAATGTATTTTAACAGTGGACATTCCTAGCAAAAGAGAAACAAGGTAAGGGAATTGTACTAAGCAATAAGCTGCTTTTTTGATGTTGGAAAAACTAAGAACAAGTGAGATTTAAAAAAGAAATGTAAGAGGTATTAACATTAGAATATTAGAACAATCCAGATTAGAACAGGCCATTCAGCCCAACAAAGTTCGCCAGTTCTATCCATTTAATTCTTCTAAAAAAACATCAAGTTGAGTTTTGAAAGTCTCTAAAGTCCTACTGCCTACCAAACACTACTTGGTAGCCTATTCCAAGTGTCTATGGTTCTCTGTGTAAAGTAAAACTTCCTAATGTTTGTGCAAAATTTACCCTTAACAGGTTTCCAACTGTGTCCCTGTGTTCTTGATGAACTCATTTTAAAGTAACAGTCTTGATCCACTGGTAATTCCCTTCATAATTTTAGCACTTCAATCATGTCTCCTCTTAATCTTCTTTTGATTAAACTGAAAAGGCTCAGCTCTTTCAGTCTTTCTTTATAATTCATTCCCTATATCCCTGGAATCAGCCTAGTTGCTCTTCTCTGGACTATTTTTTAACGGCTATGCTTTTTTGTAGTGTGGAGACTAAAACTGCACACAGTACTCCAGTTGAGGCCTCACCAGTGCATTATAAAGCTCGTGCATAACCTCCTTGGACTTGCACTTTACACATCCTGTTATATAACCTAACATTCTGTTAGCTTTCTTAACAGCTTCTGAACACTGCCTGGAAGTTGATAGTGTAGAGTCCACTATGACTCCTAAATCCTTTTCATAAGGTTTACTTTCGATTTTCAGACTTGTGTATTCAAACCTAACATTTTTACTTTATACATGTTATACTTTACATTAACGGACATTAAATTACATCTGCCACAAATCTACCCAAGCCTGTATGCTGGCCTTCTGTAATGATTCAACAGATTCTAGAATCCACCTAGCTTAGTATCATCTGCAAACTTAACCACTTAAACTTATTACTTATATATTATTAAATTATAAATTATAATTATATTGTGGTGGGCAGGTGAGGGCTGTGCCCAGCCGAGACGCTCAGAAGGACCGAGTGAGGGACTATACCTCCCCCGAACCACGAGAGGGCAGCCACCCTGGTTGGTATGGGGGCCACGGGAATGGAGCATAGAAGCTCAACCCTATAGGGGCCTGTGGCCATAGCCAGGGGCTGCCCAGACGACTGAGGAGCCCTGGACGTCAGCACTTCCGTCACATCCCGAGTTGTTGGTGGAAGTATTACCAGGGACACCTGGAGTGCTTCATCAGGAGGCACCTGGAGCACAACCAGGTGGGAATAAAAGGGGCCGCCTCCCTCCAGTCAGCAGCTTCGAGGATGGCGTCACTTCCTGTCCAACTATGATGATGTTACTTCCGGCCTCCGACAATGACGTCATTTCCGGTCCCACTGTGATGCTGTCACTTCCGGCCTCCAACGATGACGTCATTTCCGGTCCCACTCTGATGACGTCACTTCAGACCTCCAACAATGACATCACTTCCGGTCCTCCTCAGATGACATCATTTCCACTTTGAATCATGTCCGACAGCCATTTTCTTCTATAAATACCCATCCAACATCATTTACAGTTGTCTTTTGTTTGATTAATTTCAAATCTCTGACCTATTTTGCGACAAGCAATATACGGAGCTATTCCCCACACCTTTATGATTGATTTGTGTAAGTTTATTTTGTCACAATTGGCGTAGTCAGCAGGATACAGTTCCAGTATGAGCAAGGGACAGGACCTGAATACAGTGTTAAACACTTTGGCCGCTGAACTTCAACAAGTGAAGATTCAACTGAGGGACACCAGGACCCGTCTGGCGGAGTCTGAGGCCCGTGCAGCGGCAGCAGTAAGGGTAGAGACGTCACGATCGGTACCTTCGTTATTAACTTATCTTACAGAAGGAGATGACGTTGAAACTTACTTCCTGGTGTTCGAACGAAATGCTAAGCATAATGCCTGTCTGCAATCGGAATGGGCCTACATTCTGGCACCCTACTTGAAGGGGGAAGCGCAGAGGGCTTATTACGATCTAATGGAGGAGCAGGCTGCCAATTATGATACTCTGAAAAGAAAGGTCTTTAAACGCTACGGCGTATCCGCGGATCAGCAGGTGACAGACTGGAGAGAATGGAAGTTCGATCATGACAGATCGATCCGTACACAAGTTTAGGAAGTCTGGGGTAAAGTGGGACGCTGGCTGTGGCCAGATATAAACAGTCCCCAACGTATGGCGGAGCTCCTGACTACTAAAACTTTCATTAACGCTCTCCCCGAAAAAACTCGCCCAGCAAGTCCATAAACAAGAGGTCACCTCCACTGATGATCTTGTAAAAAAAGTGGAGCGTCATTGGGCAGTATGTAAGTCCAAAGGGTCGGAACGATACTCTCGCCCACCCCGACAAGTTTGTGTACCTTCTAATGAGCCTTTCCGATCTACTCCTGACGTCTCTACCTGGGAAAAAGAAAAACCAGTCTATCCTCCGCGCTGTTTCAAGTGTGGGGGGGTAGGACACCTGTTTGGAGCCGATGGACTGTTCATTTATATAGAAGGAGAGGTACTGTGCTGTAGGCAATCCTTTATCTTTTTTTATCTCCCGTATATCTTTTTCTTATACGGGAGCAGTAGTGATTAATGGCTTTAAAGTTACCGCGATGTTTGATTCCGGGAGTAACATTTCTATTGTTGCTCGCCGTTATGTTTTACCACGACAATGACTAAACCATAGAATCAGTTTAAAATGTATTCATGGGGATACATGATTTTACAATGCCGCTTCCTGTATCATCTCAGTGGAAAAAGTCATGAAAACTACAATAGTAGCGGTAATGACAAATTCACCATACCTGTTGATATTGGGGCGGGACTGGTCCTATAATAAAAGTGGTAATAACATTTCTGTTCCTGAAATCAAAGAGAGTTTGGTAATGGAAAGTAAAGATACTAATCCGGCTGCCTCCACGCCGTGTAATACAGTAGCTCCCATAACCAAGGTATAGTTAGTTTAACAGACGGAGATAAAGGTCCGTCAGGCACTATGGGAGGCACACCACCTACCGCAGGACATGATTCGACTGTAACTCCACCTCTTAAGGTAGTACAGGATCCTCTGAATGAATTAGTATCTCAGTTTAAATTTACTCCCTCGTCCTTTAAAAGGGAGCAGTGGAATGATGATTCCTTAAAGTTCACTAGAAATGTGGTGGCGTCAGTAAATAGACAAATGTCTATAGATTCCATTCCACGAATGCCCTACTTTGTATTAAAAAATGACTTATTATATAGAGTGGCTGAACACGAAGGTGAAATTAGGACGTAGTTGCTAGTTCCTCACACTTATCCTCGTCAAGTGTGTGAATTAGCACACGCAAATTTACTCGGAGCCCATTTGGGGACCGAAAAGACTTTGGGACATCAAGTTCCGATTCTCTTGGCCAGGAATAAACAAGGAGGTCAGACGTTTCTGTACATCATGCCCAGAATGTCAGATTCGTCAGATTCCTAGGAGGGACCGTGCTCCTCTTATTCCTTTACCCCTTATTGATGTCCCTTTTGAAAGAGTAGGTATTGACCTCGTAGGACCCCTTGAACCTTCCTTATGTGGTCACAAATATATATTGGTTTTAGTGGATTATGCCACACAATTTCCAGAAGCAGTTCCCTTGCACTCTGCAAATTCTAAAAATATCGCACAGGAAATTGTAGGGATATTCGCGCGTGTTGGGATTGCAAAAGAGGTTTTAACTGACCAAGGAACTCCCTTCACTTCGGAGATGTTCAGGGAAGTGGCTAGATTACTGCAAATCTCACATTTGAAAACTTCGGTCTATCACCTTCAAACAGATGGGTTGGTAGAACATTTCAATCATACAGTGTCCATTTTAGGACATCCTCCTCCCTCCGAGAAAACTCCATCATTCCTACTACCTCCGACAAAATATTCCTCCTCCCTGCGAGGAATCCCCCGTCACCCCTCCTCCCTCCCCTCTCCTCCCTCCTTCCTTCCACCACCGTCCGCTCTCAGTTCTCCGATGTCCGTTTTCCGTCATCCACCCTCCTATCTCTGCCATCCGTCTTCAGCTCTCCGTCAACCCCCACACTCCCCCCGCCCCCCCCGCACATCACGGCATTTTCATTAATGAAGTGACGTAATACTCCAGCTCCACCTTCTTCACAAGTTCATTAACCGAATTATTTGTCAATTATATTTACAGTAAGAATTTATAGCATGACTCAAACGTGGGAACGAAGGTAAATGATGTTGTTGAGTGTCTTTTAATACTGTGTAAGCATATATATTAACACGTGTGCATTAAAACGTGTGCATTTACGGGGTGATTTCTCAGGCTTAAAAGCTCACATTTTATTAAAAAGTTAAACGCAAACTTTTTTCATTCTGAAAGGCACAAACCACGTCGGATTTCAGCCGTTAAACGCACGAAAATTTCGGTACACCAGATAAATAAGCGCAACATATTAACAGTTATATTGTATGATTATAATACATATAGAAATGTGTTAATCGTTAACTAATAGTATGGGATGGTGTTTTTCGACTCAGCTACAGATGCCGATGGAAACCAGAACTGCTTTGGAAAAATACGAACTCCTTAAGGCCGATCTGGAAGAAGGTAGCGCAGCGCCTTGATTTAAACGATTCCATGTCTTGGTGGGTTTGCATAGCTTGTTGTCAATATCTTTACACCTGTTTTTTAAGGCTTATTGAGTGAAAGGGGCTTTCATGAAAAAAGTTAGGGCTTTGCTACAGGATACACCCTTTACAAGTCAAGGAAGTAAAAATAAAGGTACTGTATATATTTCTGTTTTATTTAAACCTTTTAAGTTTGAATGGGGGGTGGCACGGTGGCGCAGTGAAAGGTGCCAGTTAGGAGACCCGGGTTCGCTTCCCTGCATGGAGTTTGCATGTTCTCCCCGTGTCTGCGTGGGTTTCCTCCGGGTACTCCGGTTTCCTCGCACAGTCCAAAGACATACAGGTTAGGTGCATTGGCGATTCTAAATTGTCCCTGGTGTGTGGGTGTGTGCGCCATGCGGTGGGCTGGCACCTTGCGCGGGGTTTGTTTCCTGCCTTGCGTCCCTGTGTTGGCTGGGATTGGCTCCTGTATTTAGGATATAGCGGGTTGGATAGTGGATGGTTGGAAGTTTGTATGCATAGCCCCATTTGGCCGTTTTAGTTTTTTTTTTTCTTTCTTCAGTAATATTTCAGCAAACCCGGAGCTTGTCAGTTCAAATCCTGGTACTGACACCACTGTGTAACCCTGAGGAAGTCTCTTCACCTACCTATGCTACAAAAAACAAAAGCAATGCAACAAATTGTACCTCAGATGTTGCAAGTTGCTAGGATAAAGGCATAAGTCAAATAAATAAATATGTATTACACACATAGGAACATTTATTTTCAGTTAAGTCATCTGCAGCAAACCTTTATAAATGAGGGTTTCTCCTTTTTAGTTTTCTCTTGGAGAGCTTTTTTCATTTCATTGAAAATTAAAGCAGCAACTGCCAAAATATGTAGCTCTCTTACTAATTTTTCAACATTGTGTAAAATAACTTCATAAAGTAATATAAAAGGTTTAAATACTGGTTATCCTTTTACACTAAAATATTACTAAAGAGATACAAAAAAAGTAAAATGCATATGTTGTTTTTCTTTAGGGAGATTAAATAGCCTATTACTGAAGAAATGAAAAAAAAAAAAACGGCCAAATGGGGCGATGCATACGAACTTAAAAGGTTTAAATAAAACAGAAATATACACCTTTATTTTTACTTCCTTGACTTGTGGAGGGTGTATCCTGTAGCAAAGCCCTAACTTTTTTCATGAAAGCCCCTTTCACTCAATAAGCCTTAAAAACAGGTGTAAAGATATTGACAACCAGCTACGCAAACCCACCAAGACATGGAATCGTTTAAATCAAGGCGCTGCGCTACCTTCTTCTAGATCGGCCTTAAGGTGTTCGTATTTTTCCAAAGCAGTTCTGGTCTCCATCGGCATCTGTAGCTGAGTCATAAAACATTATCCCATACTATTAGTTAACGATTAACACGTTTCTATATGTATTATAATCATACAATACAACTGTTAATATGTTGCGCTTATTTATCTGGTGTACCGAAATTTTCATGCATTTAACGGCTGAAATCCGACGTGGTTTGTGCCTTTCAGAATGAAAAAAGTTTGCGTTTAACTTTTTAATAAAAGGTGAGCTTTTAAGCCTGAGAAATCACCCCATAAATGCACACGTTTTAATGCACACGTGTTAATATGTATTAAAAGACAATCAACAATTAACGTAATTCACCTTCGTTCCCGCGTTTGAGTCGTGCTGTAAATTCTTACTGTAAATATAATTGACAAATAATTCGGCGAACGAACTTGTGAAGAAGGTGGAGCTGGAGTATTACGTCACTTCATTAATGAAAATGCCGTGATGGGGGGGCGGCGGGGGTGGTGTGGGGGATGACGGAGATAGGACGGTGGATGACGGAAAACGGACATCGGAGAACTGAGAGCGGACTGTGGTGGAAGGAAGGAGGGAGGAGAGGGGAGGGGAGGGAGGAGGGGTGACGGGGGATTCCTCGCAGGGAGGAGGACTATTTTGTCGGAGGTAGTAGGAATGATGGAGTTTTCTCGGAGGGAGGAGGATGTCCTAAAATGGACACTGTACAATCAGACCCTCAAACAGATGTTACGCAAGGTAGTTAGCGAGGATGGGAGGAACTGGGATCAGTTACTACCCATCGTTCTTTTTGCTTATCGGGAAGTCCCACAAGCCTCCACGGGGTTTCCTCCTTTTGAACTCCTATATGGAAGACAACCCCGAGGTTTATTAGATTTACTAAAAGAAGGATGGGAAGAGGAGGTTCTTCCATCCTCCAACATTTTAGAATACATGGTGCAGTTACGCGACATATTAAATAAAATTTTTTTTTTTAAATTTATTTTTATAAATTTTATTACAATCCATACAAAGCAATCAAGTTTTTACAAAAAGAAAAATTAAGTTAAGAACAGATCGATCCCCACCCCTGAGAGAGAGAGCAAGCCAAACGGCTTGTAACCATACCTAAATTAATAAATTCTCTGTGCTTTATGAACTTATTTTAAAATATTACTGATTAGATCCTGCCATGTTGTGAAAAAAGTCTGTACAGATCCTCTAACTGAGTATTTGATTTTTTCTAACTTCAAATAATATAACACATCGGTTTCCCACTGACTTAAAAGAGGAGAGTTTGGGGTCTTCCAGTTTATCAGAATAAGTCTGCGTGCCAAAAGTGTAGTGGATGCAATCATAATTTGTTTGTCTTTCTCCACTTTAAACCCATCTGGAAGAACACCAAACACGGCTGTTAATGGGTTAGGAGGGATTGTGAGTCCAAGGCTATCTGAAAGGTAATTAAACATTTTTGTCCAGAATAATGTTAATTTGGTGCAGGCCCAGAACATGTGACCTAGTAAGGCTGGGACTTGGTTGCAACGTTCGCAGGTTGGATCATGCCCTGGAAACATTTTGGAGAGTTTTAGTCAAGACAGATGTGCTCGATATATAATTTTAAGTTGTATAATTGTATGCTTTGCGCATATGGAGCTCGAGTGAATTCTCTGCATTGCTACTTTCCGCTCCTTTTCTGATATATTAATTGAGAGATCTTTTTCCCAGTGTCCTCTTGGATCTTTGAAAGAGAGGGATTGTAAAATGATTTTATATATTGCAGAGATGGAGTCTAAGTCCTTGAGATTGAGCAATATTTTTTCCAGCATGGATGAGGGTGCAAGATGAGGAAAATCTGGAAGGTTTTGTTTAACAAAGTTTCTGATTTGAAGATAGTGAAAGAAATGTGTAGCTGGAATGTTAAATTTGGAATGTAATTGTTCATAGGATGCAAAGACGTTGTCTATATAAAGATCTCTAAGCAAGTTAATTCCAAATTTTTTCCAGATATTAAAAACTGCATATGTTTGTAAAGGTTGAAAGAGGTGGTTCTCTTGCAGGGGTGCCACAGATAGAAGCTTCTCCGTCTTAAAATGCTTTCTACATTGGTTCCAGATTCTAAGTGAGTGGAGCACAATTGGGTTATTTGTATATTGCCGATAGCGTGTGTTTATTGGAGCACAGAGCAAGGAATACAAAGAAGTACTGCAGGATTTTACTTCTATTGCGGTCCAAGCCTGTGAATGTTCATCTATTTGTGTCCAGGTTCTTATCGCCTGTATATTTGCTGCCCAGTAATAAAACTGGAAGTTAGGTAGAGCCATGCCGCCTTCTGCCTTTTGTCTTTGTAAGGTTGCTCTTTTGATGCGTGGATGTTTTGAATTCCAAATAAATTAGGTTATTGTTGAATCTAATTGCTTAAAGAATGATTTATTAATGTATATTGGGATGTTTTGAAATAAAAAAAAGAGTTTAGGAAGAATATTCATCTTAACAGTGTTAATTCTTCCAGCTAGTGTGAGATGAAGGGTTGACCATCTATGCAAGTCTTGTTTAATTTTTTCCATGCAGGTGGCGAAATTTTGTTGATATAGAGCTTTATGTTTACTTGTAATGTATACCCCGAGGTATTTAAACTGTTCTGCAATGATAAAAGGTAGGGTATCTAATCTAATATTATATGCTTGAGAGTTCACTGGAAAGAGTACACTTTTATTCAGATTAATTCTGAGACCAGAGATCTTTTGAAATTCTGTGAGTGCTGCTAAGACTGCAGGCACAGAATTTTCTGGGTGTGATATATACAGTACCATGTCATCTGCATATAATGAGATTTTCTGTTCCAGTCCTTCTCTGCTAATCCCCTTTATCTGATCAGTATTTCGACAATGTATTGCCAGTGGTTCAATGGCAATCGCAAACAGCAGCGGTGACAAGGGGGATCCTTGTCTAGTGCCACGTTCTAGTTTAAAGTAGTCTGAGCAAATGTTGTTGATGCAAACTGAAGCTTCTGGGTTAGTATACAGTAATTTAATCCATGCACAAATGTTTGGGCCAAACCCAAACTTCTCCAATGTAGTAAAAGGGTATTTCCATTCAATCATGTCGAATGCTTTTTCTGCATCCAATGATAATAATATTTCTGGGGTGTTTGATTTAGTTGGTGAGTATATTACATTAAACAGGCGTCAAAGATTTGAAGATAAGTGCCGGCCCCTAATAAATCCAGTTTGGTCTTGTGATATTACCGAGGGGAGCACTTTCTCCATCCTTCTGGCTAAGATTTTAGAGAGTATTTTAACGTCGTTATTCAGAAGTGAAATTGGTCTGTATGATGCACATTGTAATAAGTCCTTGTTTTGTTTTGGAAAGACAGTGATTAATGCTTGGTGAAAGGTTTGTGGAAGAGATTGGTTATCTATGGCTTCTGTAAATGTTGCTAATAGGAGGGGAGCTAGCTGAGCGGAGAATTTCTTGTAAAATTCTGCAGGGTAGCCATCAGGGCCTGCTGCTTTCCCGCCTTGGAGTAACTTTATAGCATCTAGTAATTCTGATAACGCCAGAGGTTTATCAAGTTCCTCCACACTGGAAGCATTTATTTGTGGTATCTGTAATGTATCCATAAATGCATTAGATTGTGTATTGTCTTCCTTAAACTCAGTAGTATATAGGGATTTATAGTAGTCTCTGAAAGTGTGCATTATATTTTTGTGTTCGACGATTTTATCTCCGCTCGTGCTAGTGATTACCGAGATTGCGTTGCACACTTCTTGCTTGTGAATTTGTTGAGCTAAAAGCTTATTAGCTTTCTTCCCATGTTCATAGTAATGATGTCTGGATTTGTAGATTAGTTGTTCAGTTTCTTTAGTTGTCAAGAGATTTAATTCCGAATGTAGAGCCTGCCTTCTCCTATGTAGAGTCTCGCTTGGTAGTCTGGCGTGTTCTTCATCTATTTTAATAATTTCGCTTTTTATCTCTGCTACTTTCTTGGCCTCGGATTTATTTCTGTGGGAAAGATATGAGATAATCTGTCCTCTTAAGAAGGCCTTAAGAGTTTCCCAGAGTATTCCTGCAGAGATCTTGGGGGATGTATTTGTCTCTAGAAAGAATTTGATTTGTTTGGATATAAATTCAGTACAATTCTCGTCAGCTAATAGAAGCGGGTTGAGGCGCCATCTGCAGGGTGAGTGTATGGGGCTTAGTAATTTTAGCTCCAAGATCATAGGTGCATGGTCAGAAATAACAATAGCATCGTATTTGCAAGATTTAATCTTAGGCAAGAAGTTATTGTCTATAAAGAAGTAATCGATCCTTGAGTAACTGATGTACTGGTGAGTAGAAAGAATATGTTCTTGAATTTGGGTTTAAAAACCTCCAGGGGTCTGATCAGTTGTGATCAGTTATAAACTTTGTAATTATCTTTATTATATTAGATGCCGTTCCCCCTGTGGAGGAAGTCCTATCTAAAAGTGGATTTAGAACACAATTAAAGTCCCCAGCCATTATAACTTTATGAGTGTTCAGATTGGGAATGGATGCAAATAAATTTTGTATAAATTCCTTATCATCAACATTAGGTGCATAAACATTTATCAAAATCATTTTACAGTTAGATATGTCTCCCATGACCATTACATATCTCCCTTCAGGATCCAATACTACATCTGATGCTACAAATGGTACTGTTCTATATATGAGAATTCCCACACCTCTAGTTTTCTTCGTAAAACTAGAATGGAACATTTGGCCAGTCCAGTCTTTTTGCAGCCAGACCTGATCCTTGCTTATTAAGTGGGTTTCCTGTAAAAATACTATTTTAGCATTTAGAACTGTTAGGTGAGAGAGTACTTTCTTCCTCTTTAATTCGTGATTCAGGCCTTTAACATTCCAGCTTACGAAGTTAACTGTCCCATCATGGAGACACTGATTCTGAGTTTTTGATGTCATTTTATATAGTCTTATTATAATTATAAAGATTGAGAGGATAGATTAGGTATAGATCAGGCCTGCTCTCTTTCTCTCCCTCCCTTAACCCCCCACCATCCCTTTTTGCCTCCCCAAGTGAGGCTAAAACCCACTTCACACAGTCCCAGTCCTCTGACATACCCAGAGACAGAGCACGTCCAAAGCAAAACAAGCCCCAATGCAGCGGCGCTTTAGGATTAAAAGATAGAGATATCTCTTAAAAAAAAAAAGGAGTTTTGCACTTAAAATATATATAGTCTTCAGCAATTTTAGTGCATTAAGATGATACACCCAGATAATAAACCCGGGGGATGATGTTAAAAATGTGTCCAGAATAAGCATAACAAGTCTTAATGCAGTAATAGCAATAACAATAAACCAAGGGTATGATATTGAACAGTCTCGTTTAGGGTAGAGATGAAATACTTAGAAAAAAAAAAGAAAAAAAAAGCAGAAAAAAGAATAATTAAGCACAATAAAACATAAACAGATAGCGCCCTAGTATTACTAAGTAATAATGAGAATATATTAGAATATATGCTGATAAAAACCCATATTTTAAAACGAATAGATCAGATAAAAGATTATTAATCCTTGCTTTATCATTAACCGCCATGACTCACCATTATGTATCAGAATAGTCCCGGGATCAGCTTTCTTAATTCTTTTTCTGCTTCTTCCTTGCTAGCGAAGACATAGAATTGACCCTGCCATTCCACTTTCAGTTTTGCTGGATACAAAAGGCTGTATTTGACACTGGCTTGCCGTAACCGCTGTCTTATGTTGTAGAAGGCTGCGCGTTTAGTAGCTGTTGCTGGAGATAAGTCAGGGAACATACGAATGTGGTTATTTTCATATATAATATCTTCCTTGTTTCTGAGGAGTGCCATCACCTCTAGCTTAAATGATAATCGTTCAAAACGAACTATAAAAGATCTTGGTCGGGGTCTAACGGTGTTTGATCCGCGTACGCAGTAAGCCGCTGCTATCTCAGATTCTGCTTTAAAGTCGTCCCGGATTATTTTAGAAAAAAGTTCAGCTGCGAATTTCACAGGGTTTGAACTTTCTCGATTCTCAGGCAGACCTTCAATTCTGACATTATACCTTCTACTCCCATCTTCCAAAGCAGCCAGTCTGTCTCCGAGTTTTTCTCCGAGTTTTTTGCATTCGGAGCTGACATTTACTGCTTTTTCCTCGGCATTGGCAGCTACATTTTCGGCCATTTCAATCCGATTCATGAATGTCTCCTTGAGATCCTCCAATTGATCAGTAAGCGTGCTCAGTTTAACCGAGTTTTCCTGAATGCGCTCTTCAATTTTACCCAGCACCTGTCGAAGCTCAAGTTGCACCTCTTGACGCAGCCTTTCATTTGCTTGTTGGAATTCCTGTCGCAACCATTCATTTGCCTGTTTCAACTCCTGTCTCACATCTTGTCTCATTTTTTCGCTTGCCTTTGACCTTGCTTTCTCATTAGCCTTCTCGCTTTTCTTTATATCTTGCATGAGCTCAGTGAGCAACACCTTCAGTTCAGACAGTTCAATTGTGCTTTCTTGTACTGTAGATGAAGCAGCAGACTTTGCTGTAGCCTGTTTGCTGCGCTCGGCTCGCGTAATTGACTAATTGAAGCCGCGGACTTCAAGGCCCTTTCCAGTTTCAGGTGATCTTCTCCGATCGGCGAGCTATCCAAATCTGCACTCACGATTGCACCTTCGCTCCCCTTTTCGCTCTCAGCCAGCGACGATGTAGCGGATCGTGGTCCCGAGGAGTCTGTGCTTTCGCCCATCTGATCCAGGTCTGTCTCTGAAAGGCCGTATCTTGAACTGGGGCTTGCTGATCGTAGCTTGGGTGTAGCTTTAGTTTTTGATTCTTTCGAACCCCCCTTCTTGTTGGCCATGTTTATATGTGCTTACATATACTGTAGCAGTCCCTCTTGGGTTGAATAAATACAGGATATCTCAGGATAATAAGCAAATAATATGAAAAATAACGCCGCTGCTAGCGGAGCTCCACTTCAGACATCCATCTCTCGCATCGGACGAGACCAAGGCAGCATATTAAATAAAATTAAACCAGCTCTAAAAGAACATATGGAAAAAGCTCAAGCAGCGCAGTCACGACATTATAACCGCAACACCACCCTTCGGGAATTTCTCCCGGAGGGATTGTGTAATGATGCTCGTACCCATTTCCCACTCCAAATTATTAGCCCATTGGCAAGGACCATATGAAATTAAGGAACGAAAAGGACTCGTCGATTATTTGGTGAAACAACCTAATCATCGACCGAGTAAGTGGGTTTATCATATTAACCTGCTGAAACCATGGAAGGACAGAGAGGCCACACCTCCCTCTGGTCAGCCCCACTCTCTTTTCGTAGAATACCAACCTTAATTTCGGTCCTCATTTATCCTGGTGACAAAGACAAGAATTAGAGAATACTATCTTGTATATTCTGGAAGTGGTAAGTGAACAACCAGGTCGCACTATGCTGATTGAACATGACATAGTTACTAACCCGGGTGTGATTGTCTGAGAGCGCCCCTATAGACTTCCCGAGGCAAAGAAAACTGAAGTCGAACTGGAAATAAGACGGATGCTGGAAATGGACATTATTGAAGAAAGCTATAGTCCATGATCTGGTCCAATTGCCTTAGTTCCTAAACCTGATGTTTCGAGAAGGTTCTGTAATGACTTCCGACGACTCAACTAGGTTTCTAAATTTGACTCATACCCCATGCCTCGTGTGGATGATCTCCTGGAGAGATTGGGTAATGCTCGGTTTCTAACTACACTTGATACGACGAAAGGGTATTGGCAAATTCCCTTAACGGACTCAGCTAAAGAAAAAAATGCCTTTAGTACTCCTAGTGGACACTGGCAGTACAAGGTTCTCCCATTTGGTTTGCACTGGGCACCAGTGACCTTTCAGTGTCTGGTTGATACACTGTTACGACCCCACAATTCCTATAGTGCTGCCTACCTGGATGATGTTGTTATCTATTCCGGTACCTGAGAGGAACATGTAGTGCATGTGCTGGCCGTTCTTACCACCCTAGCTCAGGCAGGACTCCAGATTAATCCAAAAAAATGTTTCTTTGGATTGAATGAGGCTAAATATTTAGGCTATCTAGTTGGTGGGAGTACAGTTCAACCACAGTTGTTCCAAAATTGATGCCATTGTTAAGTGGCCCTGTCCGATTACAAAGAGGCAGGTTCAAGTTTTCTTGGGTTCAGCGAGTTACTACCGTCGTTTTGTTCCTTGTTTTTCCGAGAGGGCTACGCCTCTTACTAATGTGACAAAGAAACGGGCTCCTCTTAAAGTGGTATGGGATGACAATACTGAAGCTGCATTTTGTGACTTGAAGTTGGCCCTAACATCAGCACCTGTTTTGAAATCTCCTAACTTTTCTTATCCTTTTATTCTCCAGACCGATGCATCGGACACTGGATCAGGTGCCGTGCTGAGCCAATGCATCGATGGTGCTGAACACCCAGTATTATACCTGAGCCGGAAACTATTGGATGAGGTATGCAGCGGTGGAACGAGAGGCTTTGGCGATCAGGTGGGCTGTGACCCAACTTCGGTACTACTTGTTTGGCCGTGAGTTTACTCTGGTTACGGACCATGCCACTTTACAGTGAATGGCCCTAAATCACGAGTCGAATCCATGGGTTACCAGGTGGTTTCTGGAATTGCAATCTTACAGGTTCCAGGTCACTTATCGTCGGGGTTCTCTTCTGGCCAATGCTGATGCCCTCTCTCAAACCTTTGACCTCTCGGTGCAGGCCGCCCACCCCGATGGGTCTGGGCTGAGGAGGGGGCCATGTCATACACGTGTGCTTAGGAGGCAGCCAACAAACCCAGAGGTAAGCGATTTAGCAACAGATGGGCGGTTGTTTTATAGTACTTATGCCTCTCTTTCTAATATTATAGAAACAAAGAAGATCAATAATCCAAACATACCAGCAATAACCCGCATTTCAGAAAATGACAACTCCACTTCCTCACTACAGACGCCACTTCCGGCCTTCGAGGATGACGTTACTTCCTGTCCAACTATGATGATGTCACTTCCAGCCTCTGACGATGACGTCATTTCCGGTCCCACTCTGATGATGTCACTTCCGGCCTCCGACAATGATGTCATTTTCCAGTCCCACTCTGATGACGTCACTACCGGCCTCCAACAATGACGTCATTTCTGGTCCCACTCTGATGACGTCACTTCTGGCCTCCAACGATGACGTCACTTCCGGTCCTCCTCAGATGACATAATTTCCACTTTGAATCATGTCCAACAGCCATTTTCTTCTATAAATACCCATCCAACATCATTTACAGTTG
>JANRMT010062807.1:57472800-57497775 GCA_026402145.1 Polypterus bichir lapradei | reverse complement strand
AGGCCTTGTTCACACGGGCGTTAAAATCGAGCGTTTTTTTTGCGTTCTTAGCGTCCGGTGAGCGCGGATCAAGCGCCGAGTGTTTTCTACACGTAGGAGTCAATGAGAGTGTTCACACGGGCTTTGGTGACGTGCGTTTGTCCGGCTGCGCGTTTATACGGCATCAAAAAAACGTTGCATGCAGCTTTTTCTTGGCGTTCAAAACCCAACAAACGCAAGGAAACTGCTTCTAGTTCGTTTTCTGCGCGTTTATTTTACGCTTCGGAGGACCGGATATATATATACAACATATATATTTTCATATACAACATATATATTTTCATATTGCTTATTTTATTTTATTGTCTCATGTAATTTGTAAACCATGAACCTATTAATTTATGTTCTAATATAATATTTGATAATGATTATGTAGGGGGGGCAATCCATGGCGGGGGGTGGGGGGGGGCATTTCAGTGCATTTCGGTGTAAGCGCGCACTCGACTACTGTTTCCTTACCTCAAAGTGACAAGTAGTCTCTCTTCGGGGCTAACACCAAGTCGCATATTGGTTGATCGGCGTGCAATGTGGCATTGCACCAGCTGCAGCAGACAATCAAAAGTGGAAACCGACATCCGACAGTAATTAAAAAACTTGCGCGGAAATTTTCGCATTTCTTCATAAAGCACAAAAAAACTTCCTTTAACCCGACGTTGTGCAGTCAGAGGATGAACCCAGTAGCGGCGGCGATTTTTTCTCTCCCTACGTCGCCGTATTACGAGTATTTTTAAAACAAGAAGATTAATATCTAACATAGCAAAATGGTCCATATTGAAAGGAAGCACCTCAAATAAAATGACAAGGGCTTTCATATCCAGTTCCCGACACTGCCTCCACAGGTTAACACACAAACTACAATTTGGGCTGCAGGCTGGCGTTAGACAGAGACAAACGAACGCCGGTGTAGAAGTCAATCGATCGCCACCACAAAATGCAACATAAACGTCTAGGACGTTCAGAGCAAGTTCGTTTATCCAAAAACTTAACGCCCGTGTGAACAAGGCCTTATACCCTCAATTCTATCCTGAATATTACAAAATACTAAATCAAGACAGGCTTCCCCGTGTTAGTGATTTAATATACTGTGTTAAAAAAACAGTCACTGAATACTTCTAAAATCTCCTGCTCTTGTGTTCCACTATTTGCAAGGCTATCCCAGTTAATATTCACATAGTTAAAGTCCCTGATGACTATAATATTCCCCCGTAACCTTGCTTTTTTAATTTTATTACATTGAAATTACTGTCTGCATTGGGCAGACTATAACACACTCCCAAAATAAGACATCTTTCCTTAACCATTAATTTTGACTATCATTTTTATGAAAAAGTAAAACAACGAATATGCATATATTAGTGTGTATAATCCTGCGGTGGGCTGGTGCCGTGCCTGGGGTTTGTTTCCTGCCTTGCGTCCTATGTTGGCTGGGATTGGCTCCAGCAGACCCCCGTGACCCTGTAGTTAGGATATAGCGGGTTGGATAATGGATGGACGGATGGATAGTGTATAATGTTACCTACCTAGAGTTTTGGAAATAAACACTTGAAAACTTTACAAAAAAATCAAACAGTACACTCCAACTGTCAGGACCACTGGGCATTAGCACTCTGATTCCCTCACCTCCCAAAGCAAACCCCCAGCACATACACACACACACAAACACACACAGAATGAAAAATCAAAACCAATATACTGTACTGTGAATCACAATATCGCTGTTCTTTTCAACATACTGCATACACAACTGATTATGGTTTTAATTTTCATCATTTGTATATATTATTTAAAATGACTTTGTTTATTATTTCTTTTGCATTTCTGCCTCATTGTGTTAATATATGTACTCATTTTTTGGGTTTTGTGTTCTGCCTCCTTTATATTGAGCCGCAAGGGATAGGGCCATCTAATGATGCATCTAGAGAACCTGCCCCAGAAAGAAGAAGTACTCTTTACTATTGTTGCTTTGGCATTAAGGTTTGTTCCTGTCTTGTGGGTTTTCTTTTTGTGATTTGGATTTCCTGTCTCTGGTTTTTGATTTTTTTTTATTTGTTTGTAAAACAATTTGATCTCAGCTTTTTTGTGTAAATCTTTTTGAATCATGTTAACAAATATTTAAACATTAAAGGAACTTTATTTAGGGTTCTTGGATTTTTTTTTTTTTTTGCTTTCCATTTTGGATATTTACCTTTTTAACATTTGTCCATCTTTTGAGCCTATAAGTTGTAAGTCTGCAACTTGAGTTTGGGTCTAGGCTGCCTGAGGGGGTGGGTTTTGTACAGACTTATATAGAGTGTAGGTCTGGCTTTTGTTTTCTTGAGGCTTTTCATATTTTTAAAGGTTCAGATCACAACAATATTAGCTTCTTCCTTACTAAATCCTGATGCTTGTGAGGCTTTATCTTTCCTAAGGAAAAAATATACAGATTTCAGGCACATTTTGTAATGAGGCTATACTTATACACACTTTTTCTTTTTTACTTTTCTTTTAGTTCACCCACTAAGCTTATGCTTCTCATTTTAATTTTCTTAATTGGCACCACCACATGCTGTAAAGAAAGAGTACCTAGCAAGTCAGTACTTGTATAGCTTAATAGTTAAATTATTTATTATTTAATTATTTATTGCAAGAGCATTTGTTTAATATTAACTTTTTTTTACCTCACCAGTGAATATAGATGAGCAGATGCATCCATCAAGATACTTAGAACGCATGCGAACCATAAGTCCTGTTTCATGTTTAGGTTCTTTTGTCTTGGTGCCCCCTGGGCACTTGTCCAACTGCCCATATGGTTAATCCAGCCCTGGCAACAGTTGTAGATTTTCAATTTAAATGACAGATTTTGTTTCCCACTGAAATTAATGAAGGCATGCTTTCTATATATGGAACTTTAAGCATTTACTAAATTTTTAGTTTTCACTTGATGTATTATCAGTCTAGGCCATCCATTTGCAAAACCATTTGTGTGCATTACAGATTATTCTGACTGTGCAGTTATCATACAAGCAGATATTGATGTAAAAAAAATTATCAGACAGAAAACATCCAAAGTTCAAAAAGGAAAAACAGCACTGAACTGAGAATGTGAGATGAAACAAAAAAGACAAGTAAATCTGTTTGCCTTAAGTAGAGAGTTTCCACTAAGAAATTTGTAATGAGTTATCCAGAATCTTGAACAGTTACTCTCATTGACCCACAGGGTTAAAGGCAATTTTAACACTAAATGGAGGAATCCAGAGAAGATGACGAAAGTATTGTGTAAAAATGCAAACCAATTTGAAAAAATGCTCAAGAAGGAATTATTAAGGCATAAAAAAAGAATATCCTTTTTATGGAATCTCCATAAAAATTTTCATCCATCCATTATCCAACCCGCTATATCATGGGGGTCTGCTGGAGCCAATCCCAGCCAACACAGGGCGCAAGGCAGGAAACAAACCCCAGGCAGGGCACCAACCCACCGCAGGGCACACACCAAGCACAATTTAGAATCGCCAATGCACCTAACCTGCATGTCTTTGGACTGTGGGAGGAAACCGGAGTACCCAGAGGAAACCCACGCAGACGCGAGGAAAACATGCAAACTCCATGCAGGTAGGACCCGAGAAGCGAACCTGGGTCTCCTAACTGTGAGGCAGCAGCGCTACCCACTGTGCCACCGTGCCGTCCTAAAAATTTTTCAGAGACTGGAAAAATGTATTAAACTCAAAACCAAATTTGACAAAACCTAATATAACAGAGAGTGGTGGCAAGCCAATGCCTATCCCAGCATTATCATTTTATAGCTATTGAGTGTTCTGGCACTTTTTCCATATGTCTTTTGTCATTGTATATCTTACTAACCATATCAACATTTTCAAATACACATCCATCTAATGTGTTCTAGTGAAGTTATTGTGGTTTAGTTTGGTTGCTTTATCCCATATGGTTATTTCACACTAACACATGGAAACTTACTTGTATCCAAAAGATTAGATGTTAAAATATTATGTCATCTATCCATTCCTTTCTTGGAAACACATTCTCTACTACAATGTTTTGGTGCTATAGCCTATTTGTACAGAATAAGCTTTTAGATTTTGATAATTATTTAAACAACAATATGTAAGTTAAAAATGTAAATAACTTTTATGCAATGAGTTTAATGTGGCTGTTGTAGTGAATTAAATACCTGAAGTCACTTTGAAAATAATAAAATGTTTATACTGTATCTGTTTATGAAATTTGTTATGATTAAACTCTAACAAGGAAGGTCAAAAACTCTAACAGCTTCCCCTGCAAACACATTTAATAAAAAATATACAAACAACTGAATCAACAATTCCAAAATCTAGAAAAATCCTTTAAACAAAAGAAAAAGAAGTGTTGCAAATAGGTAAAAAATCTTGTTGTTCAAATACTTCAAAATAGTAATTCTAAAATCAATAAAGATACAAAATACAAGACGACCATAAACAAAAAAATACAAAATTCAATTTAAGGGCAAAAACTGAAGGATAACAATTAATTGACCAAAAATGTTATTGACCAAAGAATACATTTAAATTTTAAGAGTAGTGTGAAACAGGGTCCCCATTTAACACCAAACAACCCACGGAGACTGGGTAATAAAGAAGATAAACAAGTTAGAAAATGTATGCATGGTGTAACTTTAGAAAGTTGGCACACTTTTGCATTTTTTTAGGTACATCATCAAAAGGTTAATTATCACATTTTTTAATTAAATGTTAAACAATAAGGAATATATGCAATTATGTCAGTTAATAGATTACATTAAATAATGTATAAATATACCACTAAGCAACTCTTTCAAAACAGCACAAGCTGTAGTTCTGCTCCATCCTTCTTGGTTGTGGGCACTCTGTATACTGAAAAACCAAAAAAATAAAACAAACACATCTTTTAAAAAACCGAACTGATTAACAGGATGAGTCTGGGCTATAAAAATGGTGGATAAAAGGAAGAGGTGGAGTCTGGGAGGCTGGGACAGGAACTGATATGGCAGGTAAATGAGTTCTGGGTAATGGAACTGACATCATCAAGAGGTGCTGGCTGGTCTGCAGAAGGACAAGAGGAGAAGGGATCAGATGAGAGTGGTAACCTCTGGTCTGGCTGACAAATAACACTATTTGAGCCTGTAAACTGTCCTCCATGCACATGTTATGTAATATTATATATTTTACATACTGTATATATATGTATATAATTTTATAATGGGAATGTCAAGGGTGACACTGATTTTAAAGCTTGTAATTTCAGTCTCAAGATACAAAAAAGCAAAAGTGTCTTTTCAGGTATGGATAAACCATAAATTCTATTTAGTCTTTGTCATACATTTTACCACTAAGCAACTCTTTCAAAACAGTACAAGCTGTAGTTCTGCTTCACCCTTCTTGGTTGTGGTATAATCAGCCTCTTTGTGCACTTTAGAAACTGTACACCTCAGCGCAACCCTCGTGTAAGGCCCTGCGGCTCAAATCTTCTTCCCATATATAAACTGCAGTTCCCATGTTAAACTTATCCTACGTTTATATTAATTAAACATATCCTATATTTATATTAATTAGAGCAGCTGATCCTTTCCATGTAATTAATTAGTTGACGCATCTTTTAGCTGATGGTACCCATTATTTACAATGTTAATGTTGAGATAATGCAGCTGTGTGTTTGTTTTCAGTATAATATAAATACTGACTGCATATTTGTTTGCAACCCTTACAGAATTCCCATAATTTCTTTCCTCTTCTATTCAAAGTAAGAGATTAAATTATTTTACCTCAAGCAGCAGGAGACATGAGCTGGTATGCAAGTGGCTGGTTTTTGTACCCTCCCTTGGAGTTTTGACTAACTTGTACTTGGATTTGAGTATCTGTCAGATTAGCAACAGTAAAACCAACACATCTATTATGCCTCATATTTCATTTTTTTTTGACTATTCAAATTCATTTTGTGGGAAATTCAAATCTGATATGTTTACAGATATCTATCCTGAATGAATATGACCAGAATGTGCAAAATTAAGCAAATGCAACCTAATAGACAGATGTGCCACATTGCTTCAGTGCAGGTCATCTGTAAATTTGCGAGCTCATGATGACAAAGAAGACGAACATTGTTGTTGCTTTCAGTGCAGTTATCATTGCCAGATCTGTATGTGGAAACCTATGGGTACAAGAGAGGAACAAGAACGGGTGGGATAGAGATACACATGTTTTGAATGGAAAACAGTGTTTAAGAAAGCTTTGATTCTATGTCATTTTTTGTTGATCATACTTCTCTAAAATGGTCAGATCGGAGTCACATATGAGTGAATAGGTGAGATGTGAGGAAATGTAAATATAGCCTAACTTAAAGTTGCTGCAATAAGGCTTCAGTTTCTTGTAGTTTAACAATGGCACTGTGGTTATTAAGAACACTTCATTGTTTATGTAAAGGGAATAACAATCTGACACAACAGAAAGGATAACAATAATTCCAGGAATTAAATAGAATAAATGAGAGCATGTTCAAGCTGGATAATAACTAGTAAACTGACAAATAACTGCAGTGAAATTCTTAAAAAATGAAACACAGGAAAACTGAGGAGATCCTGACAAATCAGTGGCAACTTCTTCTATTTAACACATTTCCTGAACTGTAGTTATTTCCTCCCAATTTACACCATTCTTGAATATTTATCTTTTTTCCCCAAGTAACAGGATGGGGCTTTTTTAAAGCTCTAAAAATACAAAATCTGGCCCATGGTGCCACTGTGAGATGATTGTCTTTTATTCATATAATAATAATTCAGGGAGAATGCTATTACACAGGTTTCTAGTCTTTTCAGTGGTCTAAGTCTATTGTTTCCCTTGCTTCCCTGAATTCTACATTTCAGTTAAATGGTAAATGCTCATTCTTTATATGATTCCAAACAATCTGAGTAAGGTCTAAACATTACATTTGTATATTTCACTGCAAAAATGTAACATCTAAAGAGATGAAGGACTGTGACTTGTGACCTCTATATGGTCTTTATTACTAGCTAGGATGGTGTGTAAAACATTTCTGTTGACATCCGGCAATGCAGTGTTGATGAGTTAATCTAACAGCTGAAGTCATACTTTCCTCCATTTTGTAAAACATACCAGCCTCTGGAAATTAAAACCCAAGACAAGAGGGCAGTTCCACTCTCTACATTTTAGTAATTTAACAATTGTTAACAATAAAAAGATAAACTAACTAATTTGGTCACGTTTTAACCATTTTTAGCTAACTATGTGTTGGCACAAAAATGGTTTTCTTTATCTATCCTGTCATCTAACTGAAACACATAATGGCAGCTTAATATTTTATTTTTGCTATTCTGTTCCAAATTACGTACTACAGCATTTGCATAATAGTGCTGATATTTGGTGAAAATCAAGATAGAATACTTCTCTTGAAAACTGATTTTTTAGTTCAGGAGCTTTTCCAATTTTCTTTGAGATGAAGCCAGTAAAAATAGACACATGCTAGGCTAATGAATATAAATAATGCTTTGGGACATGCTTTCATGAAATGTAGAGTGTGTATATGTTTTTAAAGACAATGCTATATTTTAAACATTTGTAATGGAGCTGTGTGCAAAATAATTCAAGTAAAGTAAATTGGATGAGATGAGAATTTTATTTTGAATTGTTTCTTACACAGTAATAATCATTTTAATAATTGCATAGTTATTAATGCAGAAAGCTAAATACTTAAAAGCTAAAAAATTAACATGCTGAGGTTTGCCAATTACAGTCATAATTCTATGTGATTTTTATTAAAAAGTAAATATTCTAATCTAAAAAGTTAAAAGCAGCTTTTAATGGGGCTTTAAAACTTGAGAAAACATCCATGATTTAGTATAAAGACAGTATATTAGTTTCTTACAAGATTACGAGGAGTTGAACATACACACAAACCTACATATACATATTTAGCAGAAAAGTAAATCCTATTTAACTTTTTTATTTAAAATGCTGCCAGTCATGTGACCATTTAAGTCAGCTTATGGGGACTGAATTAAAGAAAACAGAAGCAGGGAGTGTGGCAAAGGCCATTTGAGTGACATATTTGTTAACTCTGCAGTCTGGAAGTCACTGATCCAGATGAATATCAATGACTCCATCCTAATTCCAATCTGCTGGCCTACACTCAAGGGCAGCAGTATAAAAGGAAAACAAACCATTTATGTTTTCTTTCTAAACCGGATAGTAGCAGCTCCTTCACGAACACCTCTGAATACTGGAGCAATTCTAGCCCTTCAATTCTCACTATAATTACTCTTTTTTAGGATCCCAACCCTCCTTGGTGTCTTTGTCTGCCTATTGTACACTGAACTGGCACCAACACCTAAAATCCTTAATGCTCATATGGTCAGGCAACACTTGTTCTTTTAAAAGGTACAAGAGCATGGCATACTTACCTCAATATTTATACATTTTTGGCTGACTGCTACCACATCTTAAAATATGCGTGTGCCTTTCTTCTTTCATGAGGCTGTCCAGGCATATTATGACCCTGAAGAAACCATCTCCTTTAATTATGAGAGTCTTAAAAAGAAGATCCTGGCCAGATACTTGTAAATTTTTTATTTTTATACTGTATTGTAACCCCCTTCTTTTCACTGCACGCCCAACCTTCCTGGAAAGGGGTCTCTCTTTGAACTGCCTTTCCCAAGGTTGCTTCCAATTTTTCCCTACAAGGGTTTTTTTGGGGAGTTTTTCCTTGTCTTCTTACAGAGTCAAGGCTGGGGGGCTGTCAAGGAGCAGGGCCTGTTAAAGCCTATTGCGGCACTTCTTGTGTAATTTTGGGCTAAACAAAAATAAATTGTATCGTATTGTATTGTATATGGGGTAATCAGCTTCAAAAGGAAATTTGAGTGACGGGGCAATAGACGGAGAGAAGGAAGACACAGAAGGGGCGGACAGAGGCATAATCTAAGCACAAGTGTGAAATCAGAAACCAAGAACTTATCTGAACCAAAATGACAAAGCCAAATCACAAAACCATAATCAAAGTCAAAATAAAGTTTTCAGAATATTTACAGTGGCTTGTTTTTGTAACCAAGCTTCCATGGGTTGGCTTAGAAATTGGTTGTTAATAAAGTAACATAACAGCAGACTGGTATGGAGAATATTCTGAGTTTATTACCAGTTAGTTCACATAAACAAACTGTGTTGCACGTGCCCCTGGGAAAGAACGGTAACTCCCCATTTATTAGGGTACTCTCAGTAGGTAGCCTCATAAGGTAAACCCATTAAAGAAAAGTACATTGCATGTAGCCCAGTTAACATTTTATTTGCCCCTAAATATAGTAATCTTTGTAGTTCATTCTTAGAAAAAGTATTCAATGTTTCGATACTGAATGCTTTGTGCTTATAATTTAAACAAGGACCATGTTTAATGTGTAACGATGGTACCCAATGTCATGACTAGCAAACAAACTCCATCGTTATAAACAATATGGCCGTTGTCCTTAGAAAAATTATAAAATGATAGCACCCTTGACAAGGACTAAAAAATTTAAACAGAAGGAACAACATGATCAAAAATGGGTAAAACCACATCAGACAATGCCAGAATCCTGATCTATAGAATTTTGTCTACACTTCTCAATTATGTTATTCTATGTGAAAGTGTCATGCTTGAGTTGTGCCCACCAGTCAGATGGCACTGCTGTTACCCAAGTAGAGAACAGGCACCATGCTGAAATGAATGTTGCTGAATTCTCCACAGTGCAGAGACACTACAAATTGAGACAGAATTCAACTTTGAAAGTCATTGTATCCAAAGAGTTAGTGACAAGAAATACAAACCAAGAGATGGGAGGCAAGAAATGGAGTGTTTCTGACAGAGGTGTCTAAAGCCTTGAGAGGAAGCAGGGTTAGATAATCTTATACAATGGATTCAGAAAGTATTCGGACACCTCCACTTTCTGCACACTTTAGTGTTTTGGAGGTAAAAAATTGGAAGTAAAATTATGTTGTTGAACTGGCCACAGTTCCTCATGCATTTGTTAAAGAAAATAACACAGCTGAAGCTGCCCTTTAACTTTGTCATTAAATTTCACTCTCTGAAACTCTCAATCCTCAAAAGTAACAGTGAACACATAAAGCCACATTTGATCATGTTGAAGCAAAATGAATCCCAGGTTCTGCCTTTGCAGCTACAAAGGAATTTCAAAACACTTTGAAATCAAACTGATCGGTTATACAGCTATAGATAACAGTCTCTAGTTAGCTTTCTTTACTTATCCTTTGTGTGATTACAGTTGGAAAGGCCCATGGAGATCCTTTCTGTCCACCTATATATTTAAGCTATTTAGTAGACTTGTTTAACCATCTAAAGTAGCTTTTCTTATTGCTGTTGAAAAATCTTTGTTTCATACTGTACAATATCAGGGCTCACCTTCAGTTTAGCTAGATAACAGTATTATTATTTTATGAAAGAAACACTTGATGAGGTCTTATCACATTCAGTGAAGTACAGAAGTGTTTTCATTTAGCCCGGGGTCTCAAACTCCGGTCTTGAAGGGCCGTAGTCCTGCTGGTTTTCATTCTAACCCTTTTCCTAATTAATGTCCTGTTTTTGCTGCTAATTAACTTCTTTCGAAATAATTGTAATTGACTTGCTCTTGAAGACTCAGACCCCTTAATTGTTTCTTTTTCCTTAATTACCAGCCAAATAATAATCCATCCATCCATTTTCCAACCCTTTGAATCCGAACACAGGGTCACGGGGGTCTGCTGGAGCCAATCACAGCCAACACAGGGCGCAAGGCAGGAACCAATCCCGGGCAGGGCGCCAACCCACCGCAGGCTAAATAATAATGAAATACAAAATGAGCCAATACATGATCAGCAAACTGTGTTGATCATACAGTATCTGAAAATAAAGAAAGATGAAGGTGTGAGGAATGCTGATCTGCTGAGGTTCACAAAACATTTTAACAGTGCTCTTAGAAAGGAGAAAATCAACAATTTCAGAAATGTATGCTGTTGCACAATGAGAGCAGCAACAAGCCATGGAATTAAAGAACGGGTTTAATTAACAACAAGAATCAGCAACTAATTAAGCAACTGCTTGGAATGAAATTGGTTGGAGTTTGTGGCCCAAACTTAGTTGGTCTTCTGTTGGCTCATTCATTTCCCATTTCATTTCCGTTTGGGTGCCATTTAAGGAAAGCAATTGAAGCAATTCAGAGGAATGATGAAGAAATTCAGGGAAACAAATGTTAAAACACAAATCAATAAAAGTTATTTCAAAAGAAGTTAATTAGCAGCAAAAACAGGTCACCAATTAAGAAAATGGTTAAAATGAAAACCTTCAGCCATTAGTGCCCTCCAAGGGCCTCATGTATAAATGGTGCGTACGCACAGAAATGTTGCGTAAGAACTTTTCCACGTTCAAATCGCAATGTATAAAACCTACACTTGCCGTAAAGCCACGCACTTTTCCACGGTACCTCATACCTTGTCGTACACAAGTTCTCCAGTCGGTTTTGCAGACTGGCGGCACCCAGCGTCAAAGCAGTGCTACTGTTCCTGTGTGGTTACTCCTTATTTTCCTGACGCGGCTTTATAAATACAATGAAACTAACCGCATATTGTTTATTAGTGTTATCTGATTGTAATTAACTTGTAACAATATAATGATCCAGGGAATAGCCATAGTATTCCAAATATCATAACTGCTTTAGCGTTGTTACTCTCACTGCACCTTCTTCTTCTTCTTCTTCTTACAGCTGCTCCCATTAGGGTTGCCACAGCGGATCATCTTTTTCCATATTTCTCTCACTGCACCACTCAGAGTATTTATATAACTGTATCTGAGTGTGAATCACAGCAGCAGCTGATCGGAAAGAGAATTATTGGGATACAGTATCAAGCACAAACTGTCTCAGCCACGGCAAAACGTTTCAAAGCCTTTCCTCTACGGACCTCGCGGTTCAAAAACAGCTTCATCCCAAGAACTATAAACGCACTCAATCAATTGCTCCTTGTAGAACTGTTTGTACTTATAAGTACAATTACCTCACTGTAAACTTGTACTACAGTTATAATATTGCACAACCTGCGGCACTTTATAAAGAGCGTATTTACGTATGATGACAATATCATTTTTAAGATAAAATGCAGCAAAATATGTTTATTATATTATACAGGTAAAACTTTAACTTCATTTAAATAATCCATATTCTTCACTGGGACTGGCGTGAAGGATAGAATAATTAAACATGTACTACGAAGATAGTTCAATGTTCCTTAAACGTTTTGAAGAATCAGCGCTCTAAGCTTACAGATGGCTTAACATCTATTACAGAGCTGATTGTGTGGCGATCGGTTACTTGGAGAAAGAAAAGCAAGGACTTCAGGGGCGGTCACGCCAATATATAAATAGAAAGAGAAAATAACGACACAGCTAAAAAAGCAGCGGCAAATTTCGACAAAAGTTAAACGCTTGTGTCATGAGATCGAGACAGCTATGCAGTGTCCGCAACAGACGTGGCCATCCACCGTGCATAAGATACCATATTGACATAGGCGGGCGAAGGGGCCACCGATTCTTTCTCAGCCTAGAGCCGCCCCTGAGTTCTGCTGTAATAAACAATTTCATCGAAGGGCGCACACAATCACTGTGCTGTGAAACCCATGTTTAATACGTGCTTTAACTCCTATCATCATGAAAATGATATCACGTACACATCTCAGTATTTTAGTTATTCAGAGAGCTGTAATATCATGAATATAATGGATTCTGTGTCCAGTCGGAGGAAGAGAGCCCTTTTTTCACACACATAGAGCACATAGAAGATCACATACAAAACAAAGTATTTAACGTGCTACTTTAACTACGATGTGATTTGAGAAACTGGTTAATTAAACGATTTTAAGATAACGTTTATGATGTTCTACTTTAATGACAAAATAAACTACATGATTAAAGTGGAAATTTCGAGATTGAAGTTGACATTTCGTGCTTTTTTTTCCCACTGTATGTCTGTTTTTTTTTTGTCTGTACCCTAATAAGCTTTCATATGACACTCAGACGGTGGGCTACGACTCACCTTTTCACTGCGACTTTGATATGTGACTTCTTTTTTATCTTGGCATTGTGTGACTTTGTGAACTTGAGCTTTCAAGTTTCTCCAACATGCTATGTCACTCGATCAACTTCCTTTTGTTGACTATACCACAGTTTAATTAAACAAATAGTATGTTTTTCCTTTGCCTCCACTTGGTATTCGCTGAAATTCTTATATTTTCCCCCGTGCTTTTCCTATTGTCTCTTCACAGAAGGCTGCGCTTAAGGGCGATTTATATTGATTTGCATATTCAAAGAGGCGTAATTCTGGGAGGAGTTGGGGCGTTACATAAAGCGCATGCACGTGCGCTAGTTTTCACGCTGACCAGGAATTATGTAGCGGAAGAACGTGGAAGTTGGAGTACGCACAGATTCCTGCATCTGTATTTTTCTGTACGTAAGCACATTTCGGCTTTTGTGCTTACGCCATGTTATAGTAAGAATTCTATGCACGGCGTTATACATGAGGCCCCAGGACCGGAAATTGAGAACCCTGATTTAGCCTATTATAAACAAAAATGGACAGAACATAGAATGTGGCAAGGGCTGTAACAGTATTTAGAGTGTTAAACCCAAATAACTCAGGAGAGTATTCTTTTACCATATAATATAGTAGAAATGACATCATGAATATTTCTATGCATTTTGCCACTCTGAGATAATAAGATAAAATTTATGAGTATGGCAGAGGCTTCAACCAAAACATAATGCAGTGTATACAAGAACTTGTAAAGCCAGTTTTAGAACAAACAAAATAAATCATTAGTTGAATCAATTGAAAATGATGAACATATAAATTGGTCATTCGGCATTAACATGGACAGTGAAACCATTGCATTCAGTGCTATATGACTGCACCACCATGATATGCCTAGTGAATGTGGTTACCTGAAAGTTCACTGTGGTGCAAGTAATGTGGCATAAAGGCAAAATGACTGTGATCAAGTAGAAGAATTAGAAAGACATTAAGCCCCTAAGCACCAATCACAATACAGCAACTGTTGTTTGTGTCAGAAGAAATGTGGAAGTCATTAAATCTTGTGTGGTTACAAACGACAATAACACAAGAGGTGCATTGACCGTGCGGATCAGGCACTGACATTCTGCTTTCTCATGTTCAGGCAACTGAAAAAATGTAAGAAAAGCATGCCAAGAAAAACACTTTGCAACTTTGAGCTTTGTGTTGGTGACACTCTGTTTCAAAAACATGTCACAAAAAATGATGTGTACTGAATCTGCATCAATACAGAAATGGACACTAGGCATACCTTTCCTACTGTATTTATGTTGAAATTTTGACATTTACGTGTTTCTGTCACACATAATACATTTCATGTTGAAAAAAATTATTGTTTTTGACTCATTTTCTAGGGGTAAAGATAATGCTTAGCATGCTACAGAAGACATTTGTGAGCATACTAAATTTAAAATCTTCTTTAGAATAGTGTCACACTTGGCTGAGTAAATTGGCTTAAAGAAAGATTCAGGTGGTACAATTAAAAGGAAACTATTTTATACCTTTTTTTTTTAATCCTGCATAAATGATTGCTAAAATGAGGTTAGATCTTTACTTAAGATGTTATATTTAACTAGCTGTGTAAGTCTGTTTTGTAAAAAGCCTGGGCTCCTAGAAACCATGGATTCTGGAACTTTGGTCAATCAATCGCATCAGTTTGTGTATTAGCGGCTCCTCATCGGTTTTGTTTTACCGACATGCTTGCCTCCGTTGTCTATCAGCAGCTAAGCGAGTTTTTCTCTCCTCAGAGGTTTCGTTTTGCCAATGTGCTTGCCTCACTTGTATATTAGCTGCAGCAGTTTCACTTTGGCGACAGAGTCACTTTCTTTGAGCTTCATGCTGTAGCCTCGCACTTCTGGGCTGCCTCGCACTTCCGGGCCAGACAGAGAGAGACACACACACACTTCCATGCATAGACGTTTATATATAAGATAATACTCATAGATGGATGGAAAACAGACAATAAATAATGGAACAAATTTGCTTTGTTATAGGTTTATTGAACACCCTAATGGACAGATGGTAACTTCAACTTGCAGTACCCAAACCGGACGCAGTGTGTCACTAATACAATTTTTCTTTTCTAACTGCCAATTGGGAAGGGCTTAAAAGGCATGAATATAATTAATCAAAATGTAAACAAATGAATTTAAAAAGGACTCTTCACTCTTCTACTATGAATTCACAGTATCATCTATGTTGTATTAATGGGAGGGTCTCATTATTATTTCTGCCAACTTGAAAGGTTTATCTTTCTCTCAAGTTTCTGTAAACACTAAAAACAAACTCACACCATTTAAAAATATATGAAATAAAAACAAATGCAAGTGGACCATAAATGTTATATTTTAGTCATGGTTTCATACCTGGCTTAAAATGTGTTTTCTTAAATGTGTTGTTTAATATTTTTGATGTTTTTATTATCTGCTTTGAAAAAGTGTTCACTTTGTATTTTCTTTTACTTATTAGGCATTAAGGAATATTTTGTTTACTAATTTTTTGTTTATATTTAAGGTTAGTTTTTGTTGTATCTAGCTTTTTAATATACAGTATGTCCCTTGTATGTTTTATGTGGAGCCTATGGAGGAGAGTTCACCTGACACTGAACTGACCCCAGGAGTATTTAAGAAGATGCTGCTAATGAAAAAGAAGGTTCCACATTATGTTTAGATTCTTGTTCTTTAATTCTGAGTCTAATTTGAATTTTCTGACTTTGCCATTGTTTCATTTTTAAAATACTGTTCTTTTGTTTTGTAATGCTTTGGATGTGTTTGCTTTTTTGGTCTTCCCCTACTTTTCTTGTGTTCTTTTTGACTTCTTCAAATAAATTCTTTAAGCTTCTATTATTATCCTGGACCAGAGGTTTTTATCTACTTTTCTTTTTCTTCATTCTAGAGATGTTTTGGAATGTGCTATTTAAAATCCTTAGCCCCAGTGTTGTGCCTGTGTAAGAGTCAGGGCTACTCAGTGGGCTCAGACCTGTAAAGAGGGTAGGTCTGTTTTTTTGTTTTTGTTTTAAGGGCCTGTATTCCCTTTCTGTGATTTTTGGGCAATAATAAAGCCCCAAAGTATCCAAATCAAGTCACAACCATTTATTCTCAAGAATTCTTAATTAGTCTTTGCTTAATTATTTTGGGAATACAGGCCCTAGAGAATTTTAACTTTATTTTGAGTAAAATTTAGACATCTTTAACACATAGCTCAACCTCAAATTTTCTGCTGCCATGACATCACAAGTTGCATTGCACAGCAACTGATGGTACCTGTGACACTGTGACAGTGCTGGTCGGTCCCATGTTACTGGGTCCTTCCGATGATCCTCTTGAACTTGCTACTGTCAATAACGTACCCAAGGGATGAGCCTAGCAGATGAGGACACAACATATAAAGCAAGGGGTCAGTGCATAAAGGTACCAAGGGCTTTTATTAAAACCATCAAATACCAAATCAAAAGTGCAGTGCAAATCTTAAATAAATGAATAAATAATCCATAAAAAAATGAAGGTGCTGGTGGAGGTTAAAAACAATCCATTAAACAATCCAATAAAATGAGGTTAAAATTACTTGGCCGGAAGCTGTCCTTAAAAACATGAGCCCTGATGCAACCCTTTAAAAGCTGACGTTTCTTTGGCTTAACCCTAAGTAGATCCTTACAGCCAAGGAGGTGCCTAACTGGCAGTTCAGCAAAACTTTTGTGCTGCTCGGGCCATTGTAGTCGTCTCTGGCTTTCGGTAGGGCACTATCCATGAGTTGTTGACTGCCACTGCCAGGCTCACGTCCCTGTGGTCCATGGCCACAGCTGCAGGATGCCTCACTGATCCTTCCATTCCCTAGGGGGAACAAATAAAAAAAACATAATGTTACAATCAGTTTCGTCTGACAATACCTTACTCCCATAAGATCTTCAAGTTCTTTAAAACCTACTGGAAATCATTTTTGCCTCAACCTGTTAGAATAATAATAATAATAAATAATAATAATAATAATTCTTTGCATTTATATAACGCTTTTCTCACTACTCAAAGAGGAAAAGAATGATTTATCATACAACTTATTTGCTTACCATGCAAATCTTATTTAATTTTCATAGAGAATACTGCTATATAACATATATCAGAGCAAACAGAATTAGTAAAGTAAAACAAAATATTGTTTGTTTTTTTAAGAAGAAATGGAGATTACAATTAAGATTCAATTATCAAAGGTTTTTCTATTGCACTCTCTAAAATTTTTTTTTAAATTTTTTTGCAACAAATGAAAAATCTTATAAATAAGTTAGTCTACCAAAGGTTATAGAAAATGCTAATCTTTTAAAATTCCATTCATAAATCTGTGTTTTGTTATTTCTGTGTTAAAGAGGAGCTGTAAAGAACGTATTAAAATTCATTGCTTTGTTATCATAACACCTCATCCGTAATAATCATGTTAGGTTAGATAACTGTGCAGCTTGAGTCTGGCAAATGTGTCTCCAGCCTCCGACTACCTCAGAATCTCTCTTCTCCCATACTGACCCTGGACTTAAGTGTAAACCATAAACAGATGTTTGTGGGTTACAGCTGTTATGCATTCCTTCCTTTTAGGATTTTGCCTTGATTAAGTTGTGAATGGAAGCAGACTCTGGTCGTTCTCTATGTGATTAGTTATTCCTTGGGTGCAGGACTGTCGAAATTCCCAGTTTTGATTGATGAAGTCCCTGTCATCACGTGGTTATAAATAAGGTGATCTCATCCTTGCACTGCTGAAATGTCTATTTCACCGCCACGTACAGACACATACCCAGCTTCATTTTCAGTTCCTCCTAAAGCAGCAAGTTGCTTTTCAGGAAGATATAAAAAGTTTATTTTGTTTAGTTAGCTACAGTAACTGTTTTGTTTAAAAAACTTCCACCCTCATGAGAATCAGATGGTTACTTGTGGTTTTTATTTTAACTCATCAGGCCTCCTTGTATTTTTTCTACTACCATATAGGAATAATGTTTATCTGGATTTCCTTTAACAATCATTTCCAAACCCACTTAATCCAAATCAGTAATGCAGGGGTCAGAGCCTATCCTAGCAACATCAGGTGCATGTGAAGAACCAACTCCACTTCATCATGGAACATGCATATACACACACCGACACTCACTTTGGGTAAATGTAGAGTTTAAAGTTAAACTATCTACCATTGGAATGTAAAGAGAAAAACTTTGCATATTCAGCCTTCTCACAAAGTGTGACAGACCTGATATTTAGTCCATTCAGAATCTCAAGTGCTATGTTCAACATGGGCTAAATTTCAAATAAGAGCGATAAGAAACCAAAATGTGGTTACTGTAGAGATGACAGTAGTATTACAATATGATCTAATAACTTAATTGTAACAACAGCATACTTTGATATACAAATAAATATGATTAACTCTTAAATAAAAGTAGTTGGAAATTGTCCAGCAAACTTAAAAACACACAGAAAAATGTTCAGCAACAAAAATGAACAGCTAGTTGGTTTTTCTTTCCAACTTTGACAGCTGCTGTGGAGGACAGTGTTGGAATTTAATTTAGTGAATTCTTACGCAAATACAAAAAAGGTTCCCCTGCACATTTCAAATTTGTTATTAGCTGTCAGTTTTGTGCCTTGTGATGACCTGGCATCTGTGTTTGAAGACCTTGTGGAAACATTTCCTCCAGAGCTACAGTAGCAAAATCCAAATAAAATTGAGCAATAAACTCTTGATATTGTAATGGCACTGAACAAGTTACTGTACATTAGTCAGGGATGAGTCACCAAAAGTATGAGCTGGCATTATATCGCCAATGGTAGGAGCACCTATAAAAATGGCAACTCACCGAAGTTGCATGCTTTTCTATCTTTGTGTGGCTTAAAGCTAGCAGTCCTTCTAAAGATAGGATAAAATGAGCATGGATACATTGGATCAGTGCTGGCAGGCACCGTGCCGTGGTACAATATTATATACCATTCTTGTAAAAGAGAGAGAGGTTGGGAGAATGCCCCGATTCTTGTAAGATGGATTAAACTTTTCTTATTTTTTTGTATGTTAAAGGTGATATGTTTGCATATGGACTTTACTATAAACTAGGTGTATGAAGTGAGCCTACTCCTTTAAGAATATTACTCAGACTGATGTGAGGTTCAACCTGATTGGTGAGTCAATCCTGGCCCTGGCCGTCCGTGACTCTGCATTGAATTAAGTGACTTTTACAATGTATATTTAAAAGTCAGTAATTTGAAACAGGAATAGAGGACAGAAAAACACTGTGTCTTTTCTTGTGTTTGCTCAGTGATTAATACTATTGATGATGCTATTGAGGAGACTTGAGTAGCAGAGCATTAACAAGCATTTTGGTGGATGCAGAGGTGCACCTGTGGGCACAATGAATTAATACGTTTTTATTGTACTGTATTGTACGTTTTTAATAAAAATACATTTTACTATAAAAAGTATATTCAAAGTCAGCATATGAATGGGTGACTGTTTTAAACATATTGCAATGGATTGCATGTAATGCGACGAAATAAATTGCACAGTACACCCTTTTATTTGAAAGACTCTGTGGTTTCCCTTTATTTATGTCTCTAGTTTCTCCTTGAGTTATATATTTTCTTTGCCACATTTTCATTTCATTTATATTTTTATGTATATATATTTATATTTACAGTATATATTTTTTATAATATTTTGCCAGTATTTAAAACTAACCCCAATGTTACCAGTTGAACACTTTTGATGCTATGTTCCTTTTTCTGAAGACAGGCCAGTGTCCTGGACAGGATAAAAGAGAAATGATCATGTTGTGAAATGGAAAGAGAAAGTTCAGTGAAGATTAAGAAAGATGCAAAGCTCAGTGGTTAGCAAGCTGTGTTTTTTGCGGTTGACTATACCTGCACTCTATGCATACAGGCTCCCATATTGGTTCTCAAATCTCTTCCACTCTGTTGAACTCCAGCCCCCAATCACAGTGCCAAAAACTACAAGCAGGATTAAATTACCCCTCCCCCAGCTCTTTGATCATGGTCCTGAAAACACAAAAGGAGACCCCGCCCCCTTAAACCACCCCTTTTTGTCAATCTTAGATAGTGGTACTTGAATTTCAAAAGTGGAAACCACAGAAAATGTGGGGCAATACTTAAAACTGATGCTTTAATACATGAATGTACCAACACATTGAGTACCGGCACTTAGGTATATCCACTTCAAGCACTATTATGCACATACACTAACATCTGCAGACTTTAACAAGGAACTACATGCAACTGAGGGAAAACACAAAAATTAAATATTCTTTGAGTGAAAGGCTCAATCCCTATGACAAGACAAGGAGCTTGGTTACCTGGTGAGGTGATTTGGGCCTGTAGTTAGGACTGTCCCTGGATGCATCAAAAGATTTACAAGCTACAGCTAATTGGGAGAAAATCCAGACACTCTGCTCTAGATTAGATCCCTTGACTGTCTTGAGAGTGTCTAGCTATTCTTTAGTAAGTACTGGAGCCTGTTCCAGGGGATAGAAAGCCCTATGCTCTTAAAAATAATGGTTCTAAAGCGGCACTTTAGAACCATTTCATTATGTGAAGGGTTCTTTGCATAAAGCACTGGATCTTTGAAAAAGTTTTTAATGTGTGGAAAAATAAGATTCTTCAGGGAACCAAAAGTGGTTCCTCTATGGCAGAACCACTTTGCCACTTTTATTTGTAAGACTGTAGTCAGCCTAACTCAGCATGTTTTTACCATGACCTTCACCAGAAATAGGGAAATAAAATAATGGAATGAATAAATAAATAACTGCACTTCAAAGGGCAATACAACAGCAGTGTGACATTAATATACAGACTTCAATAAATGTCACAGGTCACTTTATTACTAACTTTGTTCTTTTTACTTTTATGGAGTAATTACCTTATTAGTTCCTTTTTGCTTACATTGTTGTGCTAATTTGTTTGCTTTTTTTAATGTATATATTTATAGTTAATTATTTTTATAATTAATTACCTTGTAATAGCTTTGGACAATCTGTCTAAACATAAAAAGGAGTTCACCCAGATGTTTTTGGCTTTTTTGGGGGAAGGGGCTTGCACTTGAGAAGACAGACACATTGAACCACATAGCAAAAAGTACAGGTTTCACCTAGTGATTGACAAACCCTTTGGAACCTTCAAGTTAGGAGAACTGGAATTGGAAGTGTGGAAGTGGTTAGACTTTAGTGACTTTTACTAATATTTTCATTTAGTATATAATATAGTAGTGAGTACTCATCTGGATTACTGCATGCAGTTTTTCTCTCCGAACAGCAAAAAAATACATATGTAGTACTAGAAAATGTCCAGAGAAGAGTCGCTAGGCTGATTCCAGGGCTGCAAGGTTATGCGAAAGTACTGAAGAAGCCAGACCTTTTCTGTTCAAGCAAACAGAGACTAAAAACCAACATAATTGAAGTTTTTAAAAACATTACAGGAATTAGTGAAGTAACTCATGATTACAGTATTAATTTGAATTGAGTTCTTCATAACACAGGGACACAGATGGAAAATCATTTAAGGCTAAATTTTATGTTAGAAGCATTCTGTTCACACAGAGGAACACAGACACATGAAATAAATTATACAGGATAGGACTTTAGGAACCTTCAGAACTTGACTTAATACATTTTGGAGGAATTAGATGGATAGGACTGATAAGCTTTGTTTGACTAAGTAGTCAGTTCTCATCAAAATGTTATAATTTCTTTATCTTGCCAGTTGTTTGCATGTCATTTTGCAATGGTGCTACAAAATTGGATCACTTTTTTGTCATGAAATGTTTATTGACGACAAATGAAAACTGCAAATACATATTTTGAAAAAATATAAAAAATATGGAAATAGAAAAATAACTCCACAAAAACCAACCCCACCTAGCCTTATAAAGAAAAGACTTTCTTAAATAGGCTGACAAGAGTACTACAATCCATACAACAGGCCCCAAAAGAGATACTGTAGTTAGCAATGACCATCAAATGCTTCCAACATTAGACCAGCTGCACAATTACTTTGCAATTTTGGAAGTGGAAGACCTATTGATCCTCACCACCGAAAGTTCAAGAACAAGATGGAAAAACAAGTTATCCAACAAGAGAGGGAGAAAGAGTTACCAAAGAGCGGACAGAGATGCAAATACCTGTGGGGAAAAAAAGGAGGGGGTGTCGCTCTCTATGTCAATACAAAGTGGTGCAACTCAGGACATGTAAACGTTAAAATCTCCACTTGCTGCAGGGTCATTGAACTGTTGGCCGTAGGTCTGCATCCCTATTACTTGCCCAGAGAGTTTGGACACGTGATTGTTGTTATTGTTTACATCCCCCCTCCAGCGAACATTGAGATAGCGAGTGACATCATCCATTCCGCAGTTGCTAAGTTACAAACGCGGCACCCCGAGGCACTTGTGCTAATCGCTAGAGACTTTAACCAAGTGACGCTGGACAAAACATTACCTGCCTTTTCCCAGTATATGGACTGTAACACCCAGGGAAATAGGACTATTGACCTACTGTATGCAAACATTAAAGACGCATACAGCGCCACCCCGCTGCCTGCGCTTGGGAAAGCAGATCATAACCTGGTTCTGCTTCAGCCTCACTACAAACCAAGAGTGAGGGCGCTACCTACAACCACACGATCATTCAGGAAGTGGTCCCCTGAGGCAGAGCAGGCTCTGAGAGACTGCTTTGGAACCACTGACTGGGATATCCTGCAGGGGTCACATAGTGAGAATATTGAAGAGGCTGTTGACTGCACAACTGATTACATCAACTTCTGTACGGACATTGTAGTTCCAGTAAGAAAAGTACACTGCTATGCTAACAACAAGCCATGGGTTACAAGTGACATCAAAGGCCTTTTGAACCAGAAGAAAAGGGCTTTTAAAGGCGGTGATCAGCATGAGCTCAAGCGCGTGCAGAAGGAACTCCGAGTCCAGCTCAGGGCGGTGATGGAGCAGTACAGGAGAAAGCTGGAACAGAAGTTGCAGAATAACAGCATGAAGGAAGTGTGGGATGGGATGAAGATCATCACTGGCTGCAGCTCGAAGCGGGGTGCCACCATCGAGAGAGACGTGGAGAGAGCAAACCAAATGAACAACTTCTTTAACAGGGTTGACCACCCTAACCCACTCTCACATCGGAGTACTGAATCCTCCATCCATCCTTCTGCTAATACCAGCATAGTAGAGACATCCCCACCCACAATTACAGCAGCACAGGTGAGCAGAGAGCTGAGGAGACTTCGTGCCAGCAAAGCAGCGGGTCCAGATGGAGTATCGCCACGACTGCTAAAGGCCTGTGCACTGGAACTTGGGAGTCCTCTACAGCACATCTTCAACCTGAGCCTGGAACAGGGGAGAGTCCCGAGGTTTTGGAAAACATCTTGTATCACCCCAGTCCCAAAGGTATCACGTCCTAGTGAGCTGAATGACTTCCGGCCTGTTGCTCTGACATCACATGTGATGAAGACCATGGAGCGGCTAATGCTTCAACACCTGAGGCCATAGGTCCGCCATGCCCTCGACCCTCTGCAGTTCGCATACCAGGAGAACGTGGGAGCGGAGGATGCCATCATCTATATGCTACACCAATCCCTCTCCCACTTGGACAGAGGCAGTGGTGCTGTTAGAATTATGTTTTTGGACTTCTCTAGTGCCTTCAACACCATCCAACCTCTGTTCCTTAGGGACAAGCTGACAGAGTAGATTCACACCTAGTGGCACAGATTGTGGACTATCTTACAGACAAACCTCAGTATGTGCGTCTCGGGAACTGCAGGTCTGACATTGTGATCAGCAACACAGGAGCACAGCAAGGGACTGTACTTTCACCGGTCCTGTTCAGCCTAAATACATCGGACTTCCAATACAACTCGGAGTCCTGCCACGTGCAAAAGTTCGCTGATGACACTGTTATTGTGGGCTGCATCAGGAGTGGGCAGGAGGAGGAGTATAGGAAGCTAATCAAAGACTTTGTTAAATGGTGTGACTCAAACCACTTACACCTGAACACCAGCAAGACCAAGGAACTGGTAGTGGATTTTAGGAGGCCCAGGCCCCTCCTGGACCCCTTGATCATCAGAGGAGACTGTGTGTAGAGGATGCAAACCTATAAATACTTGGGAGTGCTGCTGGATGATAAATTGGACTGGACTGCCAATACTGATGTTCTGTGTAAGAAAGGTCAGAGCCGACTATACTTCCTTAGAAGGTTGGCGTTCTTCAACATCTACAATAAGATGCTGCAGATATTCTACCAGATGGTTGTGGCGAGTGCCCTCTTCTACACGGTGGTGTGCTGGGGAGGCAGCATAAAGATGAAGGATGCTTCACACCTGGACAAAATTGTTAGGAAGGCAGGCTCTATTGTAGGAATGAAGCTGGATAATTTAACATCTGTGGCAGAGCGATGGGCACTGAGCAGGCTCCTGTCAATCATGGAGAATCCACTGCATCCACTGAACAGTGTCATCTCCAGGCAGAGGAGTAGCTTCAATGACAGACTGCTATCACTGTCCTGCTGCACCAACAGACTAAGGAGATAGTTCCTCCCTCACACTATGCGACTCTTCAATTCCAACCGGGGCATGGGGGTGGTAAATGCTAACATTATTCAAAGTTATTGTCTGTTTTTACATGCATTTTTTATTATTCTTTAATTTAATATTGTTTTTTTTTTGTATCAGTATACTGCTGCTGGATTATGTGAATTTCCCCTTGGGATTAATAAAGTATCTATCTATCTATCTATCTATCTATCTATCTATCTATCTATCTATCTATCTATCTATCTATCTATCTATCTATCTATCTATCTATCTATC
>JANRMT010062807.1:57426069-57472790 GCA_026402145.1 Polypterus bichir lapradei | reverse complement strand
ATCTATCTATCTATCTATCTATCTATCTATCTATCTATCTATCTATCAAGCAAGAGGCTAATACTGTCTTTGAAGAAATCATATCTAGAGAAAACATACCAGAGGAATGGAGGAACAGTATGATTGTACCCATTTATGAGGAGAGGGGTAATATTTAGGATTTAAAATTTGGAGAGAGGTTATAGATAGAAGGCTTAGAGAAGAGACCACTAAAGGGGAGGAAAGTTTTTTTTTTTTCCCAGGGAGAGGAGCAACTGATGCAGTCTTTGCATTGAGACAGTTCATACAGAAGCATCAAGAAAAACAGAAAGGTTTGCATATGGTGTTTATTGATTTGGAGAAGGCTTATGATAGAATGCCATTCTACAAGTTTGGAGATGTATGGGAGAGAAGGGAGTACCAGAAAACTATGTGAGAATTCTCTAGGATATGTATGAGGGAGTAAGGATAGCAAAAGTGGAGGTGGATCAATAAAGTAAAAGAAGATCTGAAGGAAAGGGGTGTGACTGAGGACTGAGGTGCAGGACTGAACTATATGCATAAGGTTGATCAAGCACATTGACCTCTCCTAGAATTGGGAAAAGATGAAGAGATAGAAGAAATTAGAAGAAACAGGCCAAAGAAGCAAAGCATATGGGTTCACCACTAATACCAAAGACTGGTTTACTGAAGATCAGAGTATGGAAGTGCCATAAAGGGCAAAGGACCTGGTTTTTCTACACTTTACACCATACTAACATCACATATGAAATTATTAGACCCAAAATGGAAGCTCTAGATTTTAACTTTTATAGCTTTTCTGTTTTATAGCTGTAAACAGAAAAATTTGGAACACCTGGGGACTGCAAAACAAAAGCAGAGGATTGATAGGAAGAGAGAGTTGAATCAGTATCAGATGTAAACTTAATACCCGGTAATAAATCCAACATAATTATTGCACCACACGTTATGTAAAAATTACATATTTAATGGACATTCTTTTTTACTCAAAAAAAAAAACATGTAAACTTTAAGCAATATGTAGTAGTAGTGGAGAAAGGGAGCATACCAATAATAAAATATTAATCTTTATTAGAGCTAGACTACAACTGAATTAGAAAGGGAAAGATGATCTGGAGATAAAAGATTTCCTGACAATGCCAAGCATACAGCAGTTATAAATTGGGATATCTTTTTTGTTTTGCTCCATTGTGTTTTCTTGGAGATTTTAAACCTTAGGGAATATTGATACATGGGTGCTTTGTGCTAACAGTAAAATTACAAGCTATCAAATTTTATTATTGTTATCTTTGAGTTTGCCATGTCACCAGTTTGTAAGCTTTGACATTCTGTGGCTGTTTTGTCAGGGCTTGGTGCAGCACTGGTAGAGACCCAGAATGCACGCTTTGCCACATCACTGATACTTTATTTTATAGTCCTGTGCTGCATTCAGTGAAGCGTCCAAGATTAAGGATTCTAACCTTAAACATCTTCACCATGTAAGCTGTCACTAGTGAACATCAATTGTTTATTGACTCCTATCTGTTCTCCTTCCATCTTTGTTTCTGTTTTGTGTATAGGTTTTTGTGATTATTCATCTTTTCATTATTGACTTCTGGCTATTATTTCTTTGACTTTATTCACAATTTCGTGCTTCGGTTTTAGCAACAGGGGCAGCACGGTGGTGTAGTGGTAGCGCTGCTGCCTCGCAGTTAGGAGACCCAGGTTCGCTTCCCGGGTCCTCCCTGCGTGGAGTTTGCATGTTCTCCCCGTGTCTGCGTGGGTTTCCTCCGGGCGCTCTGGTTTCCTTCCAAAGACATGGATTGGTGTTTCTAAATTGGTGTGTTTGTGTGTGTCCTGCGGTGGGTTGGCACCCTGCCTGGGATTGGTTCCTGCCCTGTGTTGGCTGGGATTGGCTTCAGCAGGTTAGAAAATGGATGGATGGTCTTAGCAAAAGTATCTTTGATTTTTTGTATTGATCTTCACTGCAGTTTCCTTTACATAGTGAACAAGTATCTCGCAGTCCAGTAAACCCCTTCCTAGCAGTTAGCCATATCCCCTTTTCCCAACAGGCAATACAGGTGAATCTGCTAGAACTAAAAAAGCACGTGAGCATTGCACATACTGTGGTCAAGCAGATCATCTCTGGACTTAGCAACTGGCATAACAACTACAATTCCTTTTTTTCATAACTTTGTTTTGGCTCAGCTAACAACACCATTAAATAATGACAATAGGAAGTCAGGCAGTGAAATCCAATACTACTATATCTGGTATAAACCTGACCAAGTCTGTTTTATAAGATTTACTAAAAATTCTGCAATCGTTTTGTTAACACACCAACCACTGAAAAAATGGGAATATTCGGCCATAAGATTTGCTATTCGTCCTGTGACAGTTTCAATAACACAATGGCAACAGCATCCTGAGCATCATAGAATATTTGGGCATATCATTTAAACAGAGTCTTGCATAATGTGGTGAAAAAAACAGTGCTCACTATTAAAAACTACTGTAGATATTTAAATTCCAAGCAAGCAAATAACATATTTCATGTTATTGAATGCGGTTTCCCCACCAAGATTTATTTTGTGGGAAGTGTCTTACCATTTTAAAGAAGCAGCCTTTCTCTATGCCAGATTACTTTCATTTTGCATACCAGTGTAAGAGAGCATAACATTTTTCCAAATATTGTAATCATTACAATATTTATTAATAATGAGTGGCTGAGTGGGTGGAGTTATTCTCACCTACCCATTCTCAGGGTTGTGTCTCAGTCTGGTCTGAGATGTTAAGGACTGAATATTGTGAAGCAGCTTGGGCGTGAGAAGGGCAATAGTCCTTTCTTCTTCATATAAGGGTTACTTTTTTAAATATTTGCTAAACAACTGTGTATCACAAATTACAAAATGGGAAGAAAATAATATCAACAAGTTTATTTCAAATCCTAAGGTTAGACTAACCTAATTTTCGGACTGGTCAGAATATCATCTGGCTATAGTTCAACAATTAACTAATGGGCAGATATTGCTGTGTTCCTTTTATGTAAATTAGTTTTGAAACACTTTACTTTCCTGTCTGTTTAAACAAATCTGTGTCTTCATGTGTATGTATTATGTAATTACTATTTTGTAAAGTTTGTAATTGCATCTACTTGTGGACTACTGCGCCTGCACTCAGTGAAGAGTGCCACACAAAAATAAACTAACTTGAATTGATATATAAAACCATACAGCTGAAAATGTGGGTACTCAGAATCCACATTACTGATTTGAAACTAAATGCTTGTTCTTACATCAAATATTAAAAACTCAAGTACACTTCTGTTGTCAAATTGACTCTTCTGGCATGGTTTAATAAGAGCAGGGCATCCAGCTAGGTGTCACATTTTCCTTACCCTGTAGTGCCTTTTCTTAAATGTTCTGTACATTTTTAATGTATTTTTGGTTTGCTGCCCTATCTGACTTAATTCCAATACACATACAATACTGTCAAATGCTGTCATTAAATCTGCTTTTACTAGTAATAAAATGAAAGACAAAATGTTCGTATTTTTTAAAAAACATTTCAAGTTACATTATTGTTATTACATTTTGTCTGGAATTTTGTGTTACATTTGTTTCATAGTGCCCTAGTAAACATTTTTGTTTCTGACAGCTTAACACAAAATGTCCTGCGATAGAATGGCAACCTGTCCTGAGCTGGTTCCTGCCATGAGCAAACTGCTGCCGAAATTGAATTGAATTAAGTGGGCTCAGGAAATAGACAGATGGATAACACAACATTAAAAAAAAATCTGGTACTAATAAATTGAATGGCACTCGGCATTCCCACTTCATGCCAACATGAATCACATGAAACAAATTGGATTCATTACCTGTCATATTATACTGCATGTAACTGCATACAATGTTCTGAATGTTACAATTTCATATGAAACTGTCCATAATATAATGTTTTATAATTCAACCCCAGAAAATTCCAGACACTTCTGAGATTATCTATAGAAATAATTCTTGGACTCTAATGGATGTAAATTCCTGCTCTACATCCACAATACTTCACTTATGGATGCAGGTGCTGGCATAAATATTCTGAAGGATGTCATGCCCTGTCCCAAGTTGACAGTTTTACAATTAGTGGGCATGCGGTCATGTCAATTCACATAGGAATATCATGGACATTCTCTTCTGTGAACTTTATGGCCATATATCATTGTTAATGATGCTTTATTTTTAAATTTAAATAATGAAAGCCTCAATTTGACTGCTAATGTTTTGCATTTATTTTTACTGGCAGTTTCTTTACATGTTCCTTGCACAGCGCAGTATATAAAGAAGGCCGTGCTATTACTATCATTTGTGCTTTTGTTGCTTGCAGAGTTAAAAAACTTGATGAGAAGCACAAGGTATGAGGTGACAGGGATTTTGGCTTTAAACGTATGCTAGTAACGGCCTTGGATCGAAATGTGTCTATTATTAAAATGTGTTACTGAATGCTGTCCATTACTCATAAACCTATTTTAACAGACTGTAAATATTTTGGTGTAATTATAGTACTGGGCATTTAGGTGCTTCTGTTTGTTTGCAACATGAATAATACCAGGTCCTACAGTTTAGTTAACAAGTGGCTGCCTACACTTATCCATGGTTTGAATTTGCCCGTGTAACTTAATTGACAACAAAATTGAAAAAAAAGTCCTTGCTAGATATTAGAAGTGTACTTTGAAGGGCATATGTATTTATACTGCTCGATACAGAGTGTTGATGATGATTTAACATTTGAAACAGATAAATCGTATTGAGTTTTTCCCTTAATTTTTCCCATAAGAGTAATCGAAAATATTGAGCTGAGCTTTGGTGAAAATGCCCCATTTTGCCTAAAACTTTGCCTGAATCAACAATGCGCACACTAGTGACAAATAAATGCAAGAATCAGAAAGCTAAAAAAGGTTGTGTGCATTAATAGTGCCATCATTAAAATGAGGTGCATGCAAAATATGGGTGGGTGAAGTATGACACACTTAAAATGCAAGAAATGGCAGTAATGTTGAACTGTACACTAAAACAAGTCAGTAAATTCACTATCTCTTGATTAACCTTCCCAGTTTTGTGGCTCTCAAATACTGTTATGTGAACCGACACATTAACCTGCTGTTCCCAACATGTGCATGAACAAATAGCTGCATGTTATCCTATCTTTGTTATCACACACTTAAAACACTTATCTCTCTCTTTCTCATTTTATTTCTTTTTATGAACCCAGCCACAGGGGATGTACAATCCAGTGTGTTTCTTTGTGCCAGTTCCAAGACCAGATAAATGGGGAGAGTTACATCAGGATGGGCATCAGCTGTAAAATTTTGCCAGATCAATATGCAGACAACGATACAGATTTCTATACCAGGTTGGTTGAGGCCTGGGTTAACAATGGCCGCCACCAGTATTGCTAGCCAACAGGGTACTAGTGATAAATGGGCTACTGTTTGTCAAAGAAGGAGAAGAAGAGGGGGAAGACGTGTCCAGAGTCAGGAGGAGAGGATGAAGGTACAGAGAGTGGAATTGAGGTTAGGAACTTTGAATGTTGGCAGTATGACTGGTAAGGAGAGAGAGTTAGCTGATGTGATGGAGAGAAGGAAGGTTGATATATTGTGCTTGCCAGAGACTAAATGGAAGGGAAGTAAGGCCAGGGCCTTTCCCAGTGTATATGTGAACAATGTACAAAGAATTCTTAACACTTTTTTTTTTTGCTTTCTTAATTAGAATGGCTGTAATATGACAGGAGAAAATATCAGGAATTAACACTCTTTAGTCTTTATGACAAGCTATATAAAGTGTGTTTGGTATCTTTTTGTATCTTCTATAGAAATGATGATAACATAAGGTAAAGGGACGTCTATCAGGACGATGTAGCCAAGTGATTATCCCTGACCGATTAAGCCACCCTGTAAGGGAAGGGAATTGGGACCCGAAATTAGCTAAACTCCAAAGTGCTGCTAAGCACAGGTTCTTTTATATACAGGGATGAGCAACCACCACATCAGATAGACAATCTTTTTAAATAAAAATTACAATTTTAATAAAAAAAAATAAAAACACAATCATCACCAACATCTAAACAGAATAAATCAAAGTTCAATGCAGCGTTTGCACAGATAGTCGTGTGTTCCTGTCTCTGTCAATTATCTTCTCAACCGTGTAAATCCCTGGAAGTTAAAAGGTCCACAGACTTTACTTATTCAGCTTGATATTGCATCCACCAGGGGTACTCCACATGAGCTTGTCTCAAGGGGCGGACTCCCACACTGCTCCATCAGCTCCTAAAACGACACACACACTGTGCCAGACGGGGCTTTCCTCTCTGATCAACTTAAGTGAACACAAGTAGTTAAGATCAAAGTCTAAATCACCCCAGATAAAGACAACATTGAAGATACTCACATCTTCCGGGCTTCGACTATGTAGAAACCTGGACAGCATGAAGTCAATTGGAAACACCAGTCAGATGATTCCCCAATCTCTTCTCATTCGCTGCGCCTCTCTACTTCACGCTGGTCGTACCATCCATCCTGGATTCTGCCAATTTAAGGCAACGCACCCGCTGCACATATCCGGCATAAAGTAATCTCCTCCAGGTGCCTGTGCTCCTTTGGAGCGATCAAAAGCAGCACTCGCTGTCAAGTTACAGCACACAAAACCCCCAAGTTCAAACCAGAGTCCTGACTCCTCAAAACACTGCTGGCCGATCCTTTAAAGTAGAAGTCCTGCCTCCCAATTAGTCCCAATTTGGAACATATGACGCAGGCTAAATTAAATCCCAAAGTGATAGTGGTGAACATCACTCCAAAAAAAAAAATACAAGAAACACACAAACACCATAAACTAATGATAAAACTAAAAAACACAACTGAAATAATCCCCTCCTTACCATCCATAATATAGTGACAAAAATTGCAAAACATATTTAAATCATCCCACACAATATGATAAAAGAAAAAACTCCAAAAAAAAAAAGAAAAATACCACACAAATCCCTCACATCACCCCCAGGTCACATATACATGACTGAATAAAGAAGTCAGGTGGATATTTTCACAGAACTAAAACAAATGGCTCAAATTACATAGGTAATGTTACTAATGTTATCATCTCTTTTTCCAACCACAGCACGGTGCAGATGCCCAATAAGGGCAACTGAGGCTGCCCCTTCCAGTCAAAACCCTATAAAAACCAGACATCCATGAAAGGCAGTGTCTTACTTGAACCGGAGCTGGCCACAGGACGAAGCTCCACCAAAACAAACCTGCTGTCTTGAGCTGCATTCTTATAAAGAGTGAGGCTACCATTGCCTATTGCTTATGTTGCTCTTTTGCACCATTGTGTTTATTGGCATTGGAATAAATAGGGTTATGCAGCTGGCACTAACAACACAATATCAACTACATATTTATACCGTGTTTCCCCGAAAATAAGACCAGGTCTTATATTTATTTTTGCTCCAAAAGATGCACTAGGGCTTATTGTCAAGGGATATCATATTAATTCACGTACAACAATGTACATTTATCCAAATACAGTCATGTCATCTTCTTCTGGAATATCATTATAACTCTCCACATTCAAACTCTGAATTCCAGCCTGAATTTCTTGCTACTCCAGCCACTTTTAGGATCCTCCAGGATCGATGTGCGTCCTTCGATGTTTGATGAATGGTTCAATGTGGTGAAGCTAAATACCGACATACAAATGTATTCATGTTGCTTTTATATTCAAGCATTGTAAATACCCCAAAGTAATGACACAATATATTTTAAAAGTCTCACATACCATCTTATGTGCCATCTATTTTTTTTTTTTGTACCTTCACAATACCATCAGAATGTACAGCGCCGTATTTCAGCCACAGAGAAAAAAAATTAAGGACATAATGAAAATGTCTATTTTGTGATTAAAGTGGTGTGACAGATGGCTGGGGCCCAAGCCCGGCCAGGATGCCCCTGCAGCATATGTTCCAGGGGAGCAAGCATGGGAAACCCAATATCTCCCCTTGGAAACTAGATTGCAGCCTCCCTGGGTTGCAGCGGTGCTGCGGACTCCCTCAGGGTTTCATGGAGGTTGGAGTTTGGTGCAGCCCTGTTGGGTTCCACAGGCGCCACCAGGGGGTGCTGCAGCAGGAGCTGCTAGCCCCTTCTGGGCACTAGTTTCGCCACACCTGGAAGTGCAGCAGGATGTCAGCAATCAAGCATCTGGAGCACTTCTGGGTGTCTAATAAAAGGAGCCAGCAACCACCACTCATTGGCCAGAGTTGTGAGGAGGAGGACAAAGCTTAGAGGAGGAGTACTGGTGCCGAAGGAGAGTGTTTAAGTGCTTTATTTGTATCTTTTGGGAATGTGTTGTGTCTGTGGGGTTACGGAGAAGACGTGTCCAACAGGTGATGAAAATAAAACTTTATTTATTTTTATACTTGCCTCCAGTGTGAGTCTGTGCCTGTTCAGGCGCCTATATAGCTCTTTTGTTACAATGGAAATTTCAGCTTTAAACTCGAAATGTCCACTTTAACCTCGTAGCATCCCCGAATTGATGGATGTAATCATTAAACATCCTTTTCAGAGATGTTGTGGCAAGGTGTCCTTAGAATTTAATGGATGTTTCAGGCACACGCATCATATCGCACGAAGTATAAACCTGGCATTAGGCACCTTACTTTTCAGCTGACAGTCTTGACTAGGGCTTATTTTTGGGGTAGGGCTTATATTACAGAGCAGCCTGAAAATCATGCTAGGGCTTATTTTCGGAGTAGGTCTTATTTTCAGGGAAACACGGTATTGTGAATCTTCATTTGAACTCAATTCTGTCTACTTTTGTATAGCACTTTTAACTGAATGCAGGCTCAGTGTGCTGTGACAAGTTTTTAGGTGAAGTGCAACTACATATTTTACAGATTACAAATTACATAATGGGTAAACATAAAAACACGGATTTGATTAAACAGGCAGAAATATAAAGTAGTTCATAACTGATTAACATAAGTGGAACCCAACAGTGTTCAGCAATTAAGTTTGTATAACTATGGTCACTTGAGATATGTAGGATGGTGTGAAGTCTGTGAATTATTAAACATGGCTAAATATCATGATTTACAAAGCAAAAAGTCTCTTCCTCCTCACTGTTTGCTCAGGCTAGCAATCCAGATTGAACATATATTGTCTTTATCTTTTTACCAGACATATGAGCAGGGCATCCCTTCCATTATCTGGCTAAACAGCTTATTGTTGGGTTTCATGGCATCTCTGTGTATTCCAGCAGTTTTTGGCACAATGCAGGGACCAGACAAATATGCAAATAGTGACCAGTTTGGAATTCAAACCCAGTCTCCTTGAGTTATAAGTCAGCAGTATTACCAATTTTTGTCATTACAGGTATTTGCTTTAAAACTATTTTGCCCAAAGCTAATCACAGCAAGACAAACTGCAAAGACATATTCCACTTTCCAACATAAAACACTCCTCTGATCTCAGAACACCTATTTGCAGCACTATTTTCAAGAAACACAAACACTGCCAAGGCCTTTCAGATGTCTGGAATGGTAATCAAGGAATAAAATTATCCACTGGCTTCCATTGCATGTTTAAATGAGGCACTGACTCTGATAAACAAATATTGTGGTGAGGTCTGAGCCTCTGCAATGTACATCAATGAATCTATGAGCAAAATGTTTCTACAATGAAAATAAATCTACCACACATCTCCAAATGAAACTCACTTATCACCAATGAGTCATTCTTTAAGTAGCACCAAAACTGTTAATGAATGTCACAAACATAAGTTAATTAACATCACTGTGTCAGGCAGATTGTGGTATGATGTCATCATAGTTCCATTTTTGAAGCAACCTTAGCTGTTATTTGTTTACCTACAAAATATTCCTCCATTGACTCTCCAGGTAGTGAGACACCTGACTTACTGCATAAAGAAAAAGGTGAGGAATGAAAATATTGCATCCTTTCCCATGCATTACATGAGACTGTAAAATTGAAATATTACCAGACCTTCTCTAATACACCACAAGAATAACCATTGATTCCAGGGGTGGAGATTGCACTTCCTCTAGGACTTGGAAGAGACTTTCTGCAGGCCCTCTGGCTTTCCTCTTACATTCTGAAGTTCTGCATGTTAGATTATTAGCAGTTCTAAATTAGGCTGGCATAACTGACAGTGATATGTGAGTGTGCCCTGCAGTGGATTGATACCCTTTTCAGGACTGAGTCCTGGTTTGCACCTAATGCATCTGTGTTAAGATCTGACTCCCGGTGCCCATAAAACTGAATTCAGTAAATAAGTGAATACATGGCTCCAGAGTTATTGCATGTAGAATTAAACAATGATACTAATGGTGATAACATAGTGCAGGCCTACTAGAAACAAAGAGGATATGTTAATTTAAACTGCCTCAGTAATATATTTAAAGTAATAAATATGCAAATCTTCTCAAAATATTCTAAAACAGGAATTCAATATCACAATGACATTTATTAGCCATATTTCATAATGATTTTTGTTTATTTTCGACTTTCTATGTATAGTTACATGAAAAATATTCACATAACTGTTTGCAACATAACTGAAGGAAATGTAGTAAAATACTTGCTGTGACCTGTAGGGGGCAATGCAGCACCCCAAACCTCAGACGCAACTACCATGACAAAGGTCTCAGTACAATAAAAGGTTTATTGTTCCTTATACCTTACAAAAAAGGCTTATTTAATAAATATAATCACATTACAAACTTTTCTTTCTCTTTTCCACTCCTTCCACTCCTCCAGGTGAGCATTGTCCATCCTCCACACGTGACTCTAACTCGTCTGGATGAGGTCCAGCGGCTTCTTTTATCATGGACCCAGGAGTGCTTGCGGTGCAAGGACACAGCCCTTTGGAAGCATTTCTGGATCAAGTGGATTGATTACTAATCCTGGCAGCTCCTTCTGGCAGCCTCCACAGAACTCAACAGGGGTGCCCAACTAGCACCAGTGGGTGTGTATGTAGGAATCCTAGCCCAGGAATGCTGCCATCTAGCATAACCTGACAGGTTGTCTCCCCCTGTCTTTCCATGACGTTGCTCTTCTGACCAAGTATTGTTGCTTGCCCCGTCCTGGGCCAGCCAGGACACGCCCATGTGCACCATCCATCGCAATTCTTATGGCATATGAAAACAAAGCATATTTTTCTACTAATCTGAGCATTTCAGCTTATCAGATGGTACAAGAAAAATCGATAATTTGCTGTTCTATTCCATTTTGTTAAAAAATGTGCATATAGAACCACACTATTTATTCAAAGGCAGTTAGAGCTTTAAGCCCCTAAAACAGTAAACGAATACCATCAACAACCAGAGAAAAGGAAAAATCAAGACAAAGTTTCATAGACTTACATGTACTGAGTCCAACTCGATACATAATAATGTGTTTGAATTTTGCATTTCCAAACTCAGCAAACTGTATTTGTATTTTTAGTATAGATAATAATAACTCCATATAATGATTTATGTAGCCACAAAATGCAGAAACATCCAGAATCGGAAATCCATTTTGGGGTCACAGGGAGTTGGTGTCTATTCCAGCAGTATCAAGCACAAGACAGAAGCCAAGCTTGAATGGGATGCCAGTCTCCTATACACACACACAATCATTTACAAAAGCTCAATTTAGAGTCAACCATGTAACCAGCATATCTTTGAAGGAAAACCAAAGGAACAATGAGCAAACTCTACACAAGTAGTGACTGAGAGAGATTCAAAACCAATCTCTCAGATCAGGGGTGAGCAACGTTGGTTGTGGAGGGCTGGAGTGGCTGCTGGTTTTTATTTCAACAGAATTTTCTAATAAGAACTCAGTTATTGCTGATGAAGCACTTGTTGCTCAAGCAACATTTTGTTAACATTTCCCATCCTTGATTGCTTATTTTATTCTTAAACAGTTGTATTCTCTGGTTTTATTTGTTCCTCATTAGTAATAAGGTGCAAATGATAAAGGAACCAGCAGTTCTCCATATAACTTGTCTACATTTATACCTATGTGTATTCATTGTGAGCTGTATGGTTTAATAAAACGGAAGGAAACTCAAGAGAAAAAAGTGAAGGACTGAGAATTACTTTTCCATTTATGATGTCAGGTAATTTGGGTGATATCCTTGGAAAGGAAGAAAAAAATGAAAATATAAGAATGACCTGACATGGCAGAGTAAAACACTAACAAGTCATGAAATCTGTTATTGTAAAGGATTGGTCTCTAATTAAGTAACTGAGTTAGAATAAACATTTGCACTGTAATTATGCACTGATTAGGTGTAATTAGGTGTAAAAAAACTACTAGATACTTAAATTGTATCTAAAAAATGTTCTCTATACCTCAAAAAATTTGCATTCAGTTTCATAAAACTGAAACTAATATTCGCTTCACAGGCAGTTTCTCACTTAACAAATGCAAAACTCACGATTTTAAAGTTTTTATTTTTTTGTTTTTTTGAAAAACAAGGACTACTGTTCCCAAATGTCTTGTTCAACCTTTGTGTTTACCTGTGTTCTTTTCTGCAGCTGCATAACAAATGCAAAGTGTACTACATCAGTAAATCAATGTGCAGTACCTTTTTTAAATGTCACAAGCTGCATATGCTCCACAGGAAGACACCCTTAAATGCACATTATTGTGTCTTCTTCAAAGGAAACGTCACTACATAGAAAGTTGCTATTACAAAAACCTCCCAACTACCTAGCTACTGCTTTGTCCTAGTTGAAGAATTGTACAATTCTAGTGAATTCCTTTTCCACTAGAAATCTTTGTCCATCCATCAATTTTCCAAACCTGCTTATCCAGAGCCTATCCCAGCAAGACATTACACAAAGCAGAAGAATACTAAACGACAGGCAGACATGTGCAGAGTTAATTTATGAAAATGCTTATAGACAGGAACTAAACAACTTCCTGTTGTGCGAAAAGCACAAATTTCACTTGAAGTGAAACAAGTTTTATTGTAAAGCAAAACATTGGGTTTCAATGAATATTACATTTTTACAAGAAAACCTTTCACACATCACTACCAAAATATTTCAAATGTATTTTCAACTGTCTTTCTTCGTATTCCTCCGTCAGAATCACTTCTTGTGAAATTTAGGCATCAAATTCTGTTTCCTGGGCTAGAAGAAGTGGTGTTAACCACTTTGTCACTATAAGCATGAGTTCACATTTTAATTATGTCTCCTATTTTTTAGAGCCTCTTTATTACTACTGTTACACATTATACATGACTACTTTTGTAATACTTGGTAAAGAGAAATAGTCAAGACCTTCTAGCAACACTGGTATAAGAATCCTTTTAAAAGTTGAGGATATTAACAGTTGAACATGTTGACACCAGAAACTCTCTCATTTGGTGAAAATCAAAAAAAGAAATGAACAAAAATAAATTCATAAATAAATAAGTGTGATTGCCATTTCTGTCTTGCAACTGGGCAGCCAAGCAAAGCTCAGGTTTATGTTATTAAGTGGTAAACAGACTTTGACAGGTTATATATAGACTTTGCAAAATTTCATGGCTTCTTGCCAAATGCCATTGGATACTATGCCTAAATATGTTGCTTGGAAATAGCAGTTGTGCTAATAAGGTGCCAAGAAAAGGAAAGATCAGCACATGTCTAACTTTTCTTAAAACAGCCCTGCGCCATTCAAGCTGGAAATGTGAGCAGGAGGGAGCATCAAAGCTAGAATAGATTGACCTGTTAAAGATGTTGGAGCAGATGGACAAAGACAAGTGGAATGAGACGGAATTGAATTTGCATTACTATGGTATCTTCTCACATACAGTGATGCATTTACAATCTGATGATGGTAAGCATACAGCTTGATTTATATCTGAAGAGAGACTAGTAAGGAGAGGAATGACTCATCTGTGGGATATCATATCTCCTATGCATGCATTCCTGTTTTAAAGGAATGATATAATCCTGGCATGGAGATATAAATTAGTAGACATTTTTAACTTTACTAAGGAGGTCTTCAAAGGTTTACGTTCATGGAGAACTTAAGTTATAAACGTTCTTGACAAAGTTTCTTTTTGAAAAATAAAGGATTACTACAGACTTTGATTATCTGTTGTCATCTTATTTCTGGAGAGCAGATAAAGCTTCCTTTACACATGGTATTAACATGCATTTTGCATCTGGATTGTATAAGCATATGCTTTAGCTGAATTGCATTTACAACTTGCATGAATATGTGTTTCCAGTGTGCACATCATGTCCATATCACATTCATGTGTGATGGATGGCCAAGGCCGGCCATGGAAGGACTGGGGGAGAGAGTATTTTCAGAATAGTTTCTCTTCCAGACTAACAGAGGGAAGCCCCCGTGGCTTCCAGTGGAGCCACAGGTTATAAGCATGGAAGCCCAACCCTGCTGAGGCCCATGGCCACCACCAATGGGCGCGCTGAATGCTTCCAGGGCCCTATTAGGCAGCATGTCCACCACACCCAGAAGTGATGCCGGAAGAATCTTGTTCGGTACCTGGACTCCTTCCGAGTGCCCTATGAAAGTGGCCAGTCACTACCACTCAAGGCCCTGACGTGGGAGGAGGTTGATGAAGTTTGTCACAAAGAATGAGTGGAGGCGAAAGCACTGGCTGACAGAAGAGACTGTGCTGTATGGACTATGTTTCCTGTAAATAAACTGTGTGCTGTGTGGCAATTAGTGTCAGGGTTAGGGCAGCTGTACACGCCCTTAGGCTTCACACAGGTCAAATTTTACCTTCCTTATGCAAATTAGCATCCATTTTCTAGTCTGTTGTATGCAGATAGTGAAAAAAAAGTTTGCATTTACAATCCTGTTTACTGCGGTTGCCATCTACTTCAGACCACCCTTGAATGTTCTCCAAGTGATCGAGTCACAGTTCAGTCACATGCATATTTACACCTGTGCCTATATCTGTCAAGCATCTCACAGTATGAAAACTGTCCTACTATTGGTCCTACTATTAGAAGTAGGAGTAAAAGTATTTTATCAGATTTGCTAATTTGGGAAACTACTTCTTACTCCACCAGGATTTAGAAGAGCTCAGGAGCTATCCTAACTTGCTTGTAGCAGCTAGAGGTTTGTATTCAGGCAGAGATTGGCACACTCATCTGGGGAAAGGTGGAATGTTTTGGAAACGCTGGACAACAGAGAAATAATAAAAGAATATTGATTTGACAGCAAATAATAATATTCATAACAAATCATATACATTATGTGATTACTCCATCTACAATGAAAAGTCACATGCTGTCAGCCAAAATGAAAGTGCTGGTAAAATTACGTTTTTTGGTCATAGGGAAGATGCAGCTTTACTATAGCAATGGTCTGGGTATTTCACAACCAACCATTTCTCGAATTTTGCACAAAAATATATGAGTTAATATTCAGATGTATTCATTTGCCCATGACTCCACTTGAGGTAATTTTAAAGCAAACTGCATTTCCTGCAAATTGGTAAGCATATAAAAGTCATTGCCCCAAGTGTGGATAGGCACGCATATGCAAATCACAAGCAATATCACCATATCAATACACAGGTGGTCATGGATGCAGACTGTACTGTAGTTGCCAGGTATGTTGAGCTCAGCATTCCATGAACCCCTGAAACATTCACTTTATATCTTACAAACCCAGTAGTTTCAAGAAGTCAGGCACAGACTTCAGGGGCTTTGAATGGTTATAGCCTTGCAGAAGATAAGAGAGCATCGCAGAAAGGGACATGTCATGCGACTGTGGAACACTAGAAGAGTTAACATGACTTCAGAAACAGTGCCACAATTAACATGGCTAGTTTCAGTGTAACTGTTACTTTATGTGGCGTTTCCTGTGGCCATAGCAGCAAAAGGTGATTCTTCTAAAAGTAAGGCTGTAGATCACTCATTTTTAAATAAAAGTAATCATTATTGGGCATTACTCTAATTTGGTGTATGTGTTTTGGTCTTTCAATCCCGATGCCCGCTACAATATTATGCTTGACTAGTTGTGCTACCCATCATAGACGGGTTGAAATCTAAGTAATCAATATAGACCTCAGCACTAACATTTGTAGTGCACCATCTTATTTGTAATACATATAGTAATAAAATGCATTTTATCACTCCAACAGATGGCGCATCACAAACATTTGTAGTAATAAAATGCATTACTACAAATGTATGTTAGAATGACAAATGCAAGGCATATGTCTCTGTTATGTGCCTTTGGTAGGGGATTCATAAAAGCAGTGTTAATGTTTGTGAGGAGCCATCTGTTGGAATGACTAATTTAATGCATGTTATTACTATAAATATCTCTAATTCACCATGTGTTGGAATCACAGTCACATAGCAACTGGATGGACACAGGGATACACAGACACCCGGCCACATTTCCTTTTATTAAGGTTGATGTTGTTGCACACTGGCAACAATTACATTCAGTTTAGTGCAATATCCTATGTTACTAAACTTTTCTACTTCTTCTTTTTTGAATATCATTATTATTATTATTATTATTATTATTTTGTAGAGAAGGCATGAAATAGTACAATAGTATCTAAAATTTAAAGGTATCATCATGACTTCCAAGGAAACTACAAAACTACAAAACACCATCATGAATGCCATCATGGAGAAATACAATATTCCATTTTAAACTTGAATGTGTACTCTTTGCTGGGACTGGCAGGAGGATGCTTCATAACTACTGCTAATGTCCTACCCTGGGGAAGGACAAATTCTTATCCTAGTCAGACTTTTAGTTCAAACTCTAGAAGTAATTCTGAGGTGTTTAATAAATATGGGCCCAGACTTTTAATGTGGTCTTATGCTATCCAATCATGTTTGGACCAACAAAAACACATGTTAATGACAGGTGTAAAGGGGGACGAGCATTTCCTTTTTTAAATGTAACCTTTTGTCCAGTAATTTCTGTCAAAGCAAATATAAAATTAGCCATTTATGGTCTTTAAGTTATTTTTTTAGCCTCAAAAATCAATGGAAGGTATTTTAATAATGGCCTCAAAATGTGTAGTACTTCTGCCTCACAGACCCATTGCTTCTTTTTCGAAATAAACTAATCAATCACACTTAAATGGAAACATAAGATGCTTTATTCATTTAAGCTTTACATAACATACATTAAACCAAACTAAATATTTCAAACTGACTTAGAGTGGCTGGGAGTTGCAGCTTATCTTGGTAGCATTGCGTACAAAGTGGGAAACAACCCTGGAAGGAGTAATAGACCCTGATACCACACACATATGTACAAAGTCACAGTCACATGGGCCAAATTATAACTATATGCCTAACATGAATATCTTTATGGATGTCGGATGAAAATAAGAGAATCCAGAAGATAAGTCACAGATGCCACAGAAATGCCTGAGTTAAATTAACATATACCATTAGTCTCCAACTCTGGATCTGGAGAGCTACTGTGGGTGCAGGTTTTCATCCTAATCCTTTCCCTAATTATTAACCAGTTTTTGCTGCAAATTAACTTTTTCCCTTCATTTAATTTGACTTATTTTTTAAGATTCAGTCTCCTAAATCGCTTCATTTTTCTTTCTTTAAACAGCACCCAAACAGAAATGAGATATGAAGTGAGCCAACAGAAGCCTCAAACTCTAACCACTTTGTTAAATAGAAGACGATTCTTGTTGTTAATTAAGCATGTTATTTATTTCCATGGCTTGTTTCTACTTTCATTCTGCCACAGCAGACATTTATAAAACTGTTGATATTCTTTTTCCTAAAAGCACCGTTAGAATGTTTTTTGGATCTGAGCAGATCAACATCACTAAGACCTTCACCTTTCTTTATTTTCAAATATTGCATGATGGACAGAGGTTGCTGGTCATGTGTTGGCTCATTTTATATTTCATTATTGTTTAGCTGCTAATCAGGGGAAACAAGAGACCTGAGTCTTAAATGGCAAGTCAATTAAAATTAAGGAAAATTAATAAATTACAAGCAAAAACTGGTTATTAATTAAGAAAACAGTTAGAAAGAAAACCTGCAACCACAATAGCTCCCTGACATATGCGTGTTAAACGTACACTTAAAACAGCATGAATGGAAACTTTTCTCACTTTACAATAAGTACTGAGTCATTCAAGGAGAAACTTGAATGCCTCAGAAACTTCACCCAGTTAGGGTACAGGGGCAGGATACAAACCCAAGAAGCTGGACCCATGATGCAGTAACACTATCTACTCTACAGGCCCTAATGTTTTTTAATTTAAATAAAAATTCAACAAATCTTTATTTTATTTATTTTTTCACATACTTGTTATACTTTTAAAGTGTTTTTATAACTGAAATTATGGCTCATGTCAGTGCATTACAGTAGCTAATGTTCTATATGTATGGATGTCTGACTCAGACACAAACTGGCAAATCTTCTAGAAGATCTTTGTTTTTCCCTTTTTTCGTTATTTTTTCTTTTTTTTGCTGTCTATTACCAAGTTTCCTTCAACACTTCAAAGCCATCTTCCATATGCTCAATTCATTTTTTTGTTGGTTGTGTGCACTCTCAACCTCTTTGGGTTGAGTTCCTCTCTTGTGCCCAGTGCTGGTGGGATAGAAGATTTGAGAATGCTGATCAAATTTCTGTCACTGCAGGAGCAGAAGCTGGCATTACATGAAATGCAGTCATGGTGTTTCAAAGAAACAATTACATCTCTGTAACACATGAAAGGGATGATATTAAATTTCATTATAGATCAATCAGAAACCTTCTTTAGGAGTCGAAACAGCTATTTATATTTTTGTATTGCATTAGCAAAATTAACAGTTGTAAATCATTTATAGTTTAGTGAAAATACGGCATCATAAGTGAATATAAAAAGATGATTATAAAACTGCAGTTAAAGGATGTTTATTTGGTATATAAGAGACATGGTAGGGCAGTGGCAGCTGTTTCTTCACAGTTTCAGGGATCTGGATAATATTCCCACATCCATCACTCTTTGTGGGGTGTAGGCATATTCTCAAATTGTTGAGATCATTTTATCTTTTTCACATGCACAAGATGAGCATTGGCAAATGGCAAATTATGTAGTTGTATGGATAAAAACAAAATATCATTGGTATATACAGTATTTGCACATATACAATATGTATATGAAAATAACATAATAAGTAAAAAAAAAAAGCCTTTCAGATATGCACCTTAATAAAAGGATAAGTGTCTGGGTGTCTGTCTGTGTATCCATCCGGTTGCTATGTCTCTGTCATTCCAACAGATGGCAAATCACAAACATTTATAGTAATAAAATGCATTGTGTTTTTCATTCTAACAGATGGCACATCACAAACATTAACACTGCTTTTATAAATTCGATACCAAATGGCATCTATCCTAGACATGTGCATTGCATGGTGCACTGCAAACATTAACACTGAGGTCTATTGCTTAGATTTCAACCTGTCTTAGACGGGTAGCACAGACAGATTTTAATGAAAACTAATAACAGACCGATAGTTAACCCTTAGAACAGTCTACCCATTATGTTGCAGTGTTACTTTTTATTGACATATGTTGCTGAAAATGCCAGATATCAGGCATAAATTGGAAAGAATTCCAGTGAAAGTGGTACTTTGAACAGAGATGATTTTGAGCTAGTTTTCTATCACTGAGATTTTAGACATTTTGTGCACCAGCAATGCAACATAGTAGCTAAATATATATTATTATTCTGAAGCTATCCAATGAGTTAAAACTATACTAATTATTTTCAGTTCAGTATTGCTTCAGACAGAAAAAGAAAATCATATGAATGTAGTTGAAAAATGGTACTTGATTGCATATTGTCTTAACTTTTAGGTAAGCCTTCCAATAAGATGTCATTCATGGCATGGCATACAAACACTGATGTCATCATGCACACCAAGAAAATAAAATAAATAAAGGACAAAAAAAGATAATCAAAAACAACACAAATGGCACAAAAAATGTGGAAATGGCATAACAAATTGATCACCACCCTTAAAAATAATAGACACACTGAATTCAACAACTTGTTACATCATTTGTAGCAGCAGTAAATGTAACCACACACTTCTAGTGTTCAGTGCCTCATAGTTGTGTAGAAGAATATACCGCTACCACTCTTCTAGAACTGATTCAGCTTAGTGACATTTGAGATTTAGATCAGTGCTTGACGTTTTTCATTAACTTCTTTTCAAATTTTCAACCACCTACTTCAGCTCATAGACAGATAGCCTAATAATTTCCTGAAAATTTCTCAAAAGAAAAAGCTAAATTCATCATACCTTTGATAAAACCTTGAGCCTCATGTATAATGCCATGCATAGAATTCACACTAAAACACAGCATACCGACAAAACTGGAAAGCGTGCGTACACACAAAAACAATCAGATGTATAAAACTGTGCATAAGCAAAGTTCCATGTACTTTCCCTTTATAAATCCCAATCAACATGAATTCTAACACACATGCACAAGCCTACAGCCCCGCCCCGACTCATCCCAGAATTTTGCATATTTTAATATGCAAATCAATATAAATAGCCCCTTCCATTCAGTGTTTTATTAAAAGACAATGGCAAAAGCACGTGTAAAAAAAAGAAGAATGTCAACAACTATGAAGTGGAGGCCAGGAAAAACATACTGTTGGCTTAAGCAGTGGTATAAGCAACAAAAGGAAGTTGATGGAGTGATACAGCATGGCGGAGACACACAAAAGTTCTAGTTCAGAAAGTAGCACAGTGCCCGAAATAAAAAGGAAATGGTCAGATATCAAAGTTGATGTGAAAAGGTAAGTTGCTACTGTCTGGTTGTTCTGTTTTAGACAATATTACAAAATATTACAGGTGGTGATGGTGCTGCTGTGCCCATCACATCTTCAGGCACAGGCTGCACACACACCTCTGCCTCAGAAACCACTGGGCGAACTTCTGGCTGTGACCTGATGGACGCTTTTCTGGAGTCACAAAACCCAATAGTGGATGCTGTAAGAGATGTGGCCAATGAACTAAGGAATATAAGCCCTGTGCTATGTGATATTGACCGCAAATTAAACAAATTGGTTAAAAAATAATTGTTGCATCTGATTACCTGTTTTTAAATTCTGCTAATTACATTCAAATGAAGTGGTAATGCTGTCCAATTTGGCTGATCATTTCGTGGGTCAGGATCAGATTCATCATATACCTACACCTCTTCAGGTATGAGCTAGCCACAGTTGTGTGCCACACTATGCAGTACACTACACACTTGCACAATGCGACACACTTTCTGTGGACCATACAGCAGCACATTACTAGGTTGGAAATGCTTTTTATTTGCATAAGCAAATTCATTCTCTGAAGGCGCCTTTATTGTGCAGCACCAGTGGCGAGTGCCACAACTCATAGAGATTCTGCTTTTTCAGTAGCTCTTTGAGGTGACTCACTGTCCTTAAAATGACTTCTTGCCTTTTGCCATGCTAGTTGGAAAAAGCAACTGCCGAGTTACCATTTTATAGACTCTCCTGCTATAGATGACGTAATGTCAGCTAATTCTTTTGGTGATTTATCCCTGGCTGATGTAACCTGACTAGTGCCACTCTGATTACATTTGGAAAACTGGACCTTGCTGTGAATTGCACTTTGATATTTGTCAGTTCAACCACAGTGTAAAGAAATCTTATATATCTGGATGAGAGGAGGATAATATCATCCCATGCAGATGGCATGGCACGACTCAGAGATGTTTGTGGAATATCCAATCAGTCAGTTAGTTCAATCTGAAAAGTTCCCGTGGCTAAAAACCAGAGGATGGGCAGAACTTACAGGCAGAGCACAATTCCTTAAAGTCTGCCTTTGTAAAGCCGGAACCAGTTCAGCTGACAGCTCCAAGAGGATAGCTCTTGAAAATCGAAATCAACTTAAAAGCCAATCATCATCATCTATAAATCATCATCTCTCTTCTAATTCATCCATTTGCGATGTCTTCTAACAAAGCTAAAGCAGCTATGGCAATTGGAATAGTTTGACCATTCCATGCACAATTATATTGTTACAGAATGAATACAATCAAGTAAATTAAATTTGTAAATCATTTGCAATTAATTCTGGTGTATTTGATAAATCCCACATCATGGATGGGAATCTAAAAAAGAAAAGGAAACCACACAGAAATAGTAGCATTTCTTTGATACTGGGTGCCGCCCATTTGTAAAACCAAGCAGAAACTTGCATATGCATGATGTGAGGCTGCCGTGAAAATATGCATGGCTTTATGCAAAGTTTAGTTTTCATGAATCTTGAAGTGTGCGTAGAAATGGGCGTACGCATTATTTTTGCGTGTACTATCACACACGTGCACTTGGGAGAAGGTCGGTAGACTCAGCTGGTCCAAAGGTTGGCGCTGTCCCTTAACCATTTCTCTGCAGACCAGCTGAAGAACCAACCAAGTAGTGACATCTCTACAAACCCACCCTTTGATGATTACTTTCCGGCCTTTCCTAAAAATGACTTTCTCCAGAACTCACATACCTCAAAGATTATTTCCTCTTCCGGCCACCCTGGGTCATCCCCTTCCTGTCTATGCCATATACTGTAAAAGCCTGTGTCTAACTTCTGTATTCAGTTCTCTTTTGAACTTGTTTGTAAAGCTGTGTTTGCTTGGCTACTATTCAGTATACACTTTGGCCATCCCCCCAAACTTTTTTAAATCTCCTGCTCTCATTTATTTACAGTACGCATCATTAATACATGAGGCCTCTTGTCTTCCATGGACCGATTCAGCAAAATTCTGCAGTCCATAAAATTACCATCCCATGTTTGTTCCTGATATGAGATTCTTACTGTAGAATGCATTGTTTTTCTACACTGCAAAAAAATTCCCAGCTGTTTGTCCATAGCACATTGTTGACCCGGATCATCCAGATGTATTTTAAGGGAAATACTTATGTTCTACTTAGTGAATAGAGGTTTTCAACTTGTGACACAGGTATGGACCTACACCTTGATGTTATTTTTCATATTAATTGAATATTAGGGTAGCTGGCATTAGCCACATTAGAATGGAAATCATGCAATTGTGGTAGGTTTGCTATTTTTATAGGTACCCCTGTAGCTGGGACTGAAGCAACTCATTTGAATATGGAGTCCCAGCTCATACTGCTATTGACTCAGTGCTGATGTCATTCCCAGGCTGATACAAGATTCAGGGCCATACTTATTGTTTGTATTTTGTGTTCTCCCTGTTCTCTACTCCCCTTTAATAAAATCATTCTTTTTCATGTACTTCTAATTTCCTAGGATCATCTTTGGGTTAAGAGACCACTACAGTGCACAATATTTTCCCTCAAAAACTCATATATGTAGTATTTTATTCACAAGAAAGTTGTTCTTTTACATATTCTATTTTGTTTTAGTTCTGTAAAAAAACTAAAATCACCAACAAAAAAATTACAGTATCATGCTATAAATGTAAATAAGACATCTTAATATTACAGTAACTAATTAATTAACTACATTGTTTAATTTTGGGCCATTAACACACTTAAAGTTCGATGTTTTTTCTTTTCCTTTAAGATAAGTATATTAATCACATTTTGTCTATCTGACTGATACACTTCAGCAGGCAGCAGATCTTAGTGCCAAAAGTAATTTTCTTTAAAACATTTGGAAGAATATTGCTCCACAAAATGGTGTGCTAACTCTTATCACTTGTAAGAACTCATCACTTGTAAGAAATAAAGACTGTCAGTGTTTTTGGGCACACTAAAGCAAACCCTGTATATTTCAATATATGAATTAAAAAGAAATGTGAAAAAATGAAAACCAGTCTTCTCAGAATAATAGCCCTTATTGAGACTCTCCAAGATGGTGGTATTTCTGGTCATATGGCAACCTGGCAAGAATAGATAGATCCAGGTGGTTAGACACGGGAAGTGACATTGGTGGAGGAGAGTTCTCAATATTCCTTCTGCAGAGGGAGGGCAGAAAAGAGAGAATGTTTTTAAACAGTGCCACACTCTGGCTTGGTGGAGAATTAGCATTACCTGAGCCCTTAAACTGTCACCCATATGCATGCATGTGACACACTGAATAGCACATTTGTAGTTTTTGTATTATGGTTTAAAAATGTCTCTATAATCACAATGACTTTCAAGAAAACTGGACATATCTTTCAAGATGGCCCTGTTTAAAGGTGATGCTAGAGATAAAAGTGATTGTCGGCATTGATCATAATTAATAAGGAAGCTAAACAATTAAATTGTGGAATGTTCACACTGGTTTCATGACATACTTGTTGTACTGTTCTTTTATGTTTTATGCTCTCTACAAATAGTTAATATTTTGGGAACGACTGAGCATTTCATCTGCTGTTTCCAAATCTGAATCAGTAAGATGAGACAAAAGCAGAAATATTCTATGTTCACAAAAAGATGTGAGAAGGTCACCCATGTCAAGTTCATACAGTCTAAGAAGGAATTTAAGGATGTCATTCTTTTATACTAAAAGGAATGAATGTTCTCTTTTCTTAATGACTTGGTGGTCAGAATTATTATTTCCTTTATGGACATAAGTTATTATACTGCTTTTCCATGGTTCTTCAGTTGTTCTCTCTAAAAATAATCTAAGATTATTTACTTTGATGCATAGTCTTGAGTTATCACATAGATTTAAAATTTAATCAGCATGACCAGTATTTCTATCAAGAATTTTTTTTTTAATTCAGAATATGTTACTACTACTAAGTCAGTAGACAGATTGGAAAAGCATGGGAGGTCATGAGGTCACTGGAAAGGGGTGTATCCCAATATCTATGCAAAAGGACGATGGTCCCAGTCTTTAGAGTCCTGGGGCCTCATGCATAACGCCATGCATAGAATTCGCACTATAACATGACGTAAGCTCAAAAGCCAAAATGTGCTTACGCACAGAAAAATCCAGATGCAGGGATCTGTGCATACTCCACGTTCTTCCGCTCCATAAATCCCGGTCAGCGTGAAAAGTAACACATGCACCCGCCTGCTGTCCCGCCCCATTTCCTCCCAGAATTACGCCTCTTTGAATATGCAAATAAATATAAATAGCCCTTAAGCTCAGCATTCTGTGAAAAGACAATGGGAAAAGCACAAGGGAAAATATAAGAATTTTAGCAAATACCAAGTGGAGGCAAAGGAAAAACATACTATTTGTTGATTTAAACAGTGGTATAATCAACAAAAATAAGTTGATCGAGTGACATAGCGTGTCGGAGAAACTCGAAAGCTGAAGTTCACAAAGTCGCACAATGTCAAAATAAAAAAGAAGTCACATATCAAAGTCGCAGTGAAAAGGCGAGTTGTAGCTCACCGTCTGAGCTTATTAGGGTACAGACAAAAAAAAATAGGCACACAGTGGAAAAAATGCACGAAATGTCAACTTTAATCTGAAATGTCCACTTTAATTACGTAGTTTATTTTGTCATTAAAGTAGAACATCATACACTTCATCTTAAATTCATTTAATTTACTAGTTTCGCAAATCCCATCGTAACTAAAGTAGCATGTTAAATTCTTTGTTTTGTATTTGATCTTCAATGTGCTCTATGTGTGTGAATCACTACGTGCTTCCGTTCTTTCTCTTTCTCCGACAGGACACAGAATCCATTACATTTGTGATATTACAGCTCTCTGAATAATTAAAATACTGAGATGTATACGTGATATCACTTTCATGATGACTGGAATGAAAGCATTTTATTAAACATGGGAACATGATGGCGCAGTGATTGTTCATGTCTCACACAAGATGCTGCTGCGCCATGCGCGACCGTTGAAATAATTTATTGTAGCAGTACTGTCTCTTTCAAACGTACTAACCTCAAATTTCTGTCCTTACTTTTCTTTCCCCAAAAACCCAATTTCCACACAATCAGCTCTGTAATAGACGTTAAGTCTCTGTAAGCTTACAATGACGATTCTTCAAAACTTTTAAGGGACACTGAAATATCTTCATAGTACGTGTTTAATTATTCTATCCGTCTATCCTTCCAGTGTCGGACCAGCCTCAGCAAATATGCAGCGCAAAGCAGGAACAATACATGAACTTGCTAGCGCTACGGAACCGTGTCCTCACGTTTAATTATTAAAAATATAGATTATTTAAATGAAGTTAAAGTTTTATCTGTATAATATTATGAACATATTTTGCTGCATTTCATCTTAAAAATGATATCGTCATCATATGTAAATACGCACTTTATAAAGTGGCGCAGGTTGTGTAATATAACTGTGGTGCAAGTTTACAGTGAAGTAATTGTACTTATAAGTACAAACAGTTCTACAAAGAGCAATTGATTGAGCTCTTGGGATGAAACATGGATGCTATCCAGTGACTTGAGACGAAGACTGGGCTCCTTCAGTACGGTGTCTCTTCAGAGAATCCTTGGGTACCGCTGGTTTGACTTTGTGTCAAATGATTGGTTGCTCATGGAGTCCCGAATGAGGCACATTACCTGCATTGTGAGGGAGCATCAGTTAGGGCACTATGGTCATTTGGTGCAATTCTCCGAGGGTGAGCCGCTCGCAGGATCCTCATTGTTAAGCACCCGAGTATCACCTGGCTATGGCAGATAGAGGGTTATTTCTGACCGTGGGATTGGAATGCGTGTCTGCCTGGGCGGTTGTCAAGCATGATCCCAAGCTGTTTCGTCATGTGGTGAGTGCGGCAATGCGCTGTACCAGTGAATGCTCCCCAACATGACCTGACCTGATATGACATGCTATTCAATTTAATCAGGTAAAAATAATACTTTCCCTTAAAAGTAAACTTCACAAAATATCTAAATTTACGACCTTCTTTGTTGTAGCTAACCTACTTTAAATTGTCTTAACACTGCCTTTTCAAACTTGCCTCTTTTGTGTTGCAAATATGTTGATCAGCGCAAGCACAAAGACAATTCTCAGTGCTCAAGTGGTTTATCTGGGAGGGAGGTGCATGGAATTGTAGGGGGTAAATAATATATCTTCATTTGGAATACATACATTTTATGTCTGTTCTGTGTCTACAACGATCTATGTAAACACATCACTAAAACAGAAATGTTTTTCATACATTTCATGTGTGTTCCGTGTCTACAACGATCATTGCTTACTCCCACAGGTCTGCTCAGCAGGGCTGAGATGCCAGTGAATGCATTCCACTATACGGCTCCCATACTAACTGCTTTCCAATGGAGAGGCAACCTCAGCCCAGTTCTTTTGTCCTGCCACCTCCATCAGTTCCCACAAGGCCTCTGGATCACCTGATCTCCCTTGCTTTGACCGCTCAGCAAAGGTTGATCCTCCCCCTTGAGTGCTATTCTTCTCACTCTGTTGTGGATCTTCAACAGCTGCTTCATGTCCACTCCTCTACATTGGCCCGACCAACCAATATTGGTATCTTTCTCTCATTTTCTTTGGTTTCTTTTCTTTAGAACATTAGAGCACTCTAGACGAGAACAGGCCATTCAGCCCAACAAAGCTTGCAAGTTCTATCCATTTAATTCTTCTAAAAAAACATCAAATCTAGTTGTGAAAGTCTCTAAAGTCCTATTGCCTACCAACAATACTTGGTAGCTTATTCCAAGTGTCTATCGTTCTTTGTGTAAAGAAAAACTTCCTAAATTTGTGCAAAATTTACACATAACAAGTTTCCAACTGTGTCCACGTGTTCTTGATGAACTCATTTTAAAACAACAGTCTTGATCCACTGTACTGATTCCCTTCATAATTTTAAACACTTCAGTCATGTCACCTCTTAATCTTCTTTTACTTAAACTGTATAGGCTGAGCTCTTTTAATCTTTCCTCATAATTCAACCCCTGTAGCCCTGGAATCAGCCTAGTCACTCTTCTCCAAACCTTTTCTAGCGATGCTGTGTCCTTTTTGTAGCCTGGAGACCAAAACTGTACAACGTACTCCAGATGAGGCCTTACCAGTGCATTATAAATATTGAGCAGAACCTCCTTGTACTTGTACTCCACACATCATGCTATATAACTTAACATTCTGTTTGCCTTCTTAATGGCTTCTGAACACTGTCTGGAAGTCGATAGCTTAGAGTCCACTATGACTCTTAAATCCTTCTCATAAGGTGTACTCTCGATTTTCCGACGGCCCATTGTGTATTCAAACCTAACATTTTTACTTCCTATCTGTAAGAACTTTACATTTACTGACATTAAATTTCATCTGCCACAAAACTGCCCAATTCTGTATGTTATCCAATTCCTTCTGTAATTATCTGCTATTCCTCCTCTCTTGGTATCATCTGCAAACTTAATTAGCTTGTTACTTATATTCCTATCTAAATCATTTATATATATTAAAAACAGCAGCAGCCCTAGCACTGACCCCTGTGGAACACCACTCTTAACATCGGCCAGTTCTGATGAGGTTCCTCACACCATCACCCTCTGCTTCCTGTTTCTGAGCAATTCTGCATCCATCTAATAACATCACCCTGAATTCTCACTTCTTTTAGTTTGATGCCCAACCTCTCATGTGGCACCTTATCAAATTCTTTCTGAAAGTCAAGATAAATAATATCATAAGCTCCACTTTGATTGTATCCTTTTGTTGCCTCCACATAGAATTCCATCATGTTAGTAAAACACAACCTCTCTCTTCTGAACCCATGCTGACTGTTCACAATAACTCCTGTCCATGTCAGGTGTTGCTCATGTTAACCTTATTGGCCTATAGTTGCCTGGATCTGCCCTGTCACCCTTTGTTATATAATGGGATGGTATTTCCCATTTTTCCAGTCCTTCGCAATCTCTCCTAAAAATATGTGTCAAGGATTTATATATGTACTCACTAGCCTCCTTAAGAGCTAGAGGGTAAATATTATCTGGTCCTGGTGATTTGTTTGATTTCTGCTTATTTAATCTGAGCAGTACTTCACCCTTTACAATTTCCAAATCCATCAGTACCTCCTTAGTAGTTGCATTTACCTCTTGGAGGTTATCCACTTGCTCACTTGTGAACACCTCAGAAAAATGTAAGTTTAGGGCATCCGCTTTTTCATTGTCTGTATCATTTTCTTCTGTTTTTTTCTCTCTTATTCCCTTTTTCAATTTACTCAGACCCTCTATATAACCAGGTATAATTATATATAATGCATAATTATTTAATCCGTTGTCCTATTAGCACTCTGTGGCCACACGTCTTTCCTGCATATACCGACACTTATGTGTCTGAGCTGCATTATTTTAACACAAAACCCTGTTCCTGTGCCGATTAATGCCATACCACAATTTCTTTTTCCTTCTTTCTTTCTTTCTGACAGCATGAGATTTTGGTATCCTTTGTGAAATGCCATTACTGTACTATTCAGTACTATTTGGGCATAATAAAGGTGTTTATTTTGTTATTTATTCGCTTTCAGAAATGTTCTTTATTTTTAACAGTACTTTCAACAAACTCAGAGTGTCATCTATTCAATAAAATATTGACTAACCTTTTTCATAATTATTGACTGAGCCAATAACTGAAATAACTATTTCTCATCCTGAATTTTTTGAAAGGTCTTGTGCACTTTTCAAAAGATCTAAGTACTGACTGTCTTGAGTTTGGACATTTGATTGTAACTATAAGAAATTCTAATTAATTTTTTTATTGTTCATCGGGTAACTATGGTATTGTCACAGGGTAACTAAGGTATTACTTAGGTTGTGCTTAAATGTAAATCATAAGTACTATCTCTTAACATATTTCTTTTTAAGCCGGGTTCATGCCAATTTTTGTACCTAGTCATTAAAATTGTGATGTAAACCATTTTGCACGTTTTAGCATGAGCATAAGAAATCCTGGTGTTTCAATGAAATCTGAGGGCAAATCTTGTCTAAAATCTGTAGATGCTTTTACTCGAATGCCAATTGTTAGCCTGAAATATGGTAGAAACACTGCTCTCTGCTGGAGCAGATAAGTGGAGAGAATTAATTTGTCTGCACAACATCTAATCAAAGTTTGGTCTTCTGTAGTGTCTCCTGAGGTTCTGTAATTGACACTCACATTCACACTACACTCACTCCCACCCCTGTCTTGTATTTTTGTTAGGAAATAGAAAATTGGTGTGAAATTAAGTGAGTTTAGAGCATTGACAACTGTCTCAGCCAGTCTTGTGATGTTGAACCTGTCAGCCTTCATTTGATCTGCAGTCCACCTCGCTGTAGAAGTGATAAAGGGCCTGTTGCCTTTTACTGTTTGTCAGCATCTATTACTGATAAATATTTGAGCTGTCTTATAAAGAGCAGAAAAGAGAGGCAAGGCTAATGGGATTTCTGTGGTTTCACAGTGAAAGAAAATGACTGTGCAGCACAGTGAACTCTTGTAAAAACAAATATTTTCCTTTGGATTTTAGTGCTCAGCTGTGCTCTCAGATTACTTCAGTCTCAGTATTGTGAAGCTCTGTGAAACCTAGGGAACATGTTATATCTGGAACCCTGCCATGACACAGCCAGTAAACTCAATTAGACCCTGGTATGTTAGGCAGGGTCCTTTATGGCTTCAAGAGAGAGATTTTAGAGAATGGGAGAAGTGCATAAACGTCCACTTCATCTTTGTCCTTCTTTCAGTTATTGCCCCATGGAGAGTATCACTGAACAGGAATTGCGAGCTTCAATCCAAATCCATTTCTTTGACGTTATCATTGTTTTTGGCAAGGCAGCTGCACAGAGATTTAGATATCATCATTTACTGGAGCTGCTACCCAGTGAATTAGGCAGCATTTAGCTTTAGCTTACAGTATCTGATTGCTCCATCTGCGTTTTGGATGTAACAGTTTTGCCTTACTTGGTATATCAATTAACTGGACTATCATTAACTAAAATGATGTTGTCACTTGTGAGAATTGTATTTAAAAGAAATGCACTCATTATATTTGATCCTCTAGAATTATAATATCATTATGAAACAATGCAAAATTGTCAAGAAAAGGAATTGCCAATGAAATAAAAAACACTTGAAATGTGGGGTTCAGGTTTTAACAAAACTGGTTCTGTTAAGTCAAAACAGATTGTTTATATTATATAGTTGGCAGATACCTTTATGTAAAGCAATGTACAAGAATACTTTGTAATTATTTACATACTAGCTGTATTACCTGACCTAGCACAGTGAATTTCATAAAACAATGGGCATCAGTAATAGTGGCATTGATTAATTGCGTGTTTCAGAATTGTTTTTCTATTTTTATTTTACCAAGAGGCTAATATTATTGGCAGGCAATGTGTTGTAGTGGTTAAGGCTTTAGTCCTATGACATCACACCCTGAGGTTGTGGGTTTAAGTCCTGCTGCTGACAATGTGTGACCATGAGGAAGTTACTTCACCTGCCTGTGCTGCAGTAGGAAAAACAAACCAATTGCATTTCAAATGTTGTAAGTTGCCTTGGATAAAGATATCAGTAAAATAATATGTAACAATAATAATATGTATCTGGAGCTGCTTTCTCTTGATCATGCTATACACAATTGCCCATGAGTAAAACATTCCTGTGTTAGATCAATTCCTGCTTTTCCTAGTGACTTGACTTTTGTTGATGGTCATTGTAAAACACAATCTTACAAGAATGTGAATTCTTTTGAACTGAAATGAGTAATCACCTCTGTTTCTTCGGGTTGCTGCACAGCACTTTTGAAATGCCACACAGCTGCTATTATGTTACCCTCATATCCCTTCCTACGCAGCAGTTTGGAAGAGCCACGCAGATACCATTGTGCCTTTCATCCTTTGGTAATGCACCCACACCTCTTGAATCTTCACGTGTCAAATATATTGATGCTTTGCAGCAACAGCTTTGTAATGTTCAATATTTCACACCAGGAGGTTAATGAAGTGGAGCTGATTACCACGATAAGAGCTGGAATGTATCTAAGAGTGGTGGTAGTCAACAGCAAAAATCAGTGCCTGATAAACATTTAGCTTTGCATTTTCCTTGACCTTTGCTAAAATCTTTTCTTTGCATTTCATAACATGATCATGTCTCTTTATCCTGAGATCCTAACTTCAGTCCTCTGTCCACCCTTTTAGTTTGTGGTGTTATTCATGTGGTCGCGAATTGCTTCTGATACATCCTTCATCTACATAAAGCATGTTCTCTGCATGCCACAAAGCAAGCAAATAAGCTAGCATAATATTAATAAATATCAACAAACAAAATAATGAGTTGACTAATTTTCTTTGTTCTATAATGTCACCAAATTTCATTAAAATTCCTCAAAGCATTTTTAGGATTTTGGGATCTCTAGCTTTTCTGTTGTCAGGTGTTACCCCTAAATATTGATATATATTGAAATGTTTTTTGCTTGTGGATGCCCACTGGCCTAGATATACCATCTTGCCAAACTTTATCTTTTAACTAAATGGGAAACAGTGTTTTTGTTGATGAGCAAGTGAGTGAGTCAATCAGTCAGTCAGCTAGTCAGCTTTGCATTACATACAGTATACAGTATATAGATTTTTTATGTTGAAGTAAGAGCAGATTAAATGACTTATTCAGGGTCTAACAATGAGTCAGAATTAGGAACTGAACCAGGAGCCTGGTGAACTAACAACATACTACACTGCTGAGCAGCATTTCAATAGTAAAAGTAGGTTATTCAGTGACTTAGGTCAAGGGTGTATAACTGATGTTTAAGCATCAACAATGCGGCTTTTAAATATTGTCAGTATTTATATAAGGTGATTACTGTTAGGCATAAACTGAACATGTCAACAAATCCTTTTGGATCAGTCCCCCACTCTCTCCTCTGGAGACCCTTCAACTTCTTTCATTTGCCAAAGACCATCCCAAACTTGGTGAGGAACTACTTACAAAATTCCAATTCTGTATTACAACCACAGAATACATAACATCATGGCAATGATTGGAAGTGGGAATAATAGCAGGGTGCACCATCTCCCCATTAGCTTTCACGATGACAATAGAAGTGGTCATCCGAGCCTCAAAATGGGTTGTAGGAGGGGAGTATCTGCAGTTTGGACAGCAATTACCTACTGTTCGTGCCTACATGGATGACATCACCGCCCTGACGTCAACCATTGCATGTACCAAGCGTTTTCTGGAAAAACTGCATGCCAGTATAACATGGACAAGGATGAAATTGAAACATGGGAAATTCCGTTGTCCATTGTCAGAGGAAAACTCATGGACTACAGATTTCACATCGATGAAACACCAATTCAAATGGTGATGCCAGTCAATAGCTTAGGATGGTGGTACAGCACAAGCCTCAAAGACTCAGACCAGAGTGACCAACTAAGGGATGAAACCATCCAAGGCCTTACTATTATAGTCAAGACCTGTTGAAGGGTTTGGGTTAGGGACAAGTCAACTCTAATGGCATAGGGCAACATCTACACAGAGCAGAGACATGCAAGGTCAGTCTCACAATCCAAATAGGGCCAGTGGACTAGATGGGAAAATTCGGAGCATTGTACACTCACCTGGAAAGATTTGTGTGAGGTGGAAGGAAGCTGAATCAGCTCCATCATTGGAGCCACCTATGACGTTCTTCCCACACCCATGAATCTAAATCAATAGGTTTGAGAAGATCCATCATTTTCTCTCTGCCAAACCTCAGCAATGTTAAAACACATCCTCACCAGGTGTAAAACCAATCTGTCCCATGGTTGGAACACCTGGAGGCATAATCATATTCTACAAAAACTGGCAATTACCCTGGAAAAAAGTAGATCTCCCACTAATACCTTCCATCCCCTGATCACTGGATTCACAAACACCATCCTATTCGTAAGAGCAGGACAATTTCCAGTGAAACCATCCATAAGAAAGGAAACAGTCCTCCTGGGGACTGCCTGGAGCTGGAAGATCCAGGCTGATCTAAGTCAGAAGGTAATTTTTCTGTCAGAAATTATTACTTCTAGACTTAGATGATCTTGTGATCAACCTCGCAGAAGTCTTTGTTCATCGTGGAGTTAACAGTGCCATATGAGGCAGAAGTTAATGAGGCATATGAATGCAAAATTCTTAGATATGCAGACATAGCAGCTGAAGCAGAACAACGTGGCAGGCATACCCTGGTGCTCCCAATAGAGGTAGGGTGTAGAGGGTTTGGAGCCATGTCAACAATCAGGCTTCTGAAGGTGATGGGAGTACAAGGGCAGGCCTTTCAACAGACCATCAAGTTGCTTTCAGAAGCTGCTGAATGAAGCAGCAACTGGGCTGCAAAATTACAAGCAAGGGGTAAAAGTGGAGGGGAATTTTGTCAACTAACACTAACAGTTGCTGCAGAGTAAAAAAAATGTAATTATGACCAAATGATGATCATATTCACAAAATAGCATCAACATATTTTTGACTTCCCTTCATAATTCATAACTCATAAACTGTTCATATGCTAGGTTTATATGAAGTTTGTAAAATTACCTTAGTTGAGGGACTGTGCTTTTGTTTCTCAATATTTAATGCAATAAATCAATAAGTATAGAAGAAACATAGCTGGAATAAATAATTCATTGCATAAACGAATCATTAAAATTTTTTCAAGCATTCATTCAAAGCTATTAGTTTTCTTCATTCTATAATGAACCCCACATAACAAGCTCTAATTATGGAGTCTCTTTTTAGTTTATTTTCATACATCCTATTGTACATAAGACATTTCATGTTGATCCTACAGTACTCATCTTCATCTAATCATTTTATTGTAATAACTGATGTACAACCATAAATATGTTATGCTTCTGGCATTTAGGTACTGCCAGACAGATGGAAGAAGTATATTAATGTATGAGGGTAATATGATTTTATATATCTTTGTATAATTGTATCTGATAATCATGGAGCAGCAGCTTTCAGCAAAGTCGGCTCTATTCCAAGTCTTTTCATATGGAGATTAGAAGTTTATGCTGGTGACTAAAGTGAAACAGTTTTTTGAATTTTTAGCTATAATTTTGCCTTATCTGATAGTAATTAACAGACACGTTTATTAAAATAAAAATCTATGAATTTAAATTTATTTTTTAATTTTTATAATTTTTTATACATGGTGCCTTCATCAGATGCATAGGCTGCGTGGCAAAAATCATGTAAGACTTGGAGACACGGCCCCACATTTAGCCACGTGCTGAGTGTGGTTATATTTTAAATTACGCCGCAATGCAGATATAGCACCATGTATCCAAAATGATGAGTTACAAGGAGAGGCTGGTTGCATGGGTTGTCAGGATGATAAACGATGAGCTGATTATGATGCAACAGGTAATCAAAACTCATTTGAAATGAATCTGTTCATCATGTAGATTCCCCCACTCACGAGAATATTACATTCGCCATTTCCTTCATCGTTTTCGGTCACTAGACTTCTCCTTTTCTTTCTTGTAAAGTCAGTAATAGTAGGCAAAACTCTTTTTCCATTAGCAGAGTCTCACATCCTCTGTTGTGACATTGTTATCTATGCAACATTGACCAAGCACTGTCACTTACTAACTAGGAGTCTATCAACACTCTGATCAAACAAACCACAGCAGTAAAATGTGTTTTGGTTGCTCACTGTACTGGTTTTGTGGTGCAATCTGTGTACAGGCTTCACACAGTAAGTATAAACCAGGCCTAGCAGATGACATAATGCAAATGAGGCTTTAGTTAATTTTAAACAAATATCCCATTTCCTAGGCAAAACTCTTAATGTCACAAACTCACAAAAATTACTATGTTGTAATGTTGCAATGGATGGTCTCTTTGTGGATACTTCAGTCGAAATGAAGAAGGTAAGTAACCACTACCAAAAAGGATTTTACTATTTAATATCAACATATTGGCGAGAGAATAAAGAATAAGCAAAACAGTTTAAATTTATGCATTGTGGATACTGAGGTCCACATACAGTAATCCCTCCTCGATCCCGGGGGTGGCGTTCCAGAACCATAGTTCAACGATAGTTGAAAATCCGTGAAGTAGAAACCATATGTTTGTATGGTTAATTTTATATATTTTAAGCCCTTAGAAACTCTCCCACACTGTTTATAAATATTCTCCGCACAGCTATACAGTAAACCCTCGTTTATCGCGGTTAATCCGCTCCAGACAGATAAATGAATTTCCACGAAGTAGGATTCTTTATTTATAAATCTAATATTTTCGCAGTTAGAGCATAGAAAACCTGTTTACAACCTTCTAAATACGTTTTTTAACATTATTAGAGCCCTCTAGACATGAAGTAACACCCTTTAGTCAAAAGTTTAAACTGTGCTCCATGACAAGACAGAGATGACAGTTCTTTTTCACAATTAAAAGAATGCAAACATATCTTCCTCTTCAAAGGAGTGCGCGCGTCAGGAGCGGAGAATGTCAGAGAGAGAGCACAAGAAAAGTAGACAAGCAAAAATCAATAGGGCTGTTGGGCTTTTAAGTATGGGAAGCACCGCGATAAAGCAGCCGCAATGAAGGGATCAATGTGAAGGTAGTCTTTCAGCATTTTTTAGAGGAGCGTCCGTATCTTCTAAGCAAACAGCCTCTGTGCAAACAGCTCCTCTGCTCACACCCCCTCCGTCAGGAGCAGAGAATGTCAGAGAGAGAGAGGCAGAGAAAAGCAAACAATCAAAAATCAATACGGGCTGTTAGAGCTTTGAAGTTTTCGCGGGAAGCATATCTTATATCATTGAGGAGTTTTATTTAATACGTAATACGTGCTCTGATTGGGTAGCTTCTCAGCCATCCACCAATAGCGCCCCTTGCATGAAATCAACTAGGCAAACCAACTGAGGAAGCATGTACCATAAATTAAAAGACCCATTGTCCGCAGAAATCCGCGAACCAGCGAAAAATCCGTGATATATATTTAGATATGCTTAATTTAAAATCCGCGATGGAGTGAAGCCGCGAAAGTCGAAGCGCGATATAGCGAGGGGTCACTGTATACCCAATCCTGCTTACCTTTTTAGCTTATTTGTCCCAATGCAATCTATACAGTCTGCTTCTTACCCAAAATTCATTGACCCCTGGTAGGTAACAATACTATAACTGAACTGAGATTCAAATCCAGTTATTTAAAAACCTTGGGATATACTGACCCCATTACAGCCTTGAACCTTTCTTTTCTACATAAAAATCCATTCTGTTTAGAATGTGTTCTTTATTATATATGAAAAGAGCAGAGCTCAGTATTTTACTTATCCTGCTGCCCTCTATTCAACTGGAAGTGTCCATTCAGGCCCACATTATATGGTGTTCCTGTACTTAACACTCAGTTTTCCTATTAAAGATCACGTTTATGTTGCATCCCACACTTTAGCTGAACAGGTAGTCATCAACTTACAACCACGTCTGGTCCAACAGACTGGTCACAAGTAGATCTGGACATAAGACGGATTGGTATATGTATTCAAACCTAACCGTTTATATAGTACTGTATAATAAGTCCCTTAAGTCATATTGTTTGTTTTATATCTTTTTTATCATCATTCTTAGCAAATAGTGTAGATTTTCCATGTTTTTTTGTAAAATATTTTTTCATATTAATATTTTGTTTTGTTATTACTGCTGCATGTATGGGTACCAAACCTTTAACAGCTTCAAAAATCCTTTCTTTGTCTGTTACGTCATCAGTGTGAGCCTCTTCCAGTGTTCATTGTGTTAACTGTGAGAGAAGGAATTATACTGGCAAAGTCTGAGCATTCATATGTTTTCTGTTTTAACGTTTCAGCCTATTAGTAAAAACATTAGCAAATAAAGACAAATATAAAGCAATTGGACAATTTTGAATAATCTTAAAATAACTGACCATCCTGAGAGAAGTTAAGTCAGCTGTATAACAAATAGTCTAGCTGAAGCTGAACTCATAGAAAATACTTTTTGGATGAAGTGTCAAATGTATCTGAGCTCTTCATAGTTTGTCACCAGTAAAAGGCTCTCTAACTGTTAAGGTTGACATCAAAATTAAACCAAAATAAATGGAATAACCAGGAACAGAGTTGTATAAAAAGCAAAGATTCATAACCAGAAGAAAACGCAATTCCAGAATTTGATGGAATCAGGGTCTTAGCCTCCTTGTCGGTACCTTGCTTCTCTAAGTGATGCATTTTAAATTCCCTCATTTCAGACAACTTCTTAACTGAGCATCTGTCCCACTCCACTGTTGCTATACACATATAATGTTGCGAATATTCTTGTGAATAGTAGAGGTGGGTTGATATATTAATAAAATTATATACAAAATGGACAAAAAGATCAGGGGCTTAGCACAATATATCAGGGGCTTAAGCCTATGAAGGCCTTTCTTCCCAACACCACTGACCACAAGACTAATAGGAAGATCATCAAACCAAAAATATAACACAAAAACCATAATCAGAAAAGGTAAATCAAAAATCAACAATCAAGGAGTTTTTAGATGGAAGTAATGAAAGAAAACGTGAAAAGTTTGTAATCGTAATCCATCAAATGACTACAGTTCCATTGCACCAATCTTTATGCTGTCGTGTTATTTGTGTAAATTCTGGGACCATATTCCATGGCAACCACAGCTGGAAACAGCTACCGCGACACAAAATGGGAGGAAGAAGAATTAAACAGAATTCATGAAGATCTATTTCAAAATAAATAATATAAGTATGCTAAACAAAAGAAAAAAATAAGCACCAAGAAAAATAGAGATTAGGCATAATGACACTAACTTTAAATATCCTTGTAGAACTAGAACACAGCACAAGAATAAAAAACTTACTATACTGTTCATATACACTTCATTGGAAAAATGTCTGTATGCATTGAATATTACAACAATGTTTTAGGTAACACTTTAGTTTAGGTACTGCAAAAATGCACCGATTACACATCTAAACTTACGTAGCAAGGGTTCTTTTGGTTATAATACACTTAGAAAGCAGCAGCAAAGAGGTCTGTGCAATATGACCCACTAAAATAACTTCATTTTGGAACAGTCTGCAGTGGCTTAAGGGAGAGATATGTCTCTTGATATTTCATACTTTACTATAAGACCTGTGAATCCTTAATATTCATAAGTAATTTTACCAGCATATCAAATGTCACACTGCAAAGAGATGAATACACACTTTACTAATGCTTTATAACCATAATTAAGAGTAAAAGAATAATTTGTTAATGTCTTGTTGTGTAAGAGTAAATGAGTAATAGATGTATTTTTGCAGTACCTAAACTAAAGTGTTACCATTTTTTAAGTCCAACAATGAAATTTAAATGTAAAACATGTGGCACTTTTGGCTGCATCTGTAGTTCACCATTTGACTTAAAATAATATGATTGTTAATTAAAAATTAAAGGAGAGGTCTCTTTTGCTAAGGGCCAACTTAATTTTGGTTACAGCGGTGAAAGAAGTGTAATGTCTTTTGTCAATGACCATGAATTTAAGCTGCAGAATTTGTAATATGTGAGTTGCATTATCCTTTCAGCAAGCTGTGTGTGCTACAGGTGTTTTTCTTTAGCTGGTAAAGTTTATGGTGTGTATAGTCCAGAGTGGAACTTTGAGCTTGATCTCTAGGGGAAGGCAAGCCATTTGAAGTGATGTAAACCAGATCCACGTTACAACATAATAATCATCAGGCTATAATGCTATTATGTGGATGCCACCCTAAACATTCAATGCAGATTGGTACTAAAATAAACTTTTATTAAGACTTCAGAAGGGATCTATCTATCTATCTATCTATCTATCTATCTATCTATCTATCTATCTATACAGTAACTGAATAAGCAGCTTGTCCTCTTCTCTTGATAATACAACACTGGACTGGCCGGCATGCTGCCTCATATCTCCAGAGATTGGGCTGAAACATTGACCCACCTACGGTCTATGTAGAGTTGTCAAACTCTCCCAGTGCATGAGTTATCATTGGGTACTCCAGTTTCCTCCTACGTCTCAGAGACGTGGCTAATATGAGTGAATCTGGGTGCAGGTGCTGTATAAGGGTGGCCTTCCATGCAGAATTAGTTTTTTCATTGTATGTGAAATAAACTCTGGCTCCATGTAGCCCTATAATCACATTCAAAAAGTGAATGGATTTTTGAATAAGGTGACTTTTATAAATGTTAGCATCTTTTAAGTAGTAATTTATCATATGATAAAGTTAATGGGAAAAGTAATCTTTGTGTTTTAATTTTAAAAGTCATTATATCTTTTGTACATACTATGTCAATAATCTTGAAAGATCAGCATATTATGTTTGTAATTTAAAAACAAATCACTGTAATATAGCGGGTCCACAGCTCCAAAAGAATGGCCAGTTTTTAAATAAATAATCTGTGCACTCGCGATTTAACACTAGAATTACCAAAGCCAATGAAAAAACTCGTAAATCCGTCCCACCTTAAATCCCTTCGCACCTCTCTGTCAGCGTCTTTTGTAAATGTGTTGATAAGCAGCAAGAAGCAAGCAGCCTACTATCACATCCCTCACCACTGCACAAAGTTTTCTCAGCTCAAGTCTGTTTACCTGCGTGTCAGTTGCTTAGAGTTGTATAGAGTAAATACTATATCGTTATTTGGAACACATGCATTTCATGTGTGTTCCGTGTCTACAACAATCTATATAAACACATCGTGAAAACAGAAACATTATTTATGTTTTAGTAATAATTGACAAAATGTAGACATGAAACGTATAATGTGTGAAGCCTGAAGTCCAATTATCAAATAAACACTTTCACAAAAGGTACAAATATAACAAAACAAGTGTGCTTTTATTCAATAATGCAACTGCAGAAAAAGAACCTGCGTTAGGGTGCGATATTGACATGTTCTCACTTCGACTGCTTTGTTGGTGTAATGGTACGAATTGACGACTGCTAATCAAATTGTCATGAGTTCGACTCCGTTTTGAGAAGTGAACTGCTCTTATTCTTACTATTTTACAATAAAAACATACATTCAATTTGAGTCTGTAACAACTGGTGTAAATATATGGTACTTGTAAAGGTTAGCATTGTTTTTTTTGATTCAATATTATTCTTCCAGTCACGTTCACACGCCCCCCCGATCTGACACTGTTGTTTTCACATAAAGACGTGCTATAGCAGAGGTGAATTCAGATGATGACGAGGGTTCTACATCGGAGAAAGAATGCATGCTGCACTTTTGCCATCACTGTACTTGTAGTCTACTTGTGATTTTATGCTGTAGGAAGATAAGTAAATAAATCTAGATAAATAACATTCGATCTGCCATTTATATACAAAGGATTTATTTATTTTGGATTATTTGGACCATTATTTTGGCAAGCCCCCTGGCACCCAACCCCCAGTTGCGGCCAGTCAGAAGAGGGGGGCTGAACACACCCCAAGGAAATGTGGTCGCTCCTCCTAAACCCCCACTTAAATAGTGATACAATGGTAAACAAATACAGCTTTTTTTTATCTCCTCTTTGCTCGATCAGCTGCTGGCTTGCTGCTGCTGCCATGCCGCATAATCTGCATCTCGTGCGGTGCTTCGAACATTTAAAAGCCTGTACAGCAGCTGTCCTACTCTTTGTCTTTTATTTCCGGCCCCGGGTGTGGTTAAATCTCTTGGCACTCTTGGTTAAGTCTCGTCTCATGGGATTTGAGTTCTTGATATTTTTTAGTTTATAATTTAAAAAAGGAATAAGAATCTGAAAATCTAACAACATCACATTAAAGTTCGATAAATTCTGAAAAGAATGATACCAAACATATATATGTAGGTTGTAAAATGATCCTGATTTAAAGTGTGACATAAAAAGTCACATAAAATCGTTGCACAAAATCGTTGCAGTTTTAGGCTTAGGACTTTATATGTGTAAGGTAGATTAACTTTGAATCACTGCACTTTGGACACTGTTTCGGTTTTGTTTGATTTGTTTTTAATAAAAGCACTCGTTCACTTTTACACTTCCCTTGCTCCCAGTGTGATTTATCCTCATTGCACAGCTCATCCGGTTACATTACCGACAGTGTTGGGTTTGAGAGGCTCCCAGAAGAGAGGTGGGAGCATGAAGCAGGACCCTCATCGTCACAATCACCTCATTAAGAATCATTCTGAACTTGGCCAGTTCTAGACAAGCATATATGAGGGGGCAGACAGAAATGAGAAGGGGGCACATGGTGGCGACGGAGGCGGGAAAGGGGTGGGGGTGGGGGTGCTCTAGATAACTGTTGGATTGCACTTTGTCAGGCCTCTACCCTAAGACCTGTCCAACTTGGGTGTCCCACCTGAAGGCTAAGCTTCTGCTGGTGTAGCTCTTAGGGTCACTGAGGCACGCAAACCCCTGACCACGATAAGGTGGCAATCCCTCAGGAGGAAAACTGAAAAATAAAACAACAAAAAATAAAATAAAATATTCCTCATCAGATTATAACAACTAAAAACATGAAATTTACCTTGATTGGATGGTCTATATCAAATATATTCGAACCCAACAATAACAATTCTCACTATTGGGAATATTAGCAAAACTAAAAAGGGTAGGTCAAGTTATAAAAAAAAAAAATCAATTTACCAAGTCTTGAAAAATAAAACTGAAAAATAGAATAAAAAAAATAAAATAAAATAAAGAATAAAATATCCATCCAGATCTTTACAACCAACAACATAAAATTTATCTTAATTGGATGGCCTAATTCTCAAATAAATTTGCAAAATAAAGTAAGAATAAAATAAGACCTCTCAATATAGCCAATATTTACAAAACTAAAAAGGATTGGCATAGTAATTTAAAAAAAAAACAATTAACCATTTTTTTCTTACAATTCTCAAGCAAATTTGTAGAACACAACAGATTTAAAACAGAACATTTTAACTTTTTTCTTCTTTTTTTGTCTTTTTGTCTTGTTTTAAGCTTGTTTGTTTTGCAAGCAACTGAACTCTCTGTTTTCAAATGAACAGCTCCACTCTCCTTTCTCCTCAATCCACTCTACAACAACAGTCTCCTCTTTCCCTTTGTAAAAACTCTTACAAATTCATCCATATCCAAGTTATTTGTTATGGACTTCTCATGGGCCAAGATCACCAAATTCCTCTTTCTTTTATGTAACATGGTGCGATGATAGGGGGTTAGGACCTGTGACAAAGTGGAGAAGGAACTCTCACACGATGCTGAAGACACACCAATTACCAGGGCTGTTACATACAATTTATGCAACTCAGGAAAGGCTTCCTTGTACTCCTGTAGGATTTTACACACAGTGGACAGGTCTGTTTCCTTTGAACATTTTTTGAGCAGCATCTGTTTTGCCACAAGAACTTCATTTTTCAGATTTACAACATCTGCTACAGTACGAGCCATCACAGCCAGAGGGTGCAACAGGGTGGGATCTAGAAATGCGCTAGATTTGGGTGCAAGACTAGATATGGCTCTCATCAGGTCAATATTCTTCTGTGAAAATCTAGTTTTCATTTCTGAAATGGCCCTGTCAAGGATGTTAAACAAGAGACTGATGGGGGGGAAATGGTAGGGTCACCAGAGTCTGTACGGCCCAAAGTTGAGAGCACAACACTTTTACACAGGTGTCTGCTCATTGCTCTACTTCTCTTTGTTGGATGTGACTCATCCTCAGCAGGAGATGACACTCCCCAACAGTCATCCTCACGGATGTTTTTTAAGGAGTCCAGTGCTGCACTAACAACCTGAGAAGCATTGCACAGATCAACTGACTGAGACTGTAGAATAGCATTTGCTGGTTTCAAGACACCAGGCACCCGCACTAGGAACTTTCCAATCTCAAAGAACTGATGCCTCTTAATTTGGCATAGCAGGCCTGATGCCTCGGTGCACAGGTCAACTGCAGCATCATCATCTTCTGTCATCTCAGATAGGATACTAAGGATTTGTTTTTGATTGTCCACAGTGCACCTTGTCACCTCATAGTGGCTTGTCCATCTGATCTCAAGCAGCATTTTTAGACAAGGTGCATCAAGTTTATTGAGCATATAGTGGTGGTGAAAAAAGTTTTAGAGTGAATTAGATAGGCTAAAAAATCTTTATGCACACGGCTCATTCTGCATGCATGCACAACCACTAAGTGCAGTTGGTGGTTGTAGTAGTGGATGTATGGGACATTTCTGTCAAGCCACTTTTGGAGCAGAGCTTGTACACCACCTCTAACCCCACTAATCACAGAAGCCCCATCATAACACTGGCTAAGTATACTGTCAGCACTGTAGCCAGCATCAGAAAGGTGTAACAGTATCTCAGTGGTGATGTACTCTGCATCAAGTTGTTGCAAGTCAAGCAACCCAATACGATGCTCCTCTGGCATGGAATTTCTGACAAACCATATTATCACAGATATTTTTTCCTGACCTCTCCAAGCAATGTCAGCCAGTGTATGGATAATTTCATTTTGGATATCCTTAGATGTGTATTTTGCATTTTTTGGGATACCCTTACCAATGCTTGCTAGCTTCTTATCCTTCTCTAAGGTATATTCCATCAGTTTTAGAAAAATACCTGAAGCAATATCATCATCATTACCCGCTGCATCATGTCTCAAGGTTTCTGCAGTCCCACGAAGCCCCAACTCATTTACACAGAAAAAATCCTTATAGCACTACCAATACTCTTGACATAGTAATGTTTTTTTTCAAATTGTGTTTTACCAACCAACATTGAATCCACAGTCCCCCCTTTGGCCTCTCTGCTTTTATGCTCAGTCCAGATGGTTGAAGCATGCACATGGTTGTGGCTGGACACATGCCTCTGTAGCCCTTTGACTCGATCAATTGCTGCTTTCCAGTGGTTAAAACCAGTTAAGGTAAAAACTACATCCCTCTCATTAACACTGGGTAGCTGAGCAGGTTGCTTTGGGGCAGCAATTGTTGGCAGAGGTACAGGAGAAGCAGTGCCTGTTGATGCCACAGGAGTAGACATGCTAGCTGCCGTCTCTGATGTACCAGCAGCAGCATCATTGCTACTGCTATTGGTATAGGCAGGAGCAGCACCACACTTTTTAAAAGCTTGGAAAAAAGGATGCATCTCACAGCATTGACTTTCCTTTTGTGAGCTGCTGGAAGCTGGGGTGGAAAGTGAATTAGCTTTACTAAAATCGCTGTGATTACATCAGTATATGAAACAAGAAGACTGTTGAGTGCAGAGTCGAAAGCTGGGGTGGGGTCTGACAGACACAGGTCCTCCATTCGACTTGTTGGATCAAGAAAGAAACACTTCTCTACCAGACTGAAACTGTAAGAAGAACAATGGACTAGTCCCCCATTGACTGTACAAATATAGATGTATTTTTTAGTTGTTGTTAATTATCTCATGAGTCGCTATCATTTTGATGACATCGATTTGCTGCTTCCTCAAAGCCTCCCGCTGTTGCACAGCTCATTTTCCTCTGCCCTGCCTACTGAGAAACCTGACACCGGGTCATTTGCATATTAACAGTGATTGGATGTTTAGCTGGGGGGAGGGTGAGAGGCGGATCTCTGTCGAGTGCTATGTGAGCCTGCACACAAAAAGAGCGAACAAGAGGTGAAACCTATCATCTCATTTGTGCCTTTTCCAGTGGATTTTTCAGCTACTGTAGTAAATCTTGTCCATATTTAGTTTGTGGGTAGTCTATTATTTTCTTTCTCAACTTCTAAAAGTTTGATTGAAGGGGACAGGACGTTTGTTTAAGGGGGCATGGCCCCCTCTTGCCCCAGCGTAGAGCCGGCCCTGATTCTGAAAAGAATTAGAGCAGTGAGCCCAGCATTCATATTTTTACTTTATAAAAGCCAGTTCAGAATACGTACACTAGATCAAAAAAAAAAGAAGTCACCACTGTTATTTGGATGGAAGGTCTTGTTGTGCTCCACTGCACTAAAGCTTTACAAGATAAGATGGTAAAAATAAGCAGAAAGAAAAATTAAGAATCAGTCTGCAGCAAAATGGAAATTCAAGTAATGTGATTTCATTATAAAATTTAGGGCACTAGCAAAATTACAGCTCTTTGCCTTGGTCAATGAAAATAAGAAAATATTACTGCTGTTTTGTAGTAGAGACTTGAAAATGTTGGGTTTCCAATTGAATAAATAAGATTCCATACAAAGCATTTAATAGAATTTTGCACAATCTGCAGAGGCGACTGTGTGCAGAGGGTACAGACCTATAAATACTTGGGAGTGCAGCTGGATGATAAATTGGACTGGACTGCCAATACTGATGCTCTGTGTAAGAAAGGTCAGAGCCGACTATACTTCCTTAGAAGGCTGGCGTCCTTCAACATCTGCAATAAGATGCTGCAGATGTTCTACCAGACGGTTGTGGTGAGTGCCCTCTTCTACGCGGTGGTGTGCTGGGGAGACAGCATACAGAAGAAGGACGCCTCACACCTGGACAAACTTGTGAAGAAGGCAGGCTCTATTGTAGGAATGAAGCTGGACAGTTTAAAATCCGTGGCAGAGCGACAGGAGCTGAGCAGGCTCCTGTCAATTGTGAAGAATCCACTGCATCCACTGAACAGTGTCATCTCCAGGCAGAGGAGCAGCTTCAGCGACAGACTGCTGTCACCGTCCTGCTCCACTGACAGACTGAGGAGATTGTTCCTCCCTCACACTATGCGACTCTTCAGTTCCACCTGGGGTGGGGGGGTAAACGTTAACATTATTCAAAGTTATTGTCTGTTATACCTGCATTTTTATTACTCTGTAATTTAATATTGTTTTTTGTATCAGTATGCTGCTGCTGGATTATGTGAATTTCCCCTTAAATAATAAAGTATCTATCTATCTATCTATCTATCTATCTATCTATCTATCTATCTATCTATCTATCTA
>JANRMT010062807.1:57395933-57426059 GCA_026402145.1 Polypterus bichir lapradei | reverse complement strand
CTATCTATCTATCTATCTATCTATCTATCTATCTATCTATCTATCTAATCTTCACACAATCATTTGTATTTCAAATAATAATTTGATATAGAGCATACCAGGCATACAATGTGGCCATGACAAAGTGCATCATCATATTCACACTGTTGTGCATCATTTGAATTCCACGTTATGTTAGATTGTTGAGAGTAGGGTCTAGAGGTAGACTTGTTTTTTGAGATTTAAATACTATAATTTCTTATTAGTGTTATATCAACTTTCTGGACAGTGATAAAGAGCAGAGGATACATTGTACTCCTGTTTGTCTCAATAATAATAAACACAGATATATTGTGCACTATAACTCTAAAAATATTCTGCACATTTAACATTTTAAATTATGTAATACTGCTTTTTCAAGTGTGTGATATTAATCACTGAACATGAAATGAAGGACATATTTCAATGACCACTAAAGTGTGAAATATTTATGTAGCATTTTTACAGTGCGTGCTAAACCAAAGACTCATTCTTTTCAGCTGGGTTGGTGTGTAACATTATTATTCCTAAGTATTTCTACATTACCTTATTTTAAGGCAATGCGTGTGTTTGTATATTGAGGTATGACTGGTCAAATTATTGGCTAGCACAAAATCTGCCACCTGAAAGAAACCTAATAATGTGAATTATGGGACGCCTACTGTGTGTGCTGACTACATATAACCTTACAGTGAGAACTGAACCTTTGTAAATATAAAGCAATGCTTCTTACAGCCCGCTGTGTGAGAGAGTCGGCCTTTTGTGCCAATGTTAATTGACACAGCTGAATAAAATGTGTTGGCAAAAACTGACGAAAGAAAGCTATAAATTTAGATTTGACCTAAAATATTAATCAAGCAAAGCAAACCTACTGTCCATGTTTTTGCAGCAAGTTGACACAGTAATCAATATGGTAATAAAGGAATAAATACACTTTTTGTCTAAAAATGGGAATTTTAATTTAGGCCAATACTCCTAAATATTCTGCAGTTCTTGAGTGCTAAAATATATTTATAAATTTTATTTTTGTCCCTTCATACCCAAAATTCAATTACTCCAATTGTAGTTGGAGCTTTTCTCAACAGAATTGGATCAATGACCCTGTAAGAAGCAACACTGAATGGTATGCCAGGTTATAAATTTACGTTGTTATTTTCTATTATTAACAGTTTATCAATCTATCCTCCATTATTGAAATTTCTTCATCCAGTTAAGGGCTTTGAAAGATTTAAGTCTTTCTTGGCTACACTGGGTGCAAGGCAACAAACAGCCCTGAACAGAATGGAAGGTTCCAAATGCACAGTATATCGATGTTTGTATCTATTAGTATCTGTCCCTTCAGCCATATTATCAAACCTGCCTAATCCCATTTCAGGTAAATGGCCGCACTGGGCGCAACATGACTGAATGCGACAGTGTTATTTTTAATGAAAGAGGTAAGAGGCTAAAATCTAGTCAGGAAGTCAAGCTGTGCTCAAAACCAACAACCAAAAAGATCTGCCATCAAAATTAGAACGTTAAATGAAAAAATCACAGACCTTTAAAACAAAAACATGTTTGTTATACAGAAGGAATTTAAATCACAAAAATCACAAACCAAATGCTATTGTTTTTATCCTAAACTTGGAAGAGGTAAGAGAGCAAATACTGACCTTTATAAAATCGTGCTAATTACATCATGTGTTGCACACTCCTGGGTGGTTTAGGGAAAGGTTCGCATAACATCCATGATATAATGGCAACGCTGCTAAACAAACAAAATGGTGTTGTGGGAAAATGCTGAAATGTACAAGTTTCTCAGAACAACTGCAAGAGATAAACATCACAATTGGATTCCTTTAAACCAAAAACTCAAACATAGTATATGTGCAGAATATAAAATGCATTTAGGAATTCCCACAAAAAATAATTAAAGACACCGATTACAACAAATCCAAGTTAGTAAATTTAAACTGATGTTATTTTCTGTACAAATTTATTTTCCTAGTTTCAAACCGGTTCCATCTCAATGAAGCTCATTAGATGGATGCAACTTTTTCCTGCACAAGTGGTCACAAAGTCTTATCCAATTGGGAATACAGAATTTCAATATCAGTTAATTAAATGTATTAATATTTTGACTGTGACATTTCTACATTAACTCATAATTGACATTATGCTGCAACACTTTTTCAAGTGGGGAATGTATTTGTTATGTACTGTGTACCATAACATTAAAAAACAAACAAACAAAACTATTAGAGTGCGGGTTACAGCAGCTAATATAAAGCAAGCCCTCCTTATTCTCTGAATTACTTTACATTAAACAGTGCTACGTTAACCAGCACACACATATCTTTGTACAGCAGTCTAATAGAACACATTATGTCACATATGCAGAGCAGCTCAAACTAATCATTGCTTTGTATAATGCATTTCACTAAAGATTTCCAAAGCGCTGACAAAGAATCAAACAAGTTTCCATTTTAAATTAATCTTTGTGGTCTTTAACATTCAGATTATTATTTTGAGTCATTCCACTGCATGTTTAATACATTTACTTTAGTAAATATTAATCTTCATAAAAAGCAAAATGCTGGCCAAGCTAAAGTTATTATTCTAAGCAGGAAATACTATAATTTCAAATATTTTGCTGTGCTTTTCATATTTCATATCATCTTACTCAACATCACATTAATAACAGAACAATCCACATTAAAAAAATAGAAAAGAAGGTCAAAGACACAAAGTTTCAGCTGTATTTTTCATTTGCCTTTTCTCTTTTTGCAGATTAATGCTCACATAGCCTTTCATCATATATGTCTGTCTCTCTCTGCTGTTCATGTTTGTTACAATATATATTTGTACATATACTGTGCCTACAGCCTCCACTGAGGTGCTCAAAATGAGTTTATTGTATGTCTTTTTGGCTAGGAGCAGATGGATGGTACCATTAGGCAGTAAAGGCTGTTGACTTTTATAAGTATTTTTGTGCTGTTTTGTGCTTGTCTCTAGTGTGGCTTCTGAGTTGAAAGGTCTGTTCTATTAGTTCATCTTCTGGAGTGGAGTATGTCTGCCCATTGTGGCCCTGGTGTCTTGTTATGAACAAGCTCTGCAATCTAGTGCTTAATTGATTACAACGTCAGCAACGCTGTTGTTTGTTTATTTTAAATTCTTTTGACATGAATGCCTTATTAAATTAGTAACTAAGCCTTCATTAATAATTTATTTTTTTAGTGGAAGTTCATATTGAAAAGTCCCTCCCCCCCCCCCCCAGAAATGAGAATGCCCACCTTAAGATTTGTTTTGGGAGATACAGCGCATCACTTTTTCCACATTTTGTTATGTTACAGCCTTATTCCAAAATGGATTAAATTCATTTTTTTCCTCAGAATTCTACACACAACACCCCATAATGACAACGTAAAAAAAGTTTACTTGAGGTTTTTGCAAATTTATTAAAAATAAAAAAATTGAGAAAGCACATGTACATAAGTATTCACAGCCTTTCCCATGAAGCTCAAAATTGAGCTCAGGTGCATCCTGTTTCCCCTGATCATCCTTGAGATGTTTCTGCAGCTTAATTGGAGTCCACCTGTGGTAAATTCAGTTGACTGGACATGATTTGGAAAGGCACACACCTGTCTATATAAGGTCCCACAGTTGACAGTTCATGTCAGAGCACAAACCAAGCATGAAGTCAAAGGAATTGTCTGTAGACCTCCGATACAGGATTGTCTCGAGGCACAAATCTGGGGAAGGTTACAGAAAAATTTCTGCTGCTTTGAAGGTCCCAATGAGCACAGTGGCCTCCATCATCCATAAGTGGAAGAAGTTCGAAACCACCAGGACTTTTCCTAGAGCTGGCCGGCCATCTAAACTGAGCGATCGGGGGAGAAGGGCCTTAGTCAAGGAGGTGACCAAGAACCCGATGGTCACTCTGTCAGAACTCCAGAGGTCCTCTGTGGAGAGAGGAGAACCTTTCGGAAAGACAACCATCTCTGCAGCAATCCACCAATCAGGCCTGTATGGTAGAGTGGCCAGACGGAAGCCACTCCTTAGTAAAAGGCACATGGCAGCCCGCCTGGAGTTTGCCAAAAGGCACCTGAAGGACTCTCAGACCATGAGAAACAAAATTCTCTGGTCTAACGAGACAAAGATTGAACTCTTTGGTGTGAATGCCAGACGTCACGTTTCGAGGACACCAGGCACCGCTCATCACCAGGCCAATACCATTCCTACAGTGAAGCATGGTAGTGGCAGCATCATGCTGTGGGGATGTTTTTCAGCGGCGGGAACTGGGAGACTAGTCAGGATAAAGGGAAAGATGACTGCAGCAATGTACAGAGATATCCTGGATGGAAACCTGCTCCAGAGCGCTCTTGACCTCAGACTGGGGCGACGGTTCATCTTTCAGCAGGACAACGACCCTAAGCACATAGCCAAGATATCAAAGGAGTGGCTTCAGGACAACTCTGTGAATGTCCTTGAGTGGCCCAGCCAGAGCCCAGACTTGAATCCGATTGAACATCTCTGGAGAGATCTTGAAATGGCTGTGCACTGACGCTTCCCATCCAGCCTGATGGAGCTTGAGAGGTGCTGTAAAGAGGAATGGGTGAAACTGGCCAAGGATAGGTGTGCCAAGCTTGTGTCATCATATTCAAAAAGACTTGAGGCTGTAATTGCTGCCAAAGGTGCATCGACAAAGTATTGAGCAAAGGCTGTGAATACTTATGTACATGTGATTTCTCAGTTTTTTTATTTTTAATAAATTTGCAAAAACCTCAAGTAAACTTTTTTATGTTGTCATTATGGGGTGTTGTGTGTAGAATTCTGAGGAAATAAAATAATTTAATCCATTTTGGAATAAGGCTGTAAAATAACAAAATGTGGAAAAAGTGATGCACTGTGAATACTTTCCAGATGCACTGTAGGTCTGCACCCCGAGAGAAGACAGCAGCAAAATTGTCGACACTCATAAGCAAACTCTTAAGAAAAACACTTTGTGACATAATCAGTAATATACATTAATTCATTCAAAATTAAGTTTCAACTATGTTCATTTTGAAATATTGTATTAATATATTTTTATTTATATATTTTGAAATAATTCTACAGGACGGTATTTGAGACGAACTTTGTTATATGGGTTGGAGATGGTGGCACTGACCAAAAAACAGGAGATAGAGCTGGAGGTAGCAGAGTTAAAGTTGTTAAGATTTGCAGTTGAGAGAGTCAGTGAGGCGAGATTGCACTGGTTTGAACATGTGAAGGGGAGAGATGCTGAATATATTGGGAGAAGGATGTTAAGGATAGAGCTGCCAGGCAAGAGGAAAAGAGGAAGGCCTAAGAGAAGGTTTGTGGATGTGGTGAGAGAGGACATGAAGGTGGTGCGTGTAAGAGAACAAGATGTAGAGGACAGGAAGATATGGAAGAAGATGATCCGCTGTGGCAACCCCTAACGGGAGCAGCCGAAAAAAGGAGTTATTTTTGAAATATTTCAATGGAATAAATGTAAATTAGTCAGTCTTGGTATACAGGCTGCAAAATATACATAAATCTTGTCATTTCCAAAATTTCTGTGATGGAGAAATTGGAGATGGAAAGTCTGTTTGATAAGGAATGCCAGTTGGCATGATGGATGATTATTTATTCCAATGTTTAGAAACGTTTATAAGATAAAAAATGACATCGGCCACCATTTTTCCTGTTTGCCCCTTTAATTCACTCTTGCTTCTAAAGTCCCAGCTGTAACATAGTTATGAAAACTATTTTCATTTGAACATGCTGGAAATTGCTGTCTACTAGTGACACATTTGTTCCAGTGGAAACAGAAAAAGACTGATGCTCCTAATCTCCATGCAATGAGTCCCATAATGTTTTCTTTAAATGTTTCAGAAGTTGGAAACATGTATTTTGAGACCTTGTTTGCCCTCTGAACTTCTTGCTAATGATTCAACAATTACTGCTATGATTAATATGATTAAGGACAACACTTTGGAAAAAAGTTTCTTTTAGGTATCACATGGGGTTTATAGTAATGAATATCTTGTTGGCAGGAACCCACTTCTGTCAGCATTACAATAAAAAACCATGCAACTCCCTTAATCTATCTGGAGCCAGGACCTACAGCTAGGGTCAGCATGTCTGCAAAACCAAAGTTTTGCTTGGCTAGAATTACAATGGGTGGTTATTGTGTCATATTCAAGCAAAATGGGAGCTTGGTTCCATGTCAAGTTCAGAATGGATAATAATGAGGGAAACACTGAAAGATATATTGTATTGACTGGAAATTATTAAAAATGTACACAGGGTTAAGATAAAGTCTTATTTGTTTATTTTCCCCTGATGTTAGATTCATGTTAATCTTTCATAGTCCATAGAAGAAAAAGAATCCTGATGGTAAGGGAGGACACTCACATAGTCCTTGGCTTTAGAAGAACAGGGGACTCTCATAAGTTCTTAATAGGTAGAAATGATTAGTGATTGGTTTTGGTGAATCCTGATTCATAATTATGTTCCAAAATATTAAATTGCAGGAGACTCAGCATGGGAATTAAAGAAAAAAAGAAAAATGCAGGAAGAAGGTGACCAGTTCTGGGTCTTAAATATGATAATTATGACACTGGATTGTAATTTGCTAAGGTTTAATTTTACATGGCGGTATTGGTGGTTTAGGAATGAAAACTGACCTTAGGATGTGCCATCCAGTACATTGAGATTAGAGACTAAGGGTTACACATCCCTAACATATAATTTTCTTTACACTGACTTTGCTGAACAGCTCTTTGGGCAAATTCATATTAGTATATGATTTTAGTGAGTGTACACACCTTTGCATTAATAAATAAAAAAAACGCATTTAGTATTTAAATCTTCTACAGTAACCTTGATTATATTGATAATACACGGACATTTACAGTTCTGAAATCCTTGCAATATATTTAGTTTATTCACTTTTGAGTTTAAAGTGAACAACAACAACAACATTTATTTATATATGAAAACAATACATGTATTTTTAAATGTTTAATGCACATAATAATAAATATCTGAATTTATGTGTCTCTTTGTAAAGATTAAAGGACTGAGAGTAATCTGGCAGACAAAAGATTTTTAGGCCAGTATACTCCAACCTACACCACAATTTTTGATGCACACTGTGATCATTGTATGTGGTTTTCTAATTTAGGACATCTAGGCATTTTCCATTTCTATCTTGTGTCATTCATCATACAAAACATAATGCCACAGATATCAGATTTTGGAATGATCTATCAGCAAACATTACTATCAGGTTCAAGCTCAGTAATTATTTTAATTGCATATTGGTTTCATGGGTAAACCTCTGAACGAGTAAACAGTGCCATGTGGGAGTGGCCCCATCTTTGAAATTTTAATTATGTTTATGCCAACCATTTAGGTTACTTAATTTTTGCCATGGGTGGCACAATGGCACAGTGATAGTGCTGCTGCCTCACAGTAAGAAGACCAGGCTTCATGTCCCTCCCTGCATGGACTGTACATGTTCTCCCCATGTCTACATGGATTACCTCAGTTTCTTCCCACAGTCCAAACACAAAAGTTAGCAATATTAATTTGGCCCAAGAGTGTGGTTGGGGTGTGTGTCCATGTGTGTGTGTATTTGCCCTGCATTGGACTGGCACCAGCCCAGGGTTTGTTCCTGCCTTGCACCCTACAGTAGCTGGGATTGGCTCCAGCACCCCCCATGACCCTGTTCAGGATGAAGTAGTTTAGAAATTGACTGACTGACTGAACTTCTGCCACCTACAGTAACATATATTAAGTGACCTTAAGGCAGATAAATAAAAATTGGTCAGTTGGGATAAAATGAGATAAAAACAAAAACTGCTTAGAAAATGTTCTGTAGAAAATAATTAAACCATTAATGAGTGACTCTTACTTTGGAATAAGCAAAATGAATTTCAGGCTAATCTAGAGCAATGAGTTGCCTACCCGCTCCTAGCCATATTTTAACTGTTATGTATTTTATGTTTTATTTTTGTTTTTATTTTTGTTTTTCAATTATTATTTTTCATATTGTTGTATTTTCTGTTGTGTTTATAATTATGTCTAATAACTTTTAAGTATGACTCTGTTCCATGCACTTTATTAGTGAAGCCTCAGGAGGCAGGGCCACCAATATGTCATCACTCTTGTGCCCTCTCTCTGGCTATTTAAGGCAAGAGAAGATAAAATTCATGTAGCTGATCAATGATTTCTGGAAACATTCTTCAGCAGGCATTACAAATTCATTGGACTTTCTGGTTTTGCTGATTTTATTGCTTCTGAACTGTGGATTAGTGGATTATATTTTTGGACTTGTTTACATTGGATTGCCTTTGTAGTAAAATCATTTCTTCTCTTTTGAGCATTTTGCTAAATTTTAATATTTTTGTGTTAATAAATACTAATTATAAAAATTATTTATTTTCTCTTTTGTTTATCAGTTAGAAGTTTACAGTCACTCTCTTTCTTGTTGATCTTTCTGATATATTTTGAGACATGTATTGTCATTTTGCCAGTTCCCCATGTTTGCGGCCTGTGTCACTTGAAGCTAGCTGAAAGAAGGCCCTACATACCCTTTTGCTATGTCTGTGACTCACAATCACATTAATATGCTGTAGAAAATGGTTGTGTCTCGAAGAGTAGTAAAATATGATTATCTGATCTTTAATCTCTCCCAATTGATGACAAAGGTTCTAAACTACTCAAATGATCAAGATTCAAGACAGATGGCTTTGTCAAAGTAGTAGTACAGCCAAGTACAGAATCTCTCTCACTACTCATTAACTTTGAATAAAGACATAAATTAGACAAATGAACAAGAAAAAAATGGCTTTGATCAGTGAAAGATTAGGTAGCCGAACAGTAAAACTAAAAAAACAAAAAGGCTAAACATCCTTTCTGAAACAATGTCAAATTGGTGCACATATACAGTATGTATGTATGTGGCAAAGATTTCCATGGAATGGTAAAACACAAACAGAAAAGGCCAATTAAATACTTTTGAAGCAAATTGTTTATTTTTTTACATTTTTTGAAGATATATAAATAAAAGAATGCAAACATATACCGATCATTAAAACATCCTGCCTAATTTTCTGTTGGTTCCCATTTCTGCCTCTTAAACCGCTCTGACCCATTGAGGCATAGACTACACAAGACCTCTGAAGGTTTTCTCTGGTATCTGGCATCAAGATATTAGCAGTAGATCTTTTGAGTCCTGTAAGTTGCGAAGTAAGGCCGCCATGGATCAGACTTGTTTTTCTAGCACATCCTATAAATGTGAGATCAAATTTAGATCTGGGGAATTTGGAGGCCAAGTCAACACTTTGAACTCTTTGTAATGTTCCGCAACCCATTCTTGAACAATTTCTGCAGTGTGGCATGGTGCATTATACTGCTGTAATAAGCTACTACCACCAGGGAATACCATTGCTATGAAGGAGTGTACATGGTTTGCAACCATCTTTAGTGGATGTGGATCCTGTAAAAGTGACATACACTTGAATTCCAGAACCCAAGGTTTGCCAGCAGAACATTGCCCAGAACATCAACATGCTCCCACTGACTTGCCTTTTTTTTACTAGTTTGCATCCTGCTGCCATCTCTTCCCTGAGTAAATGACACACATGCACCCGGTTTTCCACATAATCTAAAAATAATCATTAAACTAGGCCAATTTTTGCCATTGCTCCATGGTCCAGTTCTGATGCTCACGTGCCCAATGTAGACACTTTCGACATCATGGACATTCTGACCAGCCTGCAGCTATGCAACCCCATACGCAGGATACTGCAATGCATTATGTGTTCTAATATCTCTCTGTCATGCTTGGCATTACGTTTTTCAGCAATTTGTGCTACAGTAATTTTTGTGGGGGAAAGGACCAGACAGGCTAGCCTTTGCTCCCCACCTGCATCAGTGAGTATTGGGAGTCCATGACCCTACTGCCATTTCATTGGTTGTCCTTCCTTGGGCCTCTTTTGGTAGCTACCTACCACTGCATACCAGGAACATCCCAAAAGATCTGCTTTTAATAAGATGCTCTGACCCAGTCCTCTAACCAATTTTGCCCTTGTCAGTGTTGCTCAGATCTTTATGCTTGCAAATTTTGCCTAATATATCTGACCTCTTGATAGATGCCACTGCAACAAGATAATCCATGTTATTCACCTGTCAGTGGTTTTAATTTTGTGGCTGATCACTGTACAATACAAGAACAAAAGAAATGGAAATCTTGTTCCCATAAACAATCAATATAAAAGACAGACACATGCTAAAGGTGACTCCTAAAATGTATGCAGGTTGAGCAAAACATTCACCTCCTTCATATATTGTATTAATATCTGTAGAATACAAACCTCCCTCAGTTATTGTTTTGCCTATGTCAGTCAATTAATAGTACAAGGGAAGAATCTTCATTAAGTTTAGCTGAAAAATGTGAGTGAACATGTGTGTGAAAGTGAATCCTACAGTTTTGATTCCTCCTTCCTTCCATCTGAGTTATTTTGACTTTCTGTTTATAAACTCTGTTTCTATAATTTAAATAACAGCCTTCTATAGCAACAAGGTTACATAACCTCTTCAAATAATGAGTACATTTAATAATATGTTATAAGGGGTCAACAGGCCATAAATCATGTATGTTTGGATGTAATATATTTGTTTACATATTTAATTTACTATTAATCTGCATGCATACTTTATTGGTTTGCGTATGTACATTACTAGTTCCATTCACATGAACTGCACTGGTCCACATGTGTGTGTTATTGGTTTGTGTGTTAACTATGTTGGTTTGTATATGTATAGGTCCCAAAAAATGTATACACATTTTGAATGATTATAAATAAAAGGTTTATTAAGTTACATCTAAGTTTTATAATTTAAATTAAAGAAGACAAATTACTGGCTGCTCTGTTCAAGGCACTGCTCATGGCACTCAACAGGGACCAGTGGATTTGCAAACATCACAGATTTTTTAATTTGGTATTTGGGTGCATTCTCTTTCATTGACTGTTTTCAGTTTACAGATTATTACGGTTTTGTGAGATAAACGTTATCTTTGACATGACTCTATTTAAAAAAAAAGTTAATTGCCATGAGGTCTGGTGAACTTCGTCCAATTAATTTGTTTGGCAGATTTTCGTCAAGACAGGCCCTCATATCATGATAGTATTGAGGAGGTTTTCCATCTTGCTGGAAATAAAACTGGTCCACATCCCCAAACTCCTCTCAAATGTGTGGCATGACAGATTCCTGCAGCAAGTTCAAATAAATGGCACCAGTTGCAGTGTTGTCTTAACTCTTTCAGGGCTGATGTCGACTTTTGTCAAAATTCAGGAGTAGAGGACAGTAACCAGCTGTAAACTGTGACAAAACTCGCCCTTACATTTTAGTTCGACTCTCTTTGCTAGAAGGATAGTTATATAGTGTGGTAGGTAGCCGCGGACACAAACAGGCAGACAACGAGAGTTTCAAAACGCACACATTAAATAAATTGTCCAGCACAGCACACAGTGTCCTCGCAGCAAACACCCTTAAGTCCAGGTCTTTCAAACAACCCCCAGCCTAACCGTCACAATAGCTTTGTTGATTTAACATTGATTCCCTATGCATGTGTGAGTAGCGAAGAGCAAACAGCCTCTAAAATGGCATCAGCATCTGGCGAGAGACCAAAGTGAATGTACAAAGCAAAATACTCCATGGACGCTTTACGTCATTTCGTTGTATAGGACTCTTACTTGTCGTACTCAGAGTTTGATGGAAGTGATCTGGAGATGGATATTGAAAACAAAAGTGAGATACCAGCATCATCTGATTGGTCACCAGCTAATCGTAGTGCTGAACACATTCGTGTAGCTGATGCACCTACAGCAGCGTTCGCCTGGGAGGACCACCACTTATGATGACAAGATGTACAAACCATATTGTGTCACACTGCAACCGCCACCACCGCCCACCTACTGTGCGAAGACAGCCAGGCAGCCTGCTCACCGTGCATTCCTGCCGAGTATCAAGACGCATCCGCACAGAGACTGCTGCCAGAGATGCTGAACATACATCTACAGCAGCTTACAGCAACAGATGTTTTATGTTGATTTATTTGTGAAACCACTGCTTTGTATGCTTTTCAGAAAACTGAGTTTTTTGGAAAAAATATTCAGCCCTCAAAGAGTTAATAAACATTTAGAATCATTCATTTATAGTCATTGTACACATGTTTATAGGACACCCTGTATATTACTTTTATGTCTGAGAACTATATTAATTTGGATTCTTATTACTAGTTCACATGCATTATTTATTAATTTGTGAGCGAAGTGCATTAGTTTGTGCTTGTATGCTATAAGTGTACCAATGAACTTCCATTCATTCATTATCCAACCCGCTATATCCTAACTATATAGTAAAAGTTTTCTGTATGCATTATATCGGATTCATGCTCATTTTGTACTGGTTTCATGTGAGTAATATATAGTGTGGAAGAAATGACCGTCACCCCCTGGGTGACCTAAAACCTCTAATAGAAAACAGGCAGGAGGAAGTTTAAATCATAACCATTTATTCTCTTTGAAGATGGAACACTACTATTACAGACGCACACAGCATTCTGTAACAAGATGCACACCTTTTCTGCTAGATGAGATCTTTTTTATACACAAGTAAAGGGTACAGAACTAGATTACTTACATCATACAAAGTTTCTTATCATTATTGGCTGCTTCCAGTTGCTAGTCGTATACAGGACAAAATGAACCATACTAAATTTTAAGTAAACACGGTCAGCAAAAACATGTAGATCATTAATGTCAAGCATTGCATGTTTGCTTTGCCATTTTTTGCTCCTTTCTTTATTACCACAGAAACTGAAGGCAGCTGCCTTTCTCATACAGTAAATAAACATATAGTTTCCTGCTGACAGCCCAATGTAGTCTGCTTGCATACCGTCTCAGCTGCCCTAAGTTACCTGGAAACGCTTTTACATTATATAGTGAACTTTGCTAAATTTGCTTATTACTTTAAGATATAAAATCCAAAACCTCGCAACTATTAATTAATTTGTCTTGTTATGATATTTTTTACCACAATAGGTTTTGCATATCGTCTCTATTGATTTTATATTCAGACTAGATCAGCTTTATGTGAGTCTTTTAATGACTTTGTGCACATATGGTGTTGTATTTGTATACATACCACACTGGTTGAGAAACCACTCCCTCAAGATGCCAATGCACAGAAAACAAATGAGCAACACAGAGACTTCCCGTGGGCTCTTAAACCAGGCTGCTTGTATGTTCATTACCTTGTGCTTTTCCACTCTCTCCATACAACACCATGCTATCCTTTCAGCCATGTACTGTTGTCAAGGAATAAAGCCCAGCATCTAACCATGTACTTTTTGAGTATAATAACCTGCATGGAGAAAGTTAAAACAAATAAATTAAAATGAAGTATTTCCTTGCAGTGAGTCTTGAATTTCACTTCATTTTTAAGAAAACGGTTTATTAAAATATTTCCACATGGATGAGTTTGAAATTCTTATTAAAGAGTTTGTGTTTTTGTTGTTGGAGTGTCTAACAATCACTATATAGGTTAATAGGGTCATTATTGTCCCATATACAGAGAAGGTATTTTGCAGAAAGAAAGGTAATATTTTACTAATAGAATAGGCTTAGGGCAGCACGGTGGGGCAGTGGGTAGCACTGCTGCCTTGCAGTTAGGTGACTAGGTCACTTCCCGGGTCCTCCCTGCATGGAGTTTGCATGTTCTCCCAGTGTCTGCGTGGGTTTCATCCGGGTGCTTCGGTTTCCTCCCACAGTCCAAAGACATGCAGGTTAGGTGCACTGGCAATTCTAAATTGTCCCTAGTGTGTGTATGTGTATGCCCTGCGGTGGGCTGGCACCCTGCCTGGGGTTTGTTTCCTGCCTTGCGCCCTGTGTTGACTGGGATTGCCTCCAGCAGACCCCCGTGACCCTGTAGTTAGGATATAGCAGGTTGGATAATGGATGGATGGAATAGGCTTATTACAATGACATTAACTCAACTAACTGTGTTTTACATATTTATTAACCTGTAACAAACTTCAATTTAGAAATTAATATATATCCAGAACTGGCCATAAAAGAAACCATACACAAGAATATTGGTTTTCCCTACTAAACACATCCACATTATGAAAATAGTGTATTGTGGACTCATGGACGTATATTTTGATATGTAGTTCTAAAATCTTCTAAAGAAAAGCATGAAATATCATATGCACACCTTCCTGAAGCCCTCTCTACTCCATCTTGAGAATGAAGAATATTTTAAAATTCAAAACTAAGCAAACAAATTTGCTATTTTTCTAACCATCAACACTAAAAACAGCAGTGCACACCCCTGACAAAATTTTTAAGCATTTTCAAGTCCTTTTTTGCATGTTTTTTAGACAGTAAAACCACCAAAGTTTATCCGATAGACATCATATATGCTAAATAATGTGAAATAACTAAAAAACTGATAGAATAATACAAATAATGCACTGTGTCTTGCTTGTATTCAAAGGATTGAACTGGAACCTATAATGAATTGCTGTGTCCAACTAAGCAAAAGGATGTGTGTGGCCTCCCAAAGACCCTAAAGCAGGCCAGGACCTTCAATGGCCAGTCTAGAAGAGTTTCACACCAATTCAATTTGTTTCCCAACTGCTATCTGCAGGCTTTGGCCTGAGCTGGCCTAAAATGGGGGAATTGGTTTTTAAAGTTCAAACTGATTTTAATGTCTCAAAATATCATTAGATACCTCTCAAGGGGGGAGAAAGCGTGAAAAACTGACTTGAAGTGACAGTGCAAAACAAAGAATTATCTGTCATGAATTTGGGCTCCTGAGCACAATATGTCCCACAAATGATTCAAAGTACCCACTAGAAGGGGGGATAGCACCAGACCCTGCCTAGTCACAAAAAGGGCAAATGTAGAATCTTTTTAAATAAAAAAAAAAATATATGTTTTAAAAATGCTCTGTGGCACAGGAAGTCCAGAGGAGCACAAGAATCACAGAAAGCATATTGCGTTGAAAATAGGCAATTCCAGTAGCAAACACTGTCCCAATTTGAAATCCAAGATAATATTAGAAAAAATGCAAAAGGTGACAACATATCTAGAAAATCAAAAATATTCAAAAACAGCAAAAAAAAAAAAATAGAAGAGAACTTACAAACCACCTAGTGCATTGAATGAACTTCAAGGGACTGTTAGTTTTCCTCAGACTTCCTAGTCGCCCTAACTCTTACAGGACCACCCACAAAACACATGGCACACAGAAAAAATACAGAAATGAAGGAGAAGCTAATAAATCCGCAAGCAAAAAAAAAAAAATTCTTGCAATTGATTCCTTCACATTTCAATGTACCGCTGCTGAGATCCTCTTCTATGACTCAAAAAATAGCCAAAGAGAGGTCTCAGCAGTGGTAATGTAGGGGTTTCCTCGCCTCTTGGGGAATGGCCCACATAAGAGAAGGAATAGACACACAATTAAAGATACAATATATAAATAAACAATAAACAAATAGAAATATCAAAACATGAAAAATAATAAAATAAAAGGGGATGGAAATGACAATGAAACAGAAAATAAACTATAGAGAAAGATGACTGTAATATAACAAAATCCTTGTGATCCATATTTAAGAAACTTAAATACTCATAAAACAGTGTTGGACAGGGGTCCTCAATCACGGTCCTAGAGGGCTGCAGTGGCTGCAGGTTTTCCTCCCAACTAGTTTCCTAATTAGAAGACAGTGTTTGCTGATAATGAAAATTAGTATGTAACTATTTGGCTTGTTAGTGCTTTCATTCATCCAAAAGAAATTTTAATTGCAGTTTCCTTCTCTGAGACCATTATCCATGTGTTATGTGGACCAGAACAGATGTAAAGTTAATGGTCCTTCCAATTCCCCTCTCATTTATTTCTAAACATTTTTTTAACACAAATACTTCATGGTGCATGTGCACATGTTTAAAAGGAAGCATGTAAGCTGGAGAACTGCTGGTTTGTTGGTTATCTGCATTTCACTTTTAACTAATACTTGGTTAAGAATTATAACAGGCAAAATAAGTAAAATTAAGCCCAAAAGTGAATTGCTTTAGTAGTAAATAAATGCTTTTTATTTACGAAATTGGTTAAAGTGAAAACCTGCAGCCATTGCAAACCTCCAGCACTGTAATTATTGAGGACCTCTGATCTACAATGTAACTAAAATTTGTCTTTGATGAATTAAAGTGCTAACAAGGCATATAGTTAAATACTAAGTTTCACTATCAGCAAGGACTGAGTTCTAATTAGGAAAGTGGCTGGAATAAAATCCTGTAGTCACTGTGGCCCTCCAGGACTGTGATTGAGGACCCCTGGTGTTGGATATCACAAATGATTTTTCACTATGTAATATTAACCTTTCTGGAAATATTCCAAATACTGCTCTAAGTTGTTTAAGTGTAAATGTAGCTCAGATATTGTCCAACAGATAAGCAAAGTTTTTTTCTTCTAGTATTGCCTACATGTGGTCACAAACATATGGCCAAGTGAGATAGGTGCCTAAGAACATAATTTACAATAAGAGTCTCGGCCTGAATGTGTTTAAAATAATAGAATAAGTCGAGATAAGTATATTCAGTGTACAATTTTTTCTTGAATTATGTCATGCATTGCACTTATCTTTTGGGAATGTATCTTGTCAAATGGCTAATTTCCTTTGTTTATCTTAAATTCTGATTAAGAGGTACCTTTCTCAACTAGTGCCTCATGTCATCTAAGTGGGACCTTTTTGAAAGAAATTGGTTGAGTGTAAAAATACTGCTTGTATCTTGACTGTTGCAAGTAAGTATAGTTTTTGTCATTAATATTAAATGTCTTTACTTGTCTATTCTTGAAATGGATGAAACCAAACCAAAACAAATGTTTTACCCATCTAAGATAGTTGAAAGCTCACTATAAATACTTTATGTCTGTCTTAAACCTTAGCATTTTTTGTGTTTCCATTCAATTAAATGATTTCCTGATATTTGTAGCATTCAGAATATATACAAAATAATATTTTTTAGTAGTTATTAAGAAAAGTAAAATCTGTTATATGGTTTGCTGGAATCAGTCAGAAAATCTAAAATAATGTCATAGTTGAATGGATAGACCCTATGAAAGTGCCCCAAACCCACCTTGGAAGTTTTCACATCTTATTGTTATACAACATTGAATCTCAGTGGATTTAATGTGGCTTTTCTGACGTTGATCAACAAAAAAGACTCTTCCATATCAAAGTGAAACAGATCTTAATTAATTACAAATATAAAACACAAAATAGTTTACTGCATAAGTATTCACCCCAGTTAATATTTTGTAGATGCAATGACAGCAATGACAGTCTCAAGTCTGTGTGCACACATTTCAGTCAGCTTTGCATATTCGGATACTGCAGTTTTTCCCCATTCTTCTTTGCAAAGGTGCTCAGGCTTTGTCAGGATGCACAGGTGGTGTTACTGTAAGTGTGCAGCCTTTTTCATGTCCAGCCACAAATTGTCCATTGGATTGAGATCTGGCCTTTGACTCAGTCACTCAGGGTATTAACATTATTCTTTTTAAGCCATTTCAGTGTAGCTCTGGCATAATGTGTGTGTCATTGTCTTTATGGGAAACAAATTGTCTTTCAAGGTGTAGGTAGGTATGTTGCAGACTCCATCAGGTTTTCCTCCAGGATCTCTCTGCATTTTTGCTGCATTCACTTTATCCCGTTGCCTCACAACCATTCTTTGGCCTGCTATGGAGAAGCATCCCCACATTATGATGCTGCCACCTCCATACTTCACATTGAGGATGGTGTTTAAACATGTCATTTAGCGTGATGGCCAAAAAGCTTGATTTCTTTCTTCCAACTGACTTCAGAACCTTCTCAGTGCCTTCTTGTAAGTTGTAGCTGAGCTTTCTTTAACAATGGCTTTTTCTTTTGTCACTTTCTGAAAAAGCTGCAAATGGTGAAGCACCCAGGCAACAGGTATATGCCCAATCCATCCGTTCTACATTATTGTAGCTTCTTCAGAGTCATCATAGGTCTCTTAGTGGCCTCCCTCAAATTGTCCTCTTCTTACACAAGCATTCAGTTTTTGTGGATGACCTGTTCTAGGCAGATTTACATCTGCACCATGCTCTTTCCCATTCTTAATGATTGATTTAACTCGACTCCAATTGATATTCAGCGACTTTGATATTTTACTGTCTCCATCCCTTGACTTGTGGTTTTCAGTCACTTTTTCGCTGAGTTGCTTAAAGTGTCCTTTAGTCTTCATTGTGTACATAAGGCCACAACAACGACTCCCACATACAGGTGCATTTATACTACAGTCAATTGAAACCTCAGACAAGTGATCTCCATTGAACCAATTATACTACTTCTAAAGCCAATTGGCTGCACCAGTGATGATTTAGGTATGTCATATTACTTATGCGATCTATTGTTTTGTGTTTCATATTTGTAATTACTTTAGAACACATTTCAGACATCTGTTTTTACTTTAAGATCAAAGATTCTTTTTGTATATATCAATAAAATATGAAAACTACCAAGGGAGTGAATTTTATAGGCACTTTATATATACAGTATCTTAGTTATACCTTTACTTAGTAACCTCTTGGACCCTTATAGGTAAGCATGTGTAACTATAAAGATATAAGAGTCAAAAAGCAAGGCCTATGTAATGAATAGATGATATCAGATTTCAGTCACACAGCGTTACAGTAATGAGTTCAAGGTTTTAAATTATTTGATACTTGTGGTCATTTTACTCAAAATGCTGCTATTCACCTTTACCTATAACTCATGTGCTTATGACCAGTTCCATCAAACATTCTGAAACTGACAAATTCATATCAAAAACTATATGGCAAACTTCACCACGATAATAACATCTCCCAGACAATGTGAATAATAACTGAAGCAGAAACCAACTGCATACTGTAAAAATATCATGGGAGTCTTTCTAGTTGTCTATAGAATAAACATGCCAACATTAATAAACAGATCTCTGATGCTTGTTTATCCATTCTTACCCAGTTAGTGTTACTATAAGATTTAAAGCCAGAAAATTGCCATCTTTTAAAGTTTCACTTTTATTTTTTGTTTTTAACAAAATCATTATTTAACCTGTAGGGATAGTGTGGTGCACTAGCCTTCTTCATCAAAGCTTTTATCCTGCCCATTTCATTGCCGCTTTAAAACTGAATGACTAACAAAGTATATCAAAAGTATTTAAAATTTGTAAAAGGAACATAATGTACTCAAAAGCACAGCAACTTCACCGTACCCATTAAACCTTATGAAGATGTTCTGCAAGCACTAGTGAGTCAATGCATGTAGATGGCAATAGAAACGACTGGAGGAGAAATTAACTGTTTTCTAGCACAGTTCTTTTTTCTAACACATGTTCCCTGTTGTTAGTTCTGGTCCACGTTTTAGAAGAAGGATATAACAGCATGAATACATTGCTTCTAACACAGCACAATGTTTCTGCAATGAAAACTTTCTTGTTTACTTAGCTACTTTGAAAATGACCAAAATATTCATAAATTTGGGTTTATAGTTGGTGTTGCTACATTTAACACACATTTTAAAATAGTATTTCTAACATTACAAGTAGTTTTTGCTAGAAAGCCTATTAGTTTGCTGTTGTTGTTTTTTTAATGCACCAAAGCAGTGTTTTCACACCTTGGAAATTCCATATATTAAGGTATAACGCATTTGAGTCTGTCATTTTTCCATATTTTGTAATTGTTTTCAAAAACACCAATGAGTGTTTTCCTCGAGTTCACAATGTCATCTACTGTATTGCAGTTGTTCCACACACAAGAGAGTTGAGAGTTAATTTATCACTGGTGATTTTTCTGTGTAGTAGTTTGGCTGAAAGTAGCACATAGGGTACCATCACATCTATATTTAATATTATTTTGTGCACATGCAAAATAAGTTGTTATTCTACAACAACATAAGTATGTGCTGGATAGTGAAGCAGATTAAATCATTTTTTTTATCATTGAATCCTAAGGCTCTCAATTTTTCTGGTGTCATTCTCCATGAACAGGAGAAGTAGCTTGGCAATGTAACATAGGCACCAAGTTTCACAGCAGAACATCAAGAGGGGAAATGAAATAGAGTAGCAGTACAGTATATACTGTGCACCCGGAAAGTATTCACAGCGCATCACTTTTTCCACATTTTGTTATGTTACAGTTAATTCCAAAATGGATTAAATTCATTTTTTTCCTCAGAATTCTACACACAACATCCCATAATGACAATGTGAAAAAAGTTTACTTGAGATTTTTGCAAATTTATTAAAAATAAAAAAACTGAGAAAGCACATGTACATACTGTAAGTATTCACAGCCTTTGCCATGAAGCTCAAAATTGAGTTCAGGTACATCCTGTTTCCCCTGATCATCCTTGAGATGTTTCTGCAGCTTAATTGGAGTCCACCTGTGGTAAATTCAGTTGATTGGACATGATTTGGAAAGGCACACACCTGCCTATATAAAGTCCCACAGTTGACAGTTCATGTCAGAGCACAAACCAAGCATGAAGTCAAAGGAATTGTCTCTAGACCTCCGAGACAGGATTGTCTCGAGGCATAAATCTGGGGAAGGTTACAGAAAAATTTCTGCTGTTTTGAAGGTCCCAATGAGCACAGTGGCCTCCATCATCCGTAAGTGGAAGAAATTCGAAACCACCAGGACTTTTCCTAGAGCTGGCCGGCCATCTAAACTGAGCGATCAGGGGAGAAGGGCCTTAGTCAGGGAGGTGACCAAGAACCCGATGGTCACTCTGTCAGAGCTCCAGAGGTCCTCTGTGGAGAGAGGAGAACCTTCCAGAAGGACAACCATCTCTGCAGCAATCCACCAATCAGGCCTGTATGGTAGAGTGGCCAGACGGAAGTCACTCCTTAGTAAAAGGCACATGGCAGCCTGCCTAGAGTTTGCCAAAAGGCACCTGAAGGACTCTCAGACCGTGAGAAACAAAATTCTCTGGTCTGATGAGACAAAGATTGAACTCTTTGGTGTGAATGCCAGGCGTCACGTTTGGAGGAAACCAGGCATCGCTCATCACCAGGCCAATACCATTCCTACAGTGAAGCATGGTGGTGGCAGCATCATGCTGTGGGGATGTTTTTCAGTGGCAGGAACTGGGAGACTAGTCAGGATAAAGGGAAAGATGACTGCAGCAATGTACAGAGACATCCTGGATGAAAACCTGCTCCAGAGCGCTCTTGACCTCAGACTGGAGTGACGGTTCATCTTTCAGCAGGACAACGACCCTAAGCACACAGCCAAGATATCAAAGGAGCAGCTTCAAGACAACTCTGTGAATGTCCTTGAGTGGCCCAGCCAGAGCCCAGACTTGAATCTGATTGAACATCTCTGGAGAGATCTTAAAATGGCTGTGCACCGACGATTCCCATCCAACCTGATGGAGCTTGAGAGGTGCTGCAAAGAAGAATGGGTGAAACTGGCCAAGGATAGGTGTGCCAAGCTTGTGGCATCATATTCAAAAAGACTTGAGGCTGTAATTGCTGCTAAAGGTGCATTGACAAAGTATTGAGCAAAGGCTGTGAATACTTATGTACATGTGATTTCTCAGTTTTTTTAGTTTTAATAAATTTGCAAAAACCTCAAGTAAACTTTTTTCACGTTGTCATTATGGGGTGTTGTGTGTAGAATTCTGAGGAAAAAAATGAATTTAATCCATTTTGGAATAAGGCTGTAACATAACAAAATGTGGAAAAAGTAATGCGCTGTGAATACTTTCCGGATGCACTGTAATTATTGTTCCCACTGCACTTTCATGGAAATACCTAACAAATAGGCTGTTTATACTGCAACTGTATAAGTAGCTGTAATAAATGAAATGTAAATAAATGTAATCAGTTTCATCCTGATTCAGATTGATGAGTATATAGGGGATATATATCTTCTAGGCTTTACCCTGAAAGTTTTGTCAAGCTGAACAGGAGTGTAATGTATTCTGGGAAAGCTGGGCAAAGCAGGATTTGGAGTATTTTGCACAATTAGATTGTGCAGCTTTTAATTTTCATAGGAAGGTAACCTTGAGTTTGTGATAAAGATTCAAAAACATTTTATGCGTTTTGAGAAACTGTAAAATGTCAACACACTCTGCTGCCAGAGATGAAAACAAGTAATCCAGGTGTTTTCTGTATGTGTGTTCATTCTGGGAAAGAAGGGAGGGAGCTGATGCTATTTTTTATTGCAGAAGAAAGACATGTAATAGAAAGAGTTTCCTCTCAGTCGCTGCTACAAATGCTCAAATGCTTTCATGGAACTTTCTCTCAGTTCACTTGTTTCTGATTTGACACTTTTGTAAATTCCTCAGCTCAGTAGTAAAATGGACATATGCAAGGACCCTTTCTCTCTGTTTTTCTTTCTCTATCTGCTTCTTTGTAAACAGTAAAAGAGATATTTAAATGGACCTTCCTCTTAGCTGATGGAGACTTGGAAAACAGCTGTCTCCACCAAGAAATGTTTTTCTTTCATTTTTCAGTGAATCTTCTTATATAATATGCTACTGTGGCTGTCCGTTTGTCTGTCCAGGATTTTAAATCACATGTAGCTCACAAACTGTTTGACCTATTGACCTGAAATATACTACGTGACCTCTACTATCTGTTTTCGGGATGACGATTGACCTCCAAGGTTATTCCATTTTTTGTTTTCATTTTTTTTAATTGTAGAAACAACACTCGGCAGTGGGGCAGCCACATGGTGCATGTGCATGGCCGCCATTCTCATCCCTACCACCTTCACCGTCACTTTCCATACCTCTTCATATCTTAAATCATTTTTGAGGCAGAGTGAAGACTTAAGTGCCAGCTTAAGTGAAAAATTAAGAAAAATTTGCAACACAAACACTGACTTAATCAGCTTTAACGCGAAAAGATGCCGACGAAAGAAGAGAAGAAGCGGGCTGCTAGGGTGGAGAAAAGAACAGCTGCACAGGAAGCAGCAAGCGCATCAAACTCTGAGCAAATGAATGCTAAACATACAGAGAAAGAGTAAGAAAACTATTAATGCTCAAGTCAAGTGTATTCACTGCACGTTATCGTGCAGTGCTCCCTTACTGGTAATCTATAATTTGCAACTAACAAAAACAAAATACCTGGGTATTGTCATCCAAGTCTGAATGAAGGCTTGACCCACCCAGGTTGTATTATTATTTGTATCGCTTATATTTGTTGCTACTAGATTTGAAGGAAATAAAATATCATTTTTAAATGAAAACTTATATCAGTTGTCTCTGTTTGAATATTAAGATCATAGCTGAGAATTTAAGATTGTCCATTGTTTATCTAATTGCAGTCCCTCAAGACCACAAGATGATACCATTGTGAAGCCATCTATTGGTGGTAAACGTACAGTATGTTGAAGTAAAGAACTGAAATTAAAAGACTCAGCAATCAGCTCACCATAGATGTTCCTAAGATTTGAATACTCGGGGTGCAATAAGGACAGTGAGACAAGTAAGAGGTTAGAGGTAACAGTTGTATAGCTGGCTTTGACATTTATTCCTATCTTCAATTAAGAAAAGAACCTAAAAGTTTAGCTGGTATTTTTCTTGTTAGGTGCATATCATAGGTGATCTGATAACATGGTAGAACAATGTGACATCCCTCAGACAAGAAGGTAAATGGTTCGTCATATGTGGATCACAATATCAAATATCTCCCTGTAGTTTTACTTATCTATGAAATCTTTAGAAGATCAGCACAATGTAACATATGCTCCTGTAAGTATAGACTGATAAGTTCTTTTGAGTAAACAGGGCACAAGACATTTAAAATGTGCATAAGAAGTATTTTGAAAGTCCTTAACAGGTAATCATCATAAACAACAAAGTAAATATAACAGTTCTTACATATCTGCTCTTTTTCACAACCCTAATTATCAATCAAATCTCTAAAATGTCTTATATAAAGTAGTACATACAAGCATGACATGTTACCTTCTGTCCCTTTCTGCTAGATTTCTTTACTGGATGAAAGAAAAACATTTTGGTGCTCTAAGTTAATATTGTGTGTGTGTAATCTCAAAGCATGTGCACATAACAGAAGGATGGACAGTGCAGCTTATATATTGGCAGCTCAGACATTGTGACAGACATGAAAGAGTCTGGAGATGCCATGGTGAATGTTATGCAGCCTGCAACATCATCCAGCATGACTGGGTCTGCAGTGGGTCAGTGATAGTCTAGGGAGGCATACCTTGGAGGGTCACACAGACCTCTACATGTTAGGCTACAGGACCCTGACTGCTGTCAGGTACTGGGATGAAATTCTTAGAGTTATTATCAGAATTTATGCTGGTGGAGTGTTTCCCAGGGTTCCTCCTGGTGCAGGTCAATGCCCAGCTTCATGTGTCCACAGTGTGTAGGCAGTTCCTGGATGATAAAGGTATTGATGCCACTGAGTGACTTGCATATTCCCAGGCCTGAATCCCATTGACAACTCCTGGGACTTTATGTATCGGTGCATCCAATGCCACCAAGCAGCGCCACAGACTATCCAGGAGCACACTGATGCCCTGATCCAGGTCTGAGAGAAGATCCCCAGTACACCATCCACTGTCTTTTCAGGAGGACATTGTCAGGAGTTCGTTCAGGCATGTAGGGTACATACACACTACTGAGTCACATTATGTGACTTTGGTTTTTGATGTGATGTTGAATCCAGCCCTCAATGGATTGGCGATTTTGCTTTCCATAGACTCTTGTCACACTGATTTGTTCTCAACGATTTACACAGTATTGCACAGTGAAGATGCTTCCACTTGAATATTTTGTTCATCAAGATCTAATGTGTGATTTAAGAATTCCGTTAATATTTTTGAGCAGTGTATAAAACTACTTAAGCTGTTGCTTTAAGTTTTAGGGATGTTTCATGCCACATTTACTATTTATGTCTAATGTGATATCCTTCTGAGAAGTGTCAAGAAGCATAAAGACTATAGGACTTCTTTAAGTCATCCCCTCTAATAGTGGAAGACAGCTCCACAGTGTTAAAAATGGACAAACTTGAGCTTTGAATATGATTTAGCATTGCATTCTCAAAGTCAATCAATTCAATTAAGGCTTATGTAATAATGGACGAAGGACAAACACTATAAGGCAGGAAACAGCCTTTGACAGAATACTGTACCAGTTCATCACAGTGCCTACCCCTGTACACACCCACAGTTACGCTCATACAGTTCGAAAATAATCTTAATAAAAAAACAGAATTATTTATTTTTCCCCTTTAAATATTTGGTTTGAACAAAAGTATCTTGTGAAATTTAAATTTCTGGCAAAGTTATATGCTTCTTTTTCATTTAAATTTAAGTCTGATTTATCATATCACCTGGCAGAAAATAAAACTGAAATTGCATATACACCTGTGTATGTTTTTCCACTACTTTAGATGGTAAAAGACTCCATCTCTCAAAGTCATCACAGTATATCTTACAAATAAAATAGATTTCTGCTCATTTTAATGCCTCACAAGGGCATAAATGTCAGTGTTTGACAACTCGATGTAAATCAGCTTAGAATGAGAATGGCAGGCTTAAAGGCAGGGCTGAAAAGAGAACCATTTCCCGTTCAAATATTTATGCTGCCTTTTCTTGTAGTTGTTGTCCCCAAAGGAGGTTGGATGTCAGAGGCTTATTACAGTTACAACACCCACATTCTGGCGGAACTTGTTAGAGTGACTGCCTGATACATTTTTGGTACAGACATATGAGTGTACTCAGCACTACGATTATGAATAAAATGGCTGCTTATTAAAAACAATAGCAAATGCAAATTTTCATTTAGTATCTATGTATGACTCATATATGACCCAAATGTCCTATAGTTAAAATTAAAACTTACTGTACTTATACTGTACCAAGTAATTAAACATTCAAAATGTTAAACACAAGAAGGATCATTCAGAGGACTTTAAAAGACAATGTGTTAACTGATTTCAAAGTCTTATCTACCATAAAATCCAGAGTTTATGGCATTCTTTGTGTCACGAAATCATAGAAACATCAGTTACAAACATAGTTCCTCACAGTGTAGCTGCGTTTGTTGAATGTTTTACAAAATTTAGAGTTTCATAACATGTTAGCTTACAGGAGGTAAAAGATTGTACTATTGTCTACATAATTATGCAAAGCATATATTTTATTAAAAAAATGTTAACATTAATGTTAACTTTCTAAGATTTGCTCTTACACATAGTAAGCAAAAATGTCATTTGATGATGTTTTGTCTTGGAAAAAATTTTCCTCCATTTCAAAGACGGCATTCATAGAGCCCAGATGAGAATGATCAACATTTCTTTATTTACACAGAATTATGTGCAAACGTCTCAGTCCATGGAGTGACCAATCGATTAAACAATTAATCTGCTTTTTTACTTTTTTTCTGATTACATCACCTCATCTCACTCTTAATATGCTGAACTTTATTGCCTCCTCTAGTAAACCAACGCCCCCATTAATTTCAGACTCATGTCGATCCTCCCTTAATTTTGAACACCTCTTTGTTAAGAGAGGTGTTTTGCGAATTGTCCCATTGATCTTATCACTGCTTCATAGGAGAGGTGTTTGGGCTTTCCCATTAGTTTTATCCCTGCTTTCTGGAGAGGTGTTTGTTATTCATTTACCTCATTCTAACCTTGAAAATGATATTTGGTAGTTTCTTTAAGACGGGGCAGTTTTAATTTGCATTTAGTTAATCCTTGAGTTACACTCAATCCTTTTCATTATGTTTGATAGTTCATTCGGCTATGGCATCATATTCATACTTGTAATAAATTGTAAAAAAACCTATTATATACTAGCTGTGTAAGCCAGTGCTGTAAAAAGCCAGGGGTCCTAGAAACTATTGAAATCGTCAGAGAAAAATTGAAATGTCAGGTAATTGAAAGGAACTACTCTGTGCATCTCTCTCCTAGAAGGATTCGTTTTGCCGACGTGCTTGCATCGGTTGTGTATTAGTGGCTAAGCGACTTTGTCTTTTTTCGGAGGTTTATTTTTGCCAACATGCTCCCCTCTGTTCTGTATTAGCAATGGGAGGAAAAGTAAAAGGGATACCATTTTGCTGATGTGCTCGCCTCACTTCTGTATTAGCGGCTAAGCAAGTGACTTTTTTCGGAGGTTTTGTTTTGCCAACATGCTGGCCTTGCTTGCGGTGGATGTGGAGCCCTTACCCAGGACAGACACACAAACTGCCATGCGTAGCCATTATATACAATATTAAATAAAAAATAACATAGTCTCAAAAAGTTTTTTCATTGTATTATCTTATGAATGTCCAACATCTGAAAATAAAGGGCGCGATTGAGCACTGGTTTGCACTATCTAGGCCGGAGACCTTGGTCTGGATATCAGATAGAGTTCCAGGATGAATGATGGCTGGATATTCTCCTCATGTCCATGTGCATCCGAGGTCCTGAAATAATATAGTTTTTTCTGACATGTCAAAGATGTTCACAATATTGGTGACTATATTTGTCTGATGCCTTTTGAGTGTGTGACGAGTAATATACAACCCCAAATCAGAAAAAGTTAGGATGGTGTGGAAAATACAAATAAAACAAACCCACAGTGAGTCTTAAATTTGCTTTGAGTTTTATTTCATTGCAGACAGAACCCAAAATAATTCATGTCTAAACATCCATTCCTGCATTTCACATTCAAAAAAAGTTGGTAAGGGGGCAAATCAGGGCCAGAAATGAGGTAAAAAATTAAACAATGATGTGATTTCAAAGAGGTGATGACAACAGGTGATTGTAATCATGATTTGGTTCAAAAAGCAGTATATATACACTAAAAGATGAGTCTTTGAGGAGCAAAGATGGGCAGAGGATATCCAGTCTGCCAACAAACGCATGAAATAATCAATGAATTATTTAAAAACAATGTTTCTCAAGTGCGGCACAGTGGCGCAGTGGGTAGTGCTGCTGCCTCGCAGTTAGGAGACCCACAGTCCAAAGACATGCAGGTTAGGTGGATTGGCGATCCTAAATTGTCCCTAGTGTGTGCTTGGGGTGTGTGTGTCCTGCGGTGGGCTGGTGCCCTGCCCGGGGTTTGCTTCCTGCCTTGCGCCTTGTGTTGGCTGGGATTGGCTCCAGCAGACCCCTGTAGTAACCCTAACCCTAATGGATGGATGGATGTTTCTCAAACAAAGATTGGAAAGAGATTTACATACTTCTCCCTTTACAGTACATATCATTAAATGTTTACTAAAAGTAATTTCAGTGTGTAAAAGGAAAGGGTTAAAGCCTAAGCTGAACACCTACGATCTCCTATCCCTCAGACAGCACTGTATCAAGAACTCATCAATAGCTGATATAACCATGTTGGCAAGGGGATCAGAGTCATCTGGGATGGACCATCACACAGTTTAAACTTCTATTGTGGTTATGTGAATCAGTATTTTAGATCTTTTTTGGAGGAAATGGACACTGTGTGGTCCAGAGCAAAGACAAAAAGGACCATCCAGACTATTATCAGCAACAAGTCCAAAAACCAGGGTCTGTCATAGTATGGGGTTGTGCCAGTGCCCTTGGCAAAGGTAATTTATACTTCTATGATGTCAGCATTAATGCAAAAAAGTACATTGAGATTTTAGAGCAACATAGAGCAAAAATACAACAGCATACTCCTGAAACACTTCATCACTTAGTATCCTCAGTGCCAAAATGTCTTGTGTTGTGGGAAGGAATCCCGACTTTACAAAGTGGTGAATGCTTTACTGTTCCAACTTTTTTGGAATGTCTTGCAGGCCTGAAATGCAGGAATGGCTGTATATTAACAAATAAAATGAAGTTAACCAGACAAAACATGAAATATCTTGGGTTCATACTGTCTACAATGAAATACAAGTCAAAGTAAATTTAAGAATAACTGCGTTTTCTCTAATTTGTCCCACCTTTTTCTTATTTGAGGTTGTATTATATAACACAAGTCTTATGTTGAAATGCATAGTGGATGCAACTATTATTTTGAAATGTTCCCTGTATGTGTTAAATGTTTTATTGGGTTACTGCATAAAGAAATTTTTATCTTACTTATCTTAGCAGAATTTAGCTTAGTTCTGAAAGTGATATAACAAACTTGGACCTCTTTATGCATCATCTGTTGTCAACTTCATCATTTTATGCAGCTAATGTAAAAATATCATTGTCTTTTGCCAATATATTATGTATGCGCAAAACCAAAATGTATTAATTGATTCAAAATGTTTGATGTTTAAAAGCATATTTTACTGTCCATCTGAAAACCACACAGAAGAAACATATGCAAAATGATAATGCAATAACAAAACACAACATATTTATTATCTCCCCAAGGGGTTGTCTTTATCATTTTTCTTGTTTTTTGCTGTGATGAATGATAGAAAATCACATAAATCTTACCATGAATCAAACATAAAACAACCTCCCATTGTAATTACAGGAAAAAAATGCATAATACCATTCATTTCCAGATGAGGCCCACTTTATATCAGCAGTTAATTTAAGAAAGTCTTTAGGAAACTGTTGGTTTCGAAGCTATGAATTTTTCTTTCAAGTGGGATTTAAAGCAACTGAAGGAAATTGCAAGCATAACATTTTTAACCAAGACTCTTGAATACCTGAATATTACTAAGTTCATTTCTCAGTCACCTTTAAGGTCCTGACACCCACGTTCAAAGTGAGTATATAGACAAGATGTGCTTGGAAACATAAGGCACATTGGCTGCTGGACACAAACATTATCTTCTATCCATCCATCCATTATCCAACCTGCTATATCCTAACTACAGGGTCCCGGGGGTCTGCTGGAGCCAATCCCAGCCAACACAGGGCACAAGGAAGGAAACAAACCCTGGGCAGGGTGCCAGCCCACCGCAGCATTATCTTCTATCTTATCCTTATTCTTTGTAATATCTTTCACTTGTCAATGAAAAATGGGTATGGTTATTTAAAATACACTATACGAAGAAAGAAATAAAGAAAGAAAGAAAGAAAGAAAGAAAGAAAGAAAGAAAGAAAGAAA
>JANRMT010062807.1:57385332-57395923 GCA_026402145.1 Polypterus bichir lapradei | reverse complement strand
AAAGAAAGAAAGAAAGAAAGAAAGAAAGAAAGAAAGAAAGAAAGAAAGAAAGATTAGAATAAATTTCAAAAATAGCAAAAAGTGTCTGTCTTCACGATGTGTGGTGTCATTGGAGGTTTTGATTGGTATAAATGTTAGAGTCGAGTGACCAGAAGGAATACTCCTGGTTAGAGAGGACAACAGTACAATTTTAATTGTGTCTCCACAATGATATTATCCATTTAAATTTTAAAAACTACAAAATAAAGCATAGGATTAAGTCCTCTTCAAATATCTTTCTTTTTCTCCTCATAACAATGTTTGTTATAAGCCAGGAGACTGCATACACAGTGGTATTATTGCAATAGCTAACTTTAAGAGCCTTTTCTGCTGTAGTGTTAACCTTGGAAAGAACAAGTAGCTCCAGTCAGGCAACGTGCTGTATCCATGGTCAGAAATGTAGTAAGCAGGAAGATGATCCAGATTTATGATGTGTAGTAACTTGAGAACAGTATGATATGATTATGCTGCTTGCTGAAGCTTACAGTTTATCTTTAAGCAATGTGCTGTTTGCTGTGATACTGTATTTTGTTTTCAGTAAATTAGATATAGCACAAAACAGGATTTGACATCCTAAAAAGTTCTCAAAACCATTTGTGCTCCCCGGTGCTGAGAATGCTCACTGTGCAGAATATCTAGCTAGTTCTGTCTACAGGGGATAGGGTGGGTTTTTCATGATAAGAACAGTGAGGGAAAACCTAGTAAGATAACCTGCCAATCAGGAAATCAAAGGATCTTTCAAAGGAAACCTAAATGTGAACGTTAAACAAATCTATATGTTTTAGCACTTAAATAACAACAAAAGAAACAATGCACTGAAAACTCTCAATATCCAGATCTCAGATAATTAAGAGAGATGTGCGGTCACGTCACATGCAGCATATCTCCCAATATCCATCCATCCATCCATTAGCCAACCCGCTGAATCCAAACACAGGGTCACGGGGGTCTGCTGGAGCCAATCCCAGCCAACACAGGGCACAAGGTAGGAAGCAAACCCCGGGCAGGGCGCCAGCCCATCGCAGGACACACACACACCAAGCACACACTAGGGACAATCTCCCAATATCTTCTGGGTAAAATCTCCATGGACACTGCAATACTGAAATGGCCACCCCCCAATATAGCATTGTAAAAAAACAATACAAAATGATCCCTTTTTTATAAGCATTTAACACAGAATAACACCAGAAATAAATTCTCTGAGGGAAAAAACTAAATTAAAAGGGCATATAGCTTGTTCCCACAAGATGCACAAAACACATACAAATTTAATAAATAATGTCCATCCTAACACTTGTTATATTTAATCCAGGTTTCCACCCTTGGCTTATGTTTATATCCTTTTTAAAGTCTTTTGTTCATTTTTGATTCTTTGATTATGTTACTATTGTTTTTTTTTTTTTGTCTAACCATGTATTCTATTTCATGTCATGACATTTTTTAACTCGCTTAATCCAGACCATGGTTGCAGGGGTGCAGAAGCCTATCCCAGCTAGCGCAGGGTGCAAGGCAAGAACCAGTCCGTCACAGGGTGAACAAACACACATATCCACTAGGAACAATTTAGCATCATTAATTCACCTAATTAATGTCTTTAGACAGTGGGAGGAAGCTGGAATACTCAGAGGAAACCCACACAGACAAGAGGAAAACATACAAACTCCATGCAGGGAGGACTCGGGATGAGAACCTTGGCCTCCTTACTACTAGACAACAGGATAACCAATGTGCCACCGTGCCACCCTTATTCTATTTCAGTTCTATTTTATTTGTTATTATAAATATATGTAGTTTCATTAACATAATCTTCTGGTATGCTTCTTATATTTTATGGGTGGACTACCAAGACATAGACATAGAAATAGACATTTCACAGGATTCATCACATCCCGGTCATTGCCTCTTCCAGCTTTTGCCATCAGGCAAGAGATACAGAGCAATGAAAACCAGGACAAACCGCCTTAAAAACAGTTTTTTATGCAAAAGCAATCATGGCCCTGAGCTCAAATAAAACTGCTCCATAATATTCTCTAAATGTGCAATATGGACCTTAAATCAATCAGTGCAATTTGTGTATATGACAAGTTTAATTTGTATATATTTGTAATGTACTTTTATTACTTTTCCTTTTCTTGTTTTTTAACTTCTGTGAGTATTGCTTTGTTTCTTTGGATTTACTGGTTCTGTTGACTATTTTTCCTCTCTTTTATATCATTTGTTTAATAAACCTTCTTTTATAAAGAATCCTGTTCTGGATCTGTCTTACACAAAGAATTTCTTTGGGGGGGCTTTACTCTGCATAGTAAGATATTTGTGTATATTGTGACATTCCTAAACACCTTGCAGAGTCTTTTAGTCTGCGTTTTACCAGGCTAAAGCCTCCCAGTTTCCCATGGGGTGGAGCTTAGTTTTGGGCTGGCCAATTGGGTTTCTGTTCTGGTTTTAGGCTCAATGGCTTTTCTTTCTTGGGGGCACTGAGTCATAGAAACACCAGCTCTATTATCAAAATGTTAATAATCAGAATAAAAATCTGTTTCATTGCTGGGTGCTCTCTCAAGCACTGCTATTATAAACTGCCACTTAGTTGCTACTTATTAGTGCATAAACTATTCCAGTGCAGGAGTACAGTCTGACAGTTAGTCTGTAGCTGTTCCTGCTCACCTGCTACTGAATGAGCACAAGACTAGAAACTCTGGATTGGTGAGGTTTTCCAGTTGTAACAAAGTAGCATTCTAGAAGATCCACCAGTGTTGTGTACTATTTAGTCCCCTTTGTCAACATGTGTGGTCTCTCGTTATCACAGCATATTGATTTTGCCATTCAGTAAAATGGATTATACAGAACAATGGAAAAATACTACAGTACTGCAACTAACTGTATAGTCTAATACAACTGCACAATTTTTGCACAGTACAAGCAGCTGGAATGAGACTTAAAGGGACTGATCACTATAATCTTGATATGAGGCATTGGACATTTTAAAGGCATAATCATACCATGAGAGGACAGATGATGGTTCTGGGCAATAAACACCCTGGATCATTTAAATGAAAGGAATGCAATTGTGTTTGCATTTTAAAATACTTTAGACTTTTCAAGGTAGACAGATATCTCAAACTTAAATTTGATTCAAGCTATTTCAGATACATTTTAATTTTAATCTGTCTTAATTGCATACTGAGAAATCTTATAACAACTTCTTTTCTCTCTTGTAAAATTTCAGAATTCTTCCTTTCACTTTCTTAATCCATTTTATCATTTACAAGATTATGGGAGACTCTTTTTATCTCAAAATATATTTCAGTTGTAGCAAATGTTTTTCTTTTTCAGAACAGCTTAAATAATTGTTTAACAATTTTATGTATATTTCCTGCTATTCATATGCATACACAATAGTTTAATTGGGTAGAGTATATATGGGTAATATGCATGTATCAATCAACATGAGAGTTTTACTGGGTAAATGAGTAAGTGCAGTATGTCCGTTACCTCCATATCAATCAGAAACTCCATACGTTCCACATGCTAGCTAGCCTCTGCGTATTGTGCATTATTCACATTGCATCTTACATCATGCCTCATCATACAGTATGTATACATGTGGAGTGAGCACTGTATAAGTGAATGCATTATACATGTTGTCACAGAAGGCTGGGGTTATTACCCAGCCGGGACATCTGGAAGGACCGGAAGGTGGCATTTATGTCCTCCGAGCCAGGAGGGGGCAACCACCCTGGATTAGGAGAGGAGCAAGGAGGTTCCAACCCGTTGGGACCCGTGGCCACATGGAACCCGGTAAACATTTACTTCCGCCACACCCGGGAAGACCGAGGAAGATCCTTCCGGGGCGCCCGGAGTGCTTCCGGTGCAAACAGCAGCACTTCCGCCACATCAGGAAGTGCTGCCGGAACAATGTCACCAGGAACTTGGAGCACATCCGGGTAGAAATAAAAGGGGCCGCCTCCCTACAATCAGGGAACTGGAGCCGGGAGTGGGAGCAGGACGAAGCTCCCGTGAAGAGAGAAAAGGCGGCCACGGACATTGAAAGAAGCCCGAAACAGGAGTGACTGGTGCTGGGAGCACTGTGTGCTGTGTACAGGACTGTGTATTAATGCTTAATACATGTGTGCTTTGATAAAGATGTGGTTTCCGACTGGTGGTGTCTGGGCATGTCTCACAATGGGCGTGCATGAAGTGTACATCAATGCAGAAAAATTCACAATGCCAATTTAACTGCTTCTCACAGCTCACAGGCATTAATCAAAATAAAAAAATAAGACCTCCACTATTTCTCAGCCTGAAATACTCATTTAATTGTGAATGATTGATTAATGTTTATAGAACAGTGCATTCTGTTGCTTACTTTATACACCAGTCAATTTTTACTTCAATATTATCGTTTTCATAATTTCATGTACTGTAATTAGATGGTATTGCATGATTGTTTTTGTTGGTGATTTTGCATAAAAAGTTTAAACAACTACAAGTGGAATAGCAGGGTTTCCTCAGGGTAAAAAGAGTGTGGTTAGAAATGGGAAAACAATTGTACAGCACTGTCAAGCATGATACACCATTTCTGTTTTCATCCTGTGTTTGCAACCCAGCAATGGTGAAGTCACCAACAATATGACAGTAGACATGTATGCAAGTTCAGCACATGGCTGCTTCATCTCTGTGATGTCATACTGGGTTTACAAAGAATTATGGAACGCTTGGGAAAAAGTGTTCATCTAAGCTTGTGAATATACAGGAAAAGTTTTTGCTGAAAAAAGTCACTGATGAACACAGCATATTTGCTGTGAAAAACACTTTAGTGAATTTCAACCATTAGCACAAATTGTGCTTTGCCTGTTCCACCTCCATTGACCAGTTTTCCTAGGGTACATATAACTGGATTTATAAGCCTCCTGAGAAAATTTAAGGATGGCACACAAATTCCCCTAACAGAGAAAGGTCATTCATCACCCTACAAAAGATGAATAGAACAAAAAGATTTAAAAAAAGATGGTCTAAATCATTTTTGAGACTGGCTCTACATTTTATTATAGTCATGTCAGGCTATTTAGTTGCCAAGCTTAATAGAATAGCATTTGACAAATAAATAACACCTTACTTAATAAAATATTGCAATAAATTCAGTAATAATCTAGCACTGAAAAAGGAAAATCATTTTATAAGCCAATCACTTCAAATACAATTTTTACAACAAATTACTTGTTTTTATATATAAAAGCCAAATCGATCTTTGATTATTTATTTTTCATTCATTTACTCTCTAAACGAAAGATAATGTATGCCTTTCAAAACTCAATCTCTAAATCTCCATAGTGAGATTAAAACTCAATGCATGTGTTTATTATTGAAATTAATATTTTATGGAGCTTTTATTACATTTCTTTAGCTTTAATTAATTTTAATTGCATTTTAATGAACTGTAGGTATAATTTGCCAATAAAAGCTGAGAGACCGAAAAAGCTAAATAATAAATAAAGAAAAAATGAATATTGATTATGAAACCAAAAATGAATTATATGTTGCTTTAAAATTACCATTGAATGGAGGATACTTAATTCAATTTCCAATATATTACTACAATATATACATTACAAATATCTTTTCTTAATTTTATTTAAAATCTTTAGATAGTCCTCTCAAAGAATTGTGCGTGGTATAGTGGAGGAGCTTGTGTGCCTCAGTGATCCTTAGAACTTTATTGTTAGGGGCTTATGCTTTTGATAGGGCTATTCATGGCAAATTAGTCAACAGGCAGGGACCCAACAAGCAGCAGTTCAAAATTAAGACTGATAATAATTCTGAATCTATCTTGTCAACTTTGTCCAGATACTGAGACTCACCCGGAGGCAATCCTGTCAGTCATATTTACTGGCAAGCACATCGTGGCTCGTCAGGCTTAGCCCAGAGAAGCAATGTGCTGTTGCCATGTAGTTTGAGATCACATAAAAATTAATTGGGTGATAAGTATGAATAGCATAATACTACACCTTGGAAGTGGCTCTTGGGACATAAAATGTAACATTTCAGTGTAGAACTCTTGCTCATGGGTGACCTGTCTCATAGGAGAGTCCCTTGGAAGTTTTAGATGTAATCACAAGGCTGGATTCATTGCTATTCTTGTGAAATTTGTATTGGAGCCAAAAAGGTCATCCATATCTGATTGTCAGTTGCATATATGCTGAGATAATACTGTGCTGTTTCTATTTATGCACATAACAAAGGATACTCATCCTTTTTAGTGACACAAGTGGCCGCAGTTCCTCAAATAAATGGTATTTGCAACTGATGAACAATTGCAATTGCGTCTTGAAAGTTGTGTTGCATATTTTGTAGAGAACTGACAAAGGTTGAAGGTAAAATGACCAAATTTCCTAGCATAATGTTTGTAGCTGCTTTTCTTGTGTTGAGATGGTAAATTAAGTCCTTTGTATTTTTCAGGGCAAAGAGGCCTTTGACTTTTCTCATTTTCAGCTTAGGTTATTTCCTTCACCTTTGGTATTGTAGTTAACCACATAATTTTGAAAATGTTTTCCATAACTATGAATTAAATTGAAATCTTTTCTGATAGCCAAATGAGACTAATGGTATACTCTATTAAGCAGAGGACCCCAGCCATTTTCACCTAGTCGAAACAATAAAGGATAGACCATCAGATCAACATGAGAGCTCAAAATGGAAAGGCATTTCAGTTGGTGTTGCTTGGAGTAAATTACTACATCTCTTTGTGTTGTTGATTGATCATTGTTTGTAGGGAAGACAAAATGGCAAAACCATTATAGCTCTTGTGTGAAATTGGTTATGAAGTATATTGTAAGTTTTTGAATTTTTCTGCCTATTGTTTGTGCTTTTTGTTTTTCTTCTTCTTCAAATTATCTCATACTTTTACATGATTGAGCATAAGGATTATTAGCGTCAATAAAATCTTGAAGAGTTTCAAGTAAATAAGGTGAAATATCTCTATTTGCCGGTCTAGAAAGTATTTTTCTAAGCACTTTAGGATTAACATTAGAATTTATAAAAGAAAACTTGGTGCGAGAACGTATATTTACTGCAACTCTGACCCATCTGTACACCACATTTTGGAGAAACAGGAAAATGACAACACCTTTGATCAAGTAGGGAAATGTAGCCAAACCAGCTAAATGACGGCTGCCATACATAATAATTCATAATACCTAGCCGTTTTTAGAATGTGCAATGATGTGATGAACAGATTAAACTTGTGATAATTAAGTGATAATTATGATGTACAGGCTGTATTTTAATTCCTTTTAAAGAGATGGTCAATGTTGTGTATTTGCACAGACAAACTTTTTTGTTTTTTTGTCAGTTTATATACAGTCATGATGCAGTCATGCACAGCCTCACACCACATTATGGTACATGTGCCAGCCATGAGAGGTACTTGAAGACGAATTTCAGTCCCGTCATTCTGTGATTCACCAAGTCATGGTTGTACTGTATATGCCACACCATAAGGTATCGACTGACACCAGGATCAAGAATCTTGTGCCAAGGATGCACAAGTTTTTGTGTGGTTCAGACAGACAACCCTTACAATTTTATATATGTAGACTTCATTAATGCTTGGGAAGTTACAGTCTACAGACTTTCTACTTTTACTTGGAACTTTCAGGGCTCATGTGCATTGAATGGTATGCCTGATCTAAATCCAAAGGTTGAATTGCTGTTGGATTTTGATGCTAGTCATGGATAGTATATTCTGTAATAAATACCATATTTGAGCACAGATTTGTCCATAAGTGTCCCTAGTCCAAGAAAACTTTTGTCTCAACTTTAGCAATTGACTTATTATTTGTGTCATCTTATCTAATCTGGATACCTGCTAAAGTAGAGGTGTAATGAAGTGTCCAAGATGGATGGAACGCCTATTGGACAAATATAAAAGGCTCAATTAGGCAGTAAGAGTGCAATAGAAGTAGTTAGTGAATGTCTCTGTTCCTGAGGACTTCAACTCACATATTTGAGCAAGCTTCCCCAATACATATAAGCTTAGAAACTTAGCAAATATGTCAGTTTTTCAAGTCTTTTTCTTCAGTTTTTCAGTTGTCGAGTACTGATCTGAACCTTCTATGTTTCCAACTCATGTTTCTGACAACAAAAGGGATCTGGAAAAAATAATTTTATTGCATATTCCTGGTAAAAGAACAGTCAATGAGGAGGTGAAGTGCATCAGAAATAGTAAAGGGGAATTAAGAAATGCAGTGAAATGGCGGATGCTCTAAATAAGCATTTTTCTGAGGTCTTCACAAGTGAGGAGGCAGATAACCTCCCAGCAGAAAATGGGACTAGTAAGGAGGTAAGTGAGTATGTATATACAGTAAACCCTTGACACATATGTTTAGGATGTCACTCCATACTTGGGAAATTATGAAGAACTAGAAAATGGCAAATATTGTCCCATTATACAAAAAAGGTGACCGGGCAGATCCAAGCAACTATAGGCCAGTAAGCTTGAATCACAGGAAAATAAATGGAAGGAATTATTAAGGATAAGATTGAGCAGCACATAGCAAGTACAGGAGTCTGTGTGAAAAGTCAGCATGGCTTCAGGGGCCTCATACATAACACCATGCATAGAATTCATACTAAGACATAGGCTACGGACAAAACTGAAAATGTGCACACGCAAAAAAAAAATCCAGTTGCATAATAGTGCGTGTACGGCAAGTTCCATGCACTTAATCTTTATAATTCCCAACAAATGTGAAATTTAACACATGTGCACGAGCTTGCAGCTCCACCCTGACTCCTCCCAGAATTCTGCAAATTTCAATTTACAAATCAATATAAATAGCTCCTTTCGTTGTGTTTGTGCAAAAGAGAATGGCAAAACCACATGGCAAAAAATAATTTCAGCAAATGTGAAGTGGAGGCAAGAGAAAACATACTATTTGTTGGCTTAAGCAGTGGTATAAGCAACAAAAGAAAACTGAGGGAGTGATACAACATGGTGGTGACATTCAAAAGTTCAAGTTCAGAAAGTCATACAGTGCCCAAAATAATAAAGAAGTTGTTAGATATTAAATGCGACATGAAAAGGCAAGTTGCAGCCCACTGCCTGTTTATTCTGTATCAGACAATATTATAAAAGCTGACCCCTGTGCTGAGGATGCAAATCCATGCTGTGATGGTGCTGCTGTGCCCAGCACATCTTCAGGCACTGGCTGCTCATACAGCTCTGCCTCGGAAACCACTGGGCAACCATCTGGCTGTTTGCTGACAGGCGCTGTTCTAGAGTCACAAAATGCAATAGTAGATGCTGTAAGAGATGTGGCCAGTGAACTAAGGAATATAAGGGCTTACTGCGATAACGACCACAAATTAAATGAATGTTAAAAAATAAATGCTACATCTGATTACCTGTTTTTACATTGTGTTAATTACATTCAAATGAACTTGTAACGCTGCCTGATTTAGCTGATCATTTGGTAGGACAGGGTCAAGTTGTATGCCACATTATGCAGCACGCTACATGTCTGCACAATGCGCCATACTTTCTGTGGATCATAGAGCAGCACATTAATAGAGTGGAAATGTTTTCAATTTACACAAGCAAATTCATTCTCTGAAGACACCTTTATAGTGTAGTGTCGGCACAGAGCGCCACAATGGATAGATTCTCTGCTCTTTACATAGCTCTTTGAGGAGACTTGCTATGCTTAAAAGTACTGCTTGTCTTTGCCACACCTGTGACTGCAGAGTTGCTGTTTCTATAGGCTCTCCTGCTACAGAATATGTAATGCCAGCTCATTCTTTTGGTGATTCATCCCTGGCTAATGTAACTTGTCCCGCATCGTTGCAATGTATGTGAAGCTGGCCACTCCGATAACACTTGGAAAACTGGACGTTGCTGTGAATTGCACTTTCATTTTTGACAGTTCAACCACAGCGTAAGGAAATCTTATGTATATGAATGACAAGTGGATAATACCATCCTATACAACTGGCATAGCGCAACTAAGAGATGTTGGTGAACTTCTTGATCATCAGTCAGTTCACGCTGAAAAGCTCCTGTGGCTAAAAACCTGACAGTGGACAGAACTTGCAAATGAGCAGGTAGAGCAAAATTGCTCAAAGTCTGCCTTTGTAATGCTGGCGCCAATTCAGCACACAGCTCCAAAAGGATAGCTCTTGAAAACCAAACTTGTCTTAGAAGCCAGTCATCATCTATACTAATAAAAGGCAAAGCCCTCACTCACTCACTCACTCACTCACTCACTCACTCACTCACTCACTCACTCACTCATTCACTCACTCACTCACTCATTCACTCACTCATCACTAATTCTCCAACTTCCCGTGTAGGTAGAAGGCTGAAATTTGGCAGGCTTATTCCTTACAGCTTCCTTACAAAAGTTGGGCAGGTTTCATTTCGAAATTCTACGCGTAATGGTTATAACTGGAAGATGTTTTTCTCCATTTACTGTAATGGAGATGAGCTTGAAACCCGTGGGGGCGGAGTTTGACATCATCACGCCTCCCACGTAATCACGCAGTACGTAGAAAACCA
>JANRMT010062807.1:57370335-57385232 GCA_026402145.1 Polypterus bichir lapradei | reverse complement strand
AGCGAAACAATAAGAAGCGAGCGAGTGATATATACAACCATATTCATGAGTTCTGCTACTTCGGAAACAAAGCACAGTGTAAACCTACACTTTAAATTAAGTTCATAGACAGGCTGCCGCTGGCGTTTGTAATTTAGTGCCTGCCCATATAAGGCCGTCCGTCAGCGGCAATCCAATAGCAAACTGCCACGGGTAAATATTGACGGGTGAAGGACTGTGCTTATGCAGAGGAAGTTACATAGTCAGGGTGGTGTTTGGCACAAACTCAGCGAAACTGCGACAGAAAGTTTTAACTACCGGGACTTCGGTAGCATTAGATACAGCCATGGACATAGCACGACATGGCAACAGCACAGCTGGGAAAGTTCGATGCCTATACACCGAGCGGCTCACGTGAACTGACGCAGTGCACAGACAAAAAGCAACAGTTCCGAAGAGCGCTGAACAAAAACCGAATTACACAATTGAAAAGGCAGCAAAAAAATATGAAGCGTCTGATAAATACAAGATAAGTATGTAATAAGTACAGCTACTGCAGAAACAAAGCACACGGTGGAAAAAGTGAATGTCCCGCTAAAGGAAGACAGTGTTAAAAAAAAAACCCGTGCATGCAGTGTGTCAGGTCTCAGATAAAGAAGAAGACGAGCTGTTTATTGATGCAGTAAGAAACAAATCTTTTTCATAGCTTATTTAACACACTACGTCTCCGCTGCGATACGCGGGTATATATATATGTATATGTATATATATATGTATATATATATACCCCGATCTACATACTCGAATAATGAATACTTTATTCGCAATCAATGATTGTTTTGGTAAAGCCATACTCAGTGTATTCATTAGATGAACGGTAAAAAACTAAGAGCGAGGGGAGGGTCACTTATTGAGGCATACAGGCAAAACCACATTAGCACGCGGGCTCGATGTACGAAAAAATATATCTTTTCAAGTTCTATTTAGTCCATATGTGTCAAATTCAAGGGCCACGGGCCACATCCGGCCCGGCGTGTAATTATATCCGGCCCGCGAGATCATTTTATATACTGTATTATGGTTATTAATGGCCCGGGTATATGAAGCGCTGGTAACACAATAAACTACAGATCCCATAATGCAGCGCTTCACCTGCCTTGTCGAACACTTACCGCGTTAGTCAAGTCTAGCTTGCAAGTTATTGCGAAGCTAGCCCACACGATGCTTAAGAGAAAAGTTGATTCTGAAAATAGAGCCTTTAAAAACCGATGGGAGGCTGAGTATATGTTTACTGACATTGCCGTTAAACCCGTGTGTCTCATTTGTGGAGCTAATGTGGCTGTAATTACAGAATTTAATCTAAGACGGCACTATGAGACAAAACATCACGGTAACCTGAAAGACCTGAATGCAATGCAGAAGAATTAAATAAGAATCTGACACTTCAGCGGACGTTTTTACCCGTGCACAATCACAAAGTGATTTCAAGTGAAGCTGCTTTTATGGGAGACACAAATTCACCAGTGCAACTTGCCCCACTTTCCCTGTTGCCAAGTAATGTTGAACCAAGTCGTCACTACGGTGTTCCCAAATACGCACTTTGCTGATAAACTGAGCGCACGGCGCTTTAGTGACTTTGAAGAACAAAAAAAGTCCGTCTACATGCGGCTCGAACCTTGTGCATGTTCGGTAGCACATATCTGTGTGAGAAGCTCTTCTCAGTGATGAAGACTAACAAAACAGCACACAGGAGTCGCCTCACTCATGAGCACCTGCAGTCCATCCTGAGAATTTCCACAACACAGAACCTCACACCAAACATAAACGAACTTGTTGCCAAAAAAAGATACTAGGCGTCCAGCTCTAAAATGACATATGAGCAAAGACAACTGAATGATTTGATTTGTTATTGCTGAAAGGAACACATTTTATTTATATTTCCAGGTTTTGTTATGCAGCATGTTCATATTTGAATTTGTATAATTTTGACAGGATATATTTTTATGGAGAGCAAAATCTTTTGGGATATTTAAAATCTAAGTTTATTTTTTATATAAAATTACATAAGAGTAAAGAAATTTGAATGTTTGTTCTTTTAACGTTTACTTTATTTCTAACTTGTATAATTTAGACAGGATATATTTTTATGGAGAGCAAAATATTATAAGTTGTTTAAGGTTTGAGTTGATTTATTCAAGAATAATATTCCTGTCTGTTTTTACCATTCCTACCAAAGATATTTCTGTCGACTAAATAAAAATTCCTTCTATTTAAAATTTAAATAGAACTTGAACAAATATGATAGTTCATAATATCCACGCAGACTTGCATGTAAGAGCGGGAGTTATCCGTTTTAACAAGCAGCGTCTTGCACTGATACGAAATAGCTGTGTGTGTATATATGTAGATATGTATGTATATGTATATATATGTTTATATATGTGTGTGTGTATGTATATATATATATGTATTTGTGTGTATATATGTGTGTGTATATATGTATTTGTGTGTATATGTGTGTGTATGTATGTATGTGTGTATGTATATGTATGTGTATATATGTAGATATATATATGTATGTATATATGTGTGTGTGTATATATATATGTGTATATGTATAGATATGTATATATATATGTTTATGTGTGTGTGTGTAAATATATATATATATATATTTATATATATATATATATATATGACAGCAACACTCATCACTCACAACAGTGACAAAACAATTACATTGACAATCATGTTACGTTATTTTCAAAATGTTTCCTTTTCTTTTTCATTGCTTCTTTAACACACTACTTCTCCGCTGCGAAGCGCGGGTATTTTGCTAGTATATATATATATATATATATATATATATATATATATATATATATATATACAACAATTACATTAACAATCATGTTACGTTATTTTTAAAATTTTTCCTTTTCTTTTTCATACCTTCTTTAACACACTACTTCTCCGCTGCGAAGCGCGGGTATTCTGCTAGTCTTTTATAAATGCACACTCTCTTCTAATTCTTCGATTTGCGATGTCTTCTAACAATGCTAAAGCAGGCATGGTAGTTGGAATAGTTAGCCATTCCATGCACCATTATGTTCTTACAGAATGATTACAATCAAGTGAATTAAATTTGTAAACAATATGCAGTTAATTTCAGTGTATTTAATAAATCACGCGTCATTGATGCAAATCCGAAAAAAGGGAGCCCACACAGAAACAGTAGCACTGCTTTGACGCTTGGTGCCCCCAGTTTGCAAAACCGAGCAGAAAAGTGCATTTGCACAGGGTGAGGCTGCTGTGAAAATGTGCGGGGCTTTATGCCAAGTTTAGTTTTTATACATCTCAAAGTGTGCGTTGAAACAGACGTACGCAACATTTTTGTGCATACACACCGTTTATAAATGAGGCCCCAGAAGAGGAAGGTCATGTTTTATTAACATGTTTGAATGCAACAAAAGCAACAAAAGGGTATAATGAAAGTGGATCTTATGATATTATTTATCTGAATTTTCAGAAAGCATTTGATAAGTTGCCACATGTGTGGTTGGGCATCAAACTAAAAGAAGTGGGAGTTCTGGGTGATGTTTTTAGAAGGCTGCAGAATTGGCTCAGACACAAGAACCAGAGGGTGATGGTACAAGGAACCTAGAATTGACTGATTTCAAGAGTGGAATTCCACAGGGGTCAGTGCTAGGGCTACTGCTGTTTTTAATATATGTAAATGATTTGAATAGGAATATAAGTAACAGGCTGGTTTGCAGATGACACCAAGATAGGTGAATTGGCAGATAATCTGGAATCCATTAAATCATTACAGAGGGACTTGGAGAGCATACAAGATGGGGCAGATTTGTGGCAGATGAAATTTAATGTCAGTATAATAAATAATTACACGTAGGTTTGAATACACAATGGGAGGTCTGAAAATCGATAGTGAGAAGGATTTAGAAGTCATAGTGGACTCTATGCAATGAACTGCCAGACAGTGTTCAGAAACCATTAAGAAGGCAAATAGAATGTTAGGTTATATAGCACGGTGTGTAGTATATAAGTCCAAGGAGGTTATGCTCAAGCTTTATAACACACTGGTGAGGCCTGATCTGGAGTTCTGTGTGCAGTTTTGGTCTCCTGGCTACAAAAAGGACATAGCACCACTAGAGAAGGTTCAGAGAAGAACAACTAGGCTCATTTCAAGGCTATAAGGGATAAATTATCAAGAAAGATTAAAAGAGTTGAGCCTTTTCAGTTTAAACAAAAGAAGATTAAGAGGTGACATGATTGAAGTGTTTAAAATTATGAAGGGAATTAGTACAGTGGATCGAGAGTGTTATTTTAAAATGAGTTCATTAAGAACACGGGGACACAGTTGGAAACTTGTTAAGGGTAAATTTTGCACAAACATTAGGACGTTTTCCTTTACACAGAGAACCACAGACACTTTGAATAAGTGTGGTAAACAGTAAGACTTTAGGGACTTTCAAAACTCGACTTGACGTTTCTTTTAGAAGAATTAAGTGAATAGGGTTGGAGAGCTTTGTTGGGTCGAATGGCCCGTTCTGGTCTAGATTGTTCTAATGTACTAATGTTTCTCATGGTAAGGATGCATTTTCTGTTTGTTTACACAAATTCACACTTAAATACAGAAGTAAATCAAAACAAAATGAACCACGTAGCACAAAATATTTACTGTGGATTAGTCTTATGGGAGAAAACCATCCCCTGGTGGTGTGAAAAGTTGTTGTGCATGTAGACTAAGTGTTGAGCTATCATGCATGGCTGGTCTCCTTTTAAAATGGCTGAATCTCATAATACTGATATTTTTTGTTCAAAAATGACATGTATAGACTTTTTCAATATTTGTGTAACTGCAAGACATGAATCAATACTCAACAACTTTCTGGCCTTGGAAAATAGACTTATTTGGTAAGTTTTTAAGATTTTCCTTAATGACCCACAGCCTGCAATGCCCAGTGCCACTATAGGCAAGATTTTTTTTTTTATTTATTATATAGTAAGAAATTAACTTTAAAACATAATTTTGTATGGAAATGCATATATAGCATTTTAGTGAAGAAACAACTTCAACTTGAAAAGCTCCGAATCTATCCTTTGTCTTTGACTAATAAAAACAGGCAAAAAATAATATGATAACTTTCTATAGTAAATAACATTTCAACACACTTTACAAGTTTTTTACATTTATCTTTTAACAACTGGAGCATGATTAGGGCACACAATTTGCCAGGGGTCAATTAATGAGCCAGAGGGATGGATTAAACCTACAACCTTTGGATTCCTTTGTCACCAGGCTATACCAGCTACCGACAGAGTAAATCTGTTCAAAAACTTGGTCTGCAAGGATTGTCCTTTATTCTTGCCAGGCAATTAATTGGAAGAAAATTGCTTCTGTTACTTTACTTCTGTACCTGTGTGTTTATTGAACTGTTACATGGGGTAGAAAATACATTAAGGAGAGCATTAGGAATACCCTGGTTGTCAGGGTGCCTTATGATAATTTCCTGTTACACTTCTTCATCTTGAAAAAGTGATGATACAGCTAACTGCATTTCTTTTTCTCTGTGCCATAACAAGATTATGCGATGGATGCCACTCTAGGGACATCAGCTCAATCCAGACAATTATGAACTGTCTTTTTCATAAGGGATCTTCAAAAGTGGTGTCAGATGACAATTTCATTAGTGAAGATTAAAGGCGGATATGAGAAATTACAGAACATTATTACACTTTGCTGCAGAGAAGATCCAAGTTGTCATAAGGGGTATGACAAGCCATGACAGATGTATTAAGAAGCGTGAGACTGGAAAAGAATTTTAAAGACTGTTTGGGAGAAAAGAAAAGTGCTTAAAGAGATAATGATCATCACTGATGTAGGCTGGTTGCTATTGGCCCAACTGGCCAAAATCCATATTATAAAATCCAAATCCTTATAAATATAAGCTTAGTTTTTATTATGTCATATCAAGTTAAAGAACTTTAAAACCACAGATATAGAGATTGGGCCATCAAAGCATATTAGAAGTATTTCCTAGTGCTAACACACTTGATAAAGCCTGGGAAAATTGAACTTCAGAAAAGAAAACACATCCTGATGGAGTTTTAAAAGGTCAATATCTGATTACCTTTCAGCAAAGGCATCCCAGTTGTTCCATTATTTTCCCTTTTGTCCTTGAGTTAAAGAAAGTGTGTACACTATGTCTAACAGAACAAAATATTTCAAAACAAGATAGGTACAGCAGAATTTTCCCATTGATATAATACAGATAAATACTGCCTCATAATTTTAAACACTTACAACATGTTATAGGCTTTCCAAAGGGAAAAAAATCTCATATACAATGTGATAAAGGAAGACAAAAAAATCTTTGTCACAATTATTTTTTCGGTTGAGTTACTTTCATAATATGTGGAAGAGAATAGTTTATGGCCATATGAGAGTAATTTAGGGGGAAGAGGTAATGCATGCTTAGGAATTTAAAATCTACTAACAGGTTTATGAAAAGTGTAAATGGGAGATTAAACAGCACAGCATTGGGCATTAATATAAATTGCATCTGTAATCTTCACCTTCTAATGAAAAAGGCCTAATCTCTATAAATATAAAATCCAATGTCTGTCTGTCTGTTTGCTTTTCACGAGAGAACTACTTATCGGATTTTCTTTTTTTTTCTCCATGATTTGCTTGAACATTACAGTTTGATTTTGCAACCTATCTGATCGCACTAAGTATCATAGTTTGCTTGTGGTACCAATTTATTTGTGTCAATCCAGGAGACACGCAGTGGGCCGAGGGGAGTGGGGCAGGGCCCTCCCACTCACGCGCCAGCCTCGGGGCGTAGCTTACATCCACTTAGCTAGCAAATGAGAGAACTACTTAACAGATTTAGATCTGCTTTTTATCTAGAATTTGGTTGATTTTGTGACTTCACTCATCGTGCTAAGAATCTTAGTTCGCTTGCATGAGTGATATATTCACACTAATCCAAGACAGAGGCTACGGGCCGAGGGGAGGGGAAAGCGTGACGTCAGGAGTCAGTCTACCTCTATGTTTTGGAGCGTAACTTGCCTCCGCTTGGCTAGTGATACCTTTTTGTTTATTGATTTTTAAAGTTTGTCCTGTTTCACTACTATGTAAGTGGAGCTGCGGGGGAACGGCTAGTTTATTATATTAAGACTACAATACACGGTATTGCATCTTGTATCATCAAGTTGTGTGCACCTCAACCCAAAACTTATCTTGACATGTTAGTTTTCTTGGTATTTGTTGTGTAAAAAGAATATTAGTACCACTGTCTCAAGGATCCAAAATAATGGATTCAAATCTAAGCTTGATAACTATAGGTGAGATATTTATTCAGCCTTGTTATAACCATATGTGTTTCCTCTGGGTACACTGGCTTTATCCTATTCTCCAGGAATGTGCAAATTAGTTTTAAATGTTTAATGGTGGGTGAGTAAATTATTGTGCCCTAAAATGGATCGGCATCCCATGTAGACTTGATTCTTCCCTGCACTGAATAGTCTAAGGATGGATGTAATCTCCTGTGACCTTATACTAACATAAGCAGTTTTCGAATATGTAAAAATTAACCCTCGGATTCAAAATATAGGATATGCTATGCTGTATACCAGGAATTACTGCTCTTGAAAACTGGAGAGAACTAGGCATTGCACAATATATGCACAATATAGAAATGCTGGCAGGACAATTGGTAAATACTAGTGAGGGGCAAGTTTCAATTTTGCAAAACTGATGCCAAAATTCATTTTGCAGGGATTTTGCAATTTTTAAATGAGAAATTTACTGTTTTTTGGAAGTTTTAAAGTATGAAATGAGGAATACTGCTCCCTAATGCATTGTCTTTACCTGCTGTGCAATGTATGGAATCTGTCTTATATTCTATTAATTACCCCTTGTTCACATCACCATGAAGGAGCGCAGTTCAGTTTTTTAAATATGTGACATGCTGCATATTTCCCACTTCAATATTCACAAATGAAAAAATATCAATGTACACATTAGTGTGTTCTCTCCAAATGGAAATATCATTACACAAGAAGCCTGCCCCATTAGATAGATAGATAGATAGATAGATAGATAGATAGATAGATAGATAGATAGATAGATAGATACTTTATTAATCCCAAGGGGAAATTTACATACTCCGGCAGCAGCATACTGATAAAAACAATGTTAAATTAAAGATTGATAACAATAAAAGTATAACAGACAGACAATAATTTTGTATAATATTAACGTTTACCCCCTCCGGGTGGAATTGAAGAGTCGCATAGTGTGGGGGAGGAACAATCTCCTCAGTCTGTCAGTGGAGCAGGACAGTGACAGCAATCTGGTCGTTGAAGCTGCTCCTGTGCCTGGAGATGATCCTGTTTAGTGGATGCAGTGGATTTTCCATTATTGACAGGAGCCTGCTCAGCGCCTGTTGCTCTGCCACGGATGTCAAACTGTCCAGCTTTGTGCCTACAATCGAGCCTGCCTTCCTCACCAGTTTGTCCAGGCGTGAGGCATCCCTCTTCTTTATGCTGCCTCCCTAGCACACCACCGCGTAGAAGAGGGCGCTCGCCACAACTGCCTGATAGAACATCTGCAGCATCTTATTGCAGATGTTGAAAGACGCCAACCTTCTAAGGAAGTACAGTCGGCTCTGTCCTTTCTTACACAGCATATCAGTATTGACAGTCCAGTCCAATTTATCATCCAGCTGCACTCCCAGGTATTTATAGGTCTGCACCCGCTGCACACAGTCACCTCTGATGATCACGGGGTCAATGAGGGGCCTGGTCCTCCTAAAATCCACCACCAGCTCCTTGGTTTTGCTGGTGTTTAGTTGTAGGTGGTTTGAGTCGCACCATTTAACAAAGTCTTTGATTAGTTTCCTATACTCCTCCTCCTGCCCACTCCTGATGCTGCCCACGATAGCAGTGTCATCTGCAAACTTTTGTACATGGCAGGACTGCGAGTTGTAGTGGAAGTCCAATGTATATAGGCTGAACAGGACCGGAGAAAGTACAGTCCCCTGCAGCACTCCTGTGTTGCTGACCACTGTGTCAGACCTGCAGTTCCCAAGACACACATACTGAGGTCTGTCTTTAAGATAGTCCACGATCCATGCTACCAGGTATGAATCTACTCCCATCTCTGTCAGCTTGTCCCTATGGAGCAGAGGTTGGATGGTGTTGAAGGCGCTAGAGAAGTCCAGAAACATAATTCTTACAGCACTACTGCCTCTGTCCAAGTGGGAGAGGGATTGGTGTAGCATGTAGATGATGGCATCCTCTGCTCCCACCTTCTCCTGGTATGCGAACTGCAGAGGGTCGAGGGCGTGGACCTGTGGCCTCAGGTGGTGAAGCAGCAGCCGCTCCATGGTCTTCATCACATGTGACGTCAGAGTGACAGGCCGGAAGTCGTTCATCTCACTAGGACGTGATACCTTTGGGACGGGGATGATGCAGGATGTTTTCCAAAGCCTCGGGACTCTTCGCTGTTCCAGGCTCAGGTTGAAGATGCACTATAGAGGACTCCCCAGTTCCAACGCACAGGCCTTCAGCAGTCGTGGCGACTCCATCTGAACCCGCTGCTTTGCTGGCACAAAGTCTCCTCAGCTCTCTGCTTACCTGGGCTGCTGTAATTGTGGATTTGGGGAAACTATCTCCTATGCTGGTATCAGCAGAAGAATGGGTGGAGGGTGCAGTACTCCGAGGCAAGAGTGGGTTAGGGTGGTCAACCCTGTTAAAGAAGTTGTTCATCTGGTTTGCTCTCTCCACGTCTCTCTCAATGGTGGCACCCCGCTTCGAGCTGCAGCCAGTGATGACCTTCATCCCGTCCCACACTTCCTTCATTCTGTTATTCTGCAACTTGTGCTCCAGCTTTCTCCTGTACTGCTCCTTCACCGCCCTGAGCTGGACTCGGAGTTCCTTCTGCACAAGCTTAAGCTCATGCTTATCACTGCCTTTAAAAGCTCTTTTCTTCTGGTTCAAAAGGACTTTGATGTCACTTGTAATCCATGGCTTGTTGTTAGCATAGCAGTGTACTGTTCTTACTGGAACTACAATGTCCATACAGAAGTTGATGTTATCAGTTGTGCAGTCAATAGCCTCTTCAATATTCTCATTATGTGACCCCTGCAGGATATTCCAGTCCGTAATTCCAAAGCAGTCTCTCATAGCCAGCTCTACCTCAGGGGACCACTTCCTGAATGAGCGTGTGGTTGTAGGTAGTTCCCTCACTCTTGGTTTGTAGTCAGGCTGAAGCAGAATCAAGTTATGATCTGCCTTCCCAATCTTCCAACACAATGAAGCTTTGTATTTCTTTTCTGACTTTGCTGCATCTTCAGTATTACTATCGCCAAAGCTGTAATCATCAAAATGGAGATCATACCAGGACACATCTGGTGGCTAAACAAAATGTCCACATGTGACAGAAAACTAGCTAGTGATTTTTATTTTTCCACTGAAGATCTGTCATTTAAATACTAAATGACAGGAAAATGCATGAGGAGTTGAAGCATGTCAATGCTTCCAGACAGAACTAAACGTATTTCTTCTTGAGTCAATAACACACATTTTGCTAGAAGCAAAAAGCAATTTGTTTCATTAATTTTTTGGCGAAGTGAAAGATGGTGTTTTACTGCAAATTTAATTTTATACAAATCATTTCCTTCATCACTATTAAACACAACTGTTAGCTCCTTAGTACAAATAACAGAGAGTACTACTTAGGGTGGATCAGATATTGTTGGGTTTCTGTCGTTCCTGTGTCCACAACAGAGTTGTTGTTCCAGGACAGTCATTCATTTTCAACAGAAATTCAACAATTTCAGAACATCATACTATATATTTAATTGAAAAAATGGAATACTGAGTAGAGTGAATATCTTCTAACTTTACAGAGGGGAGTGATTTTTATCTTTGATATTTCAACAGAACAGTCAATAACCATACTTATTTATATTGTGCAGGAGCTTCAGACACCTTACAGGCCTGTATCTTACACATTGAAGACTACTCCCTTATTTAATTAAGACAATCACATAAGAATCACAAGAGTAAAGGGAAAACATTTGTGCCAAAATGTGAATTTTGTTATGGCATTGTTAGACTCATTAAATGTACAGCAAATTCACTGAACTGTCTTTACTCATTTACAAAGCACACAATCAAAAGGTGTTTTTTACAGTTGGAGAAACAGTATATAGAGTAGCCACTCATCCATTTTCTAAACTGCGTATTCAGTTCAGGCTTGAGAGGAGTCAGTGCCTATCATGGAAAACTTTTTTTAAGGAGATAAATTTGATGTTTAAGAAGCATAAACATGTTTGTGTTTGAGAGATGATTCAGCCACATTTTTCACTTCTTTGGAAAAAAAACAAAGTCAATGAAGGACTGACTTTCTCCTAGTTTTAGTTAAAAGTCTGGGAAGTCATATTACCAGAAAAGAGATCTGTTCAAAGTGTAATGACAAAGCATTTCACTCAGATAAAGCACAAACTTCCACCCACTGCTTGATATCTAATGTTAATTCCACACCCTTTAAGTTCCAAACTGAATTCTCTAAAAATAAATAAAATTCTTGGCACACACTGCTGGTCTGTTTTTGCTTTTGTTCTTCTTGGCTTTGTTTTTCTTCTTTGCACTATCACCATCTTTGAACATTACTGCGTCAGATGGGTTTCGACTGTCTATTCTGAAATTTAACAAGTGATTTAAGTACTTCATCTTTCGTAATTGCACTACTCTCTCTTTTTCACTTCAAAATGTTGTTCTTAAATGTTGTGCTTAAGAAATAAGCTTAGAAGTATGCAATATGAAATTATTTATGTATAAGTATGAAAGTCTGTTAAGGGACGGACCAAGAAAGTACTCATATAAGCTTGATCAGTGACCAAAACCAGAGGGTTAAGGAGAAAATTTAAGAAGTTTTTAAACAAGCAAGAAATCAAATAAGCCTAAAAAAGAAAATTGCTCAAAAAGTTAATCTTCACTTACTGATGTTTCCTTTTCTTTGGAAAAATAAGCTCACATCTGGGTCTTTTAAAGACAGCCACCGTGATGTCATGCACACATACACATTTTGAATGCAAAATAACAAAACCTAAGCCTTCTGGCCTTTCTAAAGCTTCAAAGGTTCCTGAATGCAACATAGCTTGGTGGTCCACTAACTTACCTTTCACTGCCAAAAGGGACTCTGCTCTGTTGGAGCCCTTGAGTAAGGCCCTTAACCTGCAATTGCTAAGCGCTTTGAGTAGTGAGAAAATCGCTATATAAATGCAAAGAATTATTATTAAAGAATTATTCTCTTCAAACCTCTAACCATCCTTTCTTCTGCCAGTTAACCCTTTGTCACCAGCTACCTCTAAACTCGAGGAAGCTGTAGCTTATGAAGAAGATTTCATTTGAGTTCTGACCATACATCCGGTGTTATTTCTCCAAAGCTGATGATCACTTTTGGGGCACCCCAAACACTATAAAAGCACAGCTTGGATTTACTTTACTGCCAACCAGTGGCCTCAAGTCTTCCTACCATTGAGCTTGTCTCCTAGGACTGCAACTCCTATATAACCTTGTGGGATTTTGTAGCATGACCAAATCACCTTACTGCTGCCTTCTATTGGATGGGAGGACAGTTTTATGGTACCACAATGGTTGTCTTTTATTATTCTACTCTGCTGTCATGAAATTGTTCCTCTTGACATTACTACCAGGGTGTCCTCAGTGACTGCTCTGCCCAGTATACGTGGTGCTTGCTGTATTTTGAAGACCACATCAACCATACATGAAAATGGTTAAGGGAAAAATTTGAGTTCAAGGATTATTATGAGTACAAACAGAAAAGATTAGGGGATTACCATGAAAAAGGAAAAGTGAAACCGTAATCAGGGACAAGCCAAGGTCCAGTGATAAAATCAAAGGGCAAAAACAGGCATGGAAATGCAGGACTTAGGAAAGTTTAAACAAAACTTATCACCAGCCTCTTTAAATCTGACTATCACTAATAAGGAATTTGTTATATGTATATACACTGAGAAATACACATCGTTTTAACTGGATGTTATAATGGCTTTGGCTACAGTTACCACAGTTACGTACAGATTTCTGGTAACAGTTACAGTAAGCAAAAAAAGATGCTAAGACGCTAACAAAACTTTAACTACTCTAAATTTGTTATTTATTTAGAATTTCCATAGTTTAAGACCCCTGTACAAATGTCATTTACACCAAAGAAAGATTCATAACCAAAACAGTAGCTGATCCTAAAGGTAACAGACACCAAGCACATGTATAATGAAGAGAAGTTCAAAGAAGCAGTATAGAGATACACTGATGCTTGCTGTCATACATTGCTACTGCCAATGAGGCTGTCTGCATAAAAATAAAATCAATGATTTATCTGCGATTGGATCGCAGGACCCATCTAAAAATAAAGTAAGTAAGCATTACTGGAGGCATGTCTAAACTTCATAAATCTATATTATGTATCTTCAAACATATCATAATCGTCCTGAATTATGGCTAAGAGTTATGGCAGCATTTTAAAATTATTTTCTGTGAAGAGATACTGGACACAGTTTATCACTGCAAGTTTATCTTTATATGGTTTAGAGGTGACTGTTATTGTTACTTATTTTAATGGTGAAAGTTTGAATAAACCGAGATTCTGAAGAAATCTGAAAAGTTAATCATTTCAAACTTCTAATTACATCCTGAACTTATTACAGCTTTAATTCTTACAGCTTATCATATTGATTTCTTTGAATAACCTCTGTATTATTATTAAAGAAGTAAAAGATATAGAGTATAAGCCATTCAGATGTGTTTTGCATAGGCTTGTTTTTACCCAACAGGGTCGAGATGGAACAACACCTTATCAAGTAACCTAAAGTGAAAATGGTCTTAATTCATGCTTAGGTCAAAGTAAGACAATGGCCACAATATTGTGTGCACTCCATAATGCACTGAATATCATCAAAAGCATGGGAGAAGGCTATTGGCATACTGTAGGAAGACATGTCATGTTCTGACAGACTTTGTGCATTAGGTCACTCCACTGAGTCTGGACTACAGCCAAGGTTTCTGCAGACTTGCTGAACAGATGACTGTGTAAAAAATGGTTAGTCTTGAGTGACCACACTAGTGTGGGACCTACACTACAGGCTGGTTTGTCAGTCTGTCAAGTTACTGTATTTCAGATCTGTCACTCGTACTGCTGCTAAAACAGTTAGCAGATACAGTGACTCCATCAGTGACAGGAAAAAGATGTAAAGGCTCCATGCTGCTGACTATAGAGCTAGGTGACCTGTCAGAAGCCCTCTGTTTACACCTGCAGACGTCTAAACAAGTAGCAGGACATACCATGCCACATACAACGTCTATGGTTACAAGTGTCTTGAGAAATCAATCTGGTGTGCAGGCAGTCTTGGTTGCATTCTTTCTTATTTGTAACATCACAAAATACCTTCGGGATAGCCACATCTGGAGACATGACCCCCTGCCTGCCTATAGCCTGCAACTTTGTCAGGCCTTTCTGCAGGCATGGAATTATATCCTACAACTGTATATTTATAGACACATTGGCCCTACATACACCAGAGGTTTCAAACAGTGGTGGCTGCACAAGGCGGTCAATAACACATCAGGCTGGTGTTTCTGAGACATCATTTCAGAATTTTTTTTTATCTTTTATTGAATTTATTAGGGTGTTGTACCATGTTAGCCATTATGAATGTAGTGAAAAGTCAAGCAAAATGACACCTTTTATTGGCTAACTAAAAAGATTACAATATGCAAGCTTTCGAGGCAACTCAGGCCCCTTCTTCAGGCGGACCTGAGTTGCCTCGAAATCTTGCATATTGTAATCTTTTTAGTTA
>JANRMT010062807.1:57332654-57369935 GCA_026402145.1 Polypterus bichir lapradei | reverse complement strand
TAACTAAAAAGATTACAATATGCAAGATTTCGAGGCAACTCAGGTCCGCCTGAAGAAGGGGCCTGAGTTGCCTCGAAAGCTTGCATATTGTAATCTTTTTAGTTAGCCAATAAAAGGTGTCATTTTGCTTGAATTAATTAAAAACATAAAACATTACATACAATCAAGTCAAAACTTAAGAAATTTCATTTTCATTTCAGATTTGTAGTCATACTGTTGCTGAAACTGCCAGCAGGAAAACTACTTACACCAATGATGGAACAGTGAGGGAAAGGCACCATGCCACTAGCCATTAAGCGATGTACACAGTTCACTGTTAAAATTTGCAGTTGTTATTGTTTTCCTATCTTTTTGTAACCACCTTATTTTCCTGTTTTTCTAATTTGTTTATTTTTGTTTTTCAATTAAAGTTGAAATTTCAGTTTAACAAGTGTTGTTTTTCTTTTTTCGATTAGAACCTAAAATGAATCTTTACAAATTACACCATTAATATTCTCTTGTTCATAAATTATTGTTTTTGCTAGATTAAAGAAATATATTTTCTATATCAGATAAATGTACCTAGAGCATTTTCATGAAAAAAGCAATTTGATCCTGCAGTCAAGTTTAATAATTTTTATTATTTTAAAAGTAGATTATCTCTAAACTTTCCTATGTCTAATTCTGGTCAAGTCTATTATAATAAAGTAATGTCACTAATATGCAGCAAGCAAAACTGAAACTCATCCATGCTTTTTTAGACACTTTCACAATCCCAACCCCAGAACAGTGGCTAGGCTGATTCTGGGACTAATTATGAAAAAAGATTAAAGGAGTTGAATCTTTTTAGTTTAAGCAAACAGAGATCAAGAGGTGCTTGAATGCAGTTTTTAAAATTAGGCAAGGAATTAGTACAATGGTTCGAGACTGTTAATTTTCTTTTCAATAAGAACATGGGGACACAGGTGTAAACTTGTTATGGGTAAATTTTGTACAAGCATCAGAAAGTTTTTCTTCAAACACAGAACCATAGATATATGGTGTAGTGTGTAGACAGAAAGGTTTTAGGAACCTTCAAACCTAGACGATGTTATTTTGAAGAAATTAGGTGAATGGGATAGCTGTACATTGTTGGGCTAGACTGCCTATTCCTGTCCACTGTTTTTCTAATGTTCTAATTGAATTTACAAGTCAGCAAAATTTAAAAAACATACTGGGATTTAAAGATATAAAACATAACTTGGGCCTTATCATGCATATGTCTGACTTTTGTCTTTGTATTTTATTTTCAATTAAGTTTCATATGGAACTCCCAAAAGACTTTTAAAAGATAGTGGCTGTATATGTTTGACTCGACTTAATGTGGAGAAATCAGAATAACAGACTTATTGAGCTTTGTTGGGCTGAATGGCTTATTCACTTTAAAGTTGTTCCAGTGTTCTAATGTTTTAGATTCTGCACTCTGCTTTTCTGATCCTTTCACTAAACACATTATTTAAACTATCCCATTTGAGGAAATGATTTACAAAACCCAGTGCTATTGTCGTGGGCATAATGTATGATTTCAAAAGTACATCTTTATTCAAACTTAAGATAGATACAGTATATTGATCTGAAAAGTTTATATAAAAATAAACACTCTGTATTTTGAAAATTGCTTAATTAAGTACTTACTTATTATGATTAAGCATATTTCTATATAATGTTCATCACAGAAGGCATTCCCAAAGTGTACACATAGCTTTGCATCCATATTTGAAAGCAGGTATAATTAACCATATTTCACAGTACATACTTTTGTTTTTACATACCATTATAATTAATTATTTTCATCCTCCTTTTTACTTCCTCTTTTGTGTGTCCCATATATAATGATTTCATAATACTTCCACTGGAGTAACATTAAGAACCTTGATAGGTGTACATGCTTCACTGTGTGATTTAGAAGAAGTCATTTTATGCAAATTGATGAATTGTGCACTTCTTTGTTTAATTTTTATTTAACAGGGAAAGACTAAACTATGAAAGAAATTTTCATAACCATGTTTTATGAGAATACAATTTCAATAGATTAGGGATAGTCTGATGACTTATGTTAAACTAACCTTGGCATTTCTGTCCAGTCTCTTAACACTAGAATTACCAAAGCCTACGAAAAAACTCGTAAATCCATCCCACCTCTCCGTCAGCGTCTTTTGTCTTGTAAATGTGTCGATAAGCAGCAAGCAGCCTGCTATCACATTCCCCCACCACTGCACAGTTTTCTCAGTCTGTTTACCTGCGTGTCAGTTGCTTAGGGTTGTATAGAGTGAGAAGTCAAGCAAAATGACACCTTTTATAAATACTGTATCGTTATTTGGAACACATGCATTTCATGTGTGTTCCGTGTCTACAACAATTTATGTAAACACATCGTTAAAGCAGAAATGTTTTTCATGTTTTAGTAATAATTGACAAAATGTAGACATGAAGTGTATAATGTGTGAAGCCTGAAGTCCAAATATCAAGTAAACACTTTTACAAAAGGTACAAATATAACAGGACAAGAGCAATATATAAAATACAGCGACGGCAAAAGTGCGACGTGCATTCTTTCTCAGATGTAAAACCCTTGTCATCATCTGAGCTCACCTTTGTTATAGGATGTCTTTATTTGAAAACAGTAGTGTCAGTTTGGGGCAAGTGTGAACGCGACTGAGAGAATAAAACTGAATAAAAAAAAAACAAAGCTAACCTTTACAAGTATCATAAATTTACACTGGCTGTTACAGACTCAAATCAAATGTATGTTTTTATTCTAAAATAGGAAGAATAAGAGCAGCTCACTTCTCAAAATGGAGTCGTCCGGGGTCAAACCCGTGAAGTTTTGATTACCAGTCAACAGTTGGTACCATTGCACCACCAAAGTAGTCGTATCAAAAGGGTGTCAACCCTAACATGCACCAAATTCGAGATTCAACTGCACAGTGAACATGTTAACATTCTGATGGCATGGAATGTTTCCTAACTCAGAAGACAATTAAAAAAACGTCCATCTAGCAATATTTGTTCTGGCATATTGATTAACTGAAAAAGTAACCATACTCAATTAAGAATAACACATTAAAATAAATATAGATTGCTTTTTATTCTTCAGTATTATGGAGGTCCTGCTGTGTTGATCAGTCTGAGAGGTATGCAAATATTTTAAGTGAAATCCACAAAGCACTTGCCATTTTGACAGTATGTCCTATGATTGAAAATCTTGTATTATACTGGTAATAACTCCTTACTTTAAGGATTATCATCATCATTATTATTTTAATTATTATTCATTAGAATGAACCATAAATGCTTTACTAAGTGCCTGTAGCATCTATGTAGCACTGTGGAAATCTGATATTGTGATGAACCATTTAGGTTCTCTCCTTTGCCTTGCAAGTATAGGAAGCAAATAAAAGCTCCAATCACTTAATAAATATAAGAACTCAATTAATTGAAATTGGTTCATTATTTATCTGTGTCTTTTAGAATTGATTTAAAAAAACTCTTAATTCTATACAAAGCCCTGAATAATCTTACTCCTTTTTATATTAATATTTAATATTTTGCCTGTCCCCTTATATTATCAGTGGTAATCTTAAATGCTCAAACACTTTATTCCAAGAGCTGAATGTTAAAGCAGAGATGTGCCAGCCTTTTGCTGTTATGTGCCAAAAACCTAGAATGTTTTTACCGAAAGAGGTAAGCCAAGCTAATACCATGGAATATTTCAGAAAGCCCCTAAAACCACTCTTTATAATATGGCATTTTCCTACTTCTGATTTTTACACCGATTCTAATTGATTATCATCAGTACTGTAATATCTACAATCATTACTAACCTTTCTGTTTTCTTTTCCAGTTTTCTGTGGTGGCGTTTTGCATCATGTCATCTGATCAAAGTACTCCGCAGCTGCCTGCATTAATGGAAAGAATGCAGACGCTCCAAATTTCGACGAGACCTACTGCATCTAATCTTCTAGGATGTTGTATCATAACAATAATGAACTACTTTATCATATTTATATTGGTAGAATGCCTAGTGGGGGCTGGATGGTCTTTTGGCCTTGGAAACCCTGAATATTTATTTTCTCCAGCATCTTGCCAGTTGGAATTCTGATTTCTCCCTGTTCCCTAGGAATCTGACAACAGCATTGAACTTACTATTATAACCAATACAGATTTAAAAATGAGCTTAATTAATAAAAATTACATACATGCTTAAGGACTCTGCCATTGCTTTTACTTATTGATTTATTTGAATTGCATGTTTCTATTTAAGGTGTATTATTTTTAAACATATATTTTATATACGTATATATTTTATTTGTAATCATCATTTTTCTTTAAATTCTTGTAAAAAAAATTTGAGCTAATTGCTAGATAAATACATTTTCTTGTTGTAATTGCATGAGAAACTGGATTTTAAAAGACAATTACTGAAGAAGGACAGAGAAGCCCACCAGCAAAACCAAGAATGAAGGTGGGAGTTCTGACTTGACTTGGTAGGAACTCCTTACATCCTTAAAAGAATTATGATGAATGGACTTGGCGAATGTGAGTGCCAGGAGCACTTGGCAGGTGGCAGTTTTCCTCCACGCTGCACTGAACTGAGACACCCACAGGGTGAGAAGGAGGTTGGTGTCCAAAAGTACTACACTGTTCGGTGTACCTTCAGAGGGTTACTGTTGGGGAGGACTAACGCGGTTTACGCCTGACCTGGAAGTGCTCCAGATAACCCAGGAAGCAGTCCCGGGTAAAGAGATCTGTGCTTACATTTGTGTATTTTCGCTGGTACTCAATTGGAAAAGTGTTGGAGGCAAATTGAACCCAGAATTATGCTGAGTAACAGTGCGTCTGCGGTTTGCTCCTACCCGCGCCCAACTCCTTGTGGTTACAGTAGAGCCACATGTGCAACAGCAAAGAGCTAATACATTTAATGAAAGGAAATACCAGAAAGAATGTATGACATTTTGAAGGGCAAGTTTGAGAGACTAAAATCATGATGTGTCTGATGTGCAGGTCAGCTAAATTATAAAAAGGCTTCAAGTTACATTTGAAATATTCTGCAGACAAAAGATAAATTATAGAGGCAGTAATTATTGGGGTAAGAATTACATATTTCCAAAATTGTTTTTAATTCCTGGTCGTGAATGTGCACATTCTTCCCATTTTGCATAGACTTTCTTTGGGTACACTGATTGTCTCCTCCATCTCCGACATGTGCATGTTGGCTGCTAGTAAGTGTGAATGGAGGCATTAGTATTCCCTGTGGTGGATAGCACCTCATTTAGTATTGGATCCTGCATTAAACCCAGTGTTTCCAGGATATGTTTTGACTTTCCACGACCCGTTAATGGAGAAAGGAGTTTCAATAAATGCATCGATGCCTGGAACGTATCTCAAACAAAATATCAGTCAAAAGAAGCAAGCAACAGGTCAGCCTGGCCACAGGATTTAAAGTTGTGCAATATCCCTGAGCTATGCTGCAAAGAGGAAAGAATGTAGTAAATAACAGTACTGAAACGTTCTCTTGAAGCTTAGTGTAACAGATTTTCTATAACTATATCAGAAAGTAATGGAGCAACATAGCAACAATGACAGTCTGCATACAAATTCATTCATCTACTTAAAAGTATCAAAAAAAATAAATAAGCAGTGTTAAAATTTTTCACCTGTTCACTGTTAAAAGTTAAAATTATTGAAAGACAGTGCAAATCATATAATTATTGTAGGAAAAGAATCAATGCTATTTAAACACTTTAATTTATTCCTCTAACTAATAATCCAAAGTGATCACTGATCTTAAGAATTGTGTATTCATCACAGTTAATTATATTTCTTAATGAAGTACATGGCCTGGTAGAATCAACTGCTAAATAAACGTTTTCTTGAAATGTCACTTTCATGAATGCTATTTGTCTTTCTATTTAATTATTACTTACAAGAAAATATACAGTGGTTGTACCAAATATCATGTAAGTTTTGCATATACACATATTTTATGATGGGATTCAGTTGTTTGCACCTGGACACACTAAACCAGAGGCACTCAAAGTGTTTTGGTCCAAGGACCTGTGAAATGAACAGCCTCGACACACACAAAAAGGTTTGGGGCAACCACCCAAAACTGCAAAAGGGGTTTGAAATAACACTCATGTGCACTGGTTTGAGTCCTGAACTGAACTGAATAGTTGAGAAATGATGGCAGCTTTATAAGCCGAAAGGCGGAAGTGATGTCATCTCGCTGGAACTGGAAGTGACATCAATTTGGCCACCGGAACCGGAAGTGATGTCAGTCTAGCCACCGGGTCCAGAAATGTCATCAGTCTGGGTGCCAGAACCAGAAGTGATGTTGAATCAGTCAGGTTTTCCCATATTTAGCCTGCAGAGATAACAGAGTTAGGTTTAATGCACCCCGCCACCCCTTGGCCTGGCGGGTAATTACCTCCACTTGGTCCACTTAGCCCACTCCTAGTCGCATGTGTGTGACAGATCTCTTTGCTAAATTCAGATCAAAAAGCAGACCACTTGAGTCAGACAATCAACTGTTAGCTTAACTCTCCATTATATTTCACACATGTATTTGATGAAGAATACTTGCGTTAAAAATACTACAATTCAAATGTAACGTTAACCTGGGTGTCAGACTCAAAAACAGAAATGATTTGTCCAAAGCCACCATTTACAGCCAGTCAGGAACCCCAATTATTTCCTCTAAAATAGACAAGGATACACAAAAGAAAAAAAACTTCCCTGATGAGTTACATAATTTATAGGCAGCAAATTTTGATATATATGGAGAGAAATTCAGCACTGAAAATAGTAAGCTGGTAACACAAGGTTCAGGATTTAAAATTATGGCCATGTTCAAGAACTAAAATAAAATAAGCCCATTACAAAAGTTTAGGAGTAAATCTTTAATACATGTAGCATGCTTATACTAACTTATTATAGTTAACTCTTTGATTTTCTGAGCTGATTTCCAATTTAAGGTCCCAAACAGCAATGGTGGAACTCATTTTTTTTCTTCACGACTTCATCCATCCATCCATTATCCAACCCACTATATCCTAACTACAGGGTCACGGGGGTCTGCTGGACCTGTTCTTGTATGCTTAAAGAACTATAACTTCTTAATAACACTATCTGCTGTTCTTCCGGTACCAATTCACTTCAAAGCAATGGAATTTACATTCCAATCCTAAACACAAACTATCCCAGTATACAGAACACGCTTCCAACTTTAATAAACTTGCAAAATATAAAATAACACAATTCAGCACTGTACCTGTATATTTTAACAGTTCTTTCAAAACAACATTTCTTGAGGACCGATTTGTGGAGCATTCAATCATAATTCGGCTGCACTGGCCACAAGGCGGAAAGCCACACATGTCAAAAGAGCAATAGAAGTTGGATCATAATCACACAATCCGTCCAACTAATTGCTGAACTCTGAACTATTGCAGAATTTTGGAACTGCCTGAGGAACCTCAAATAAGTAAAAGATCATGTAAACGTCAAGCAAACCATAAATCATTGAGATTCAAAAACATTATACTAAATAATAAGAATTTTGTAAATCATCTCTTTCAGATCCATTAGGTTACATATGTAGATATTAAATATAAGTAAATATAAAGTGTCAGCAGATGTTTAAACTTCCAAAGTAGCGCCAAAGTAGGCCTAACTGTGTAGCCCTAAACAAGTTGCTTAAGTGGCCAATGTAAAAAGTGTAAATGGAAACAATTCCATTGTGTAAGGATGTTGTACAGTATGTTGCTTTGAGTAAACATTAGGACAAGGACATTAGAATACGCATTGTCATGCCCCTACACCACAAGACATCTCAGAATATTAGAAAACTTTTGATGAGAAAAAGCCAAGAAAGCTTGCCAATCATTTCTACCTAGTTACTCCAAGGCATCAAGTTGAGTTGTGAATGTCCATAAAGTGCTACTGTCTCCCACACTAATTTATCAACTGAGTGATGAAAATCTTTCTAACATTTGTGTGAAATTTAGCCTTAACACGTTCTTGTCTGTGTTCTTTTGTTTTCGTCAAACTCATATTTAAATAACCACCTGGATTCACTGTACTAATTTCTTTCATAATTGTAAAAATGTCAATCATGTTACCTCTTAACCTCTGCTTGTTTGGAGTCAAAGCATTTTCCAAATATAGAATCATAATTATAAATGTGTGGATAATTAAATTGATAAACAACTATTTCAAACAACAGTTGGAATACTTTGTTAAACTTCAGCATGAGCTTAGTCTTCATTTGTGAATGAAATCTAAAACACCTAGCTTGCTGTCTATACATAATTACATCTATGCTGTTACATAAGGATATGTGTGTCGCACTGTCTCTCATGTGTAGCAAGTGTGCAGAAGCACTAGTCTCTAACCTATTAAATTGGAGGATGAAACTTTAAGCTACATTTCTTACCCACATTCTGTCACCGACAAGAACATGCTTAACATCCTGCCCCTCTCGATGTCCTCACATAGACAGCCTGACTGCAAATCCAGGCCCTTCAAATTAGCAAATGGAAGCTCATCCAATCAGTAAGCAGGATCTAATTCAGGGAAATTTTGTTTGAGCTGCCACTTCTGAATTGGTGGCACTGAGTGTAGGGCCTGCCTCCCTGTGAAGATGACAGACTGAGAGGCACTGAACCATGAGTGATTCTTCAACAGTGACATTTTCCCATAGTTCTATCTCAATTAATAATAGCAAACAATAAGAACAGACAATTTTGTATATTAAAGACACATGGAAATTTTAGTGTTCCTCAAATCTATGATAAACCAGACACATTACTTCTTTTGAGCATATATTTTATAGCAAAGAGATCATTATTTACAAACTGTATTGTAAAAATATTTTTTAAACTAATTACATGAGCTTGGACAGAAAAAATATTCCAAATAAGATAGACAAAGCAGTGCTATGGAACTAAATTAATATTAAACTGATATCATACATGCTATAGTATTCCTCATCTCAGCATACCCCTAAAAATGACATCTGCTATACTAAAGCCATTTTTCCAAAGTCCTTCTGGCAGTTGGTTTAAATTAACATCAATATCCTAATCTCACCCACTCTTTACGATGAAAAGAAGAGCCGCAAATCAGCCCTTGGCTCTCTTCTGGAAAGAGTTCATGTTCTGTTCTTTATAAATCAGAGAGCCTGCAGTGTGCGCACAATCACAGAGTGAATCTTGGCTCTGGTGATGTTGCAAGGAAGCAGAGCAGGTGTTGAAAGAGAAAAAAAAGAGTTCCTTTCCACAGCAGAAAAAGAATGACTTTTAACTCCTTAGTTTTTGTTGAATATACCTGCCTTGTTTCCTTATTCTGAAGATGAATGACTGTGAAAAGTAGTGATTTGTAATACCTCTGACAACTGTTTCATTAGCTCTGTAGAATTTTTAAATGTTTTATGTGGAATCTAGCTTTTAAAAACATAAGCTGTGTGTATTAATTTGTTTTGTCTTTTGAAGGAAATGTTTAAGAGAACATATACTGTATGTCATTTCAGAATAAAAATGTTTTTATGGTGTGAATTCACTATGTCTCCTGCAACATTACTCTGTGTATTGTGATGCAGGCACACTTGGGGACTTCCTAGATGTCCAAAGTAAACTCATCAATACCACAGCTGGACAGCAGGGGACTCTGTCTATGGCTATGTCTCTTATTTCCTCCCCAGAGTGGAGTCATTTCTGGTAGGCACTACTTAACCTCTCCCCTTCCGGGAGCTCACCGATATAAACAGGCAACCAAGAAAGAGAGGTTGATTTTTTAAAAATTTTTATTTTATATGAAGAGAATAACGCTGCATACAATCAAGTTGAACGTATATGACAAATGACTTTATAGTCATTTTCACCCAAGCAACATAGTGAGACAGGGCTCACTGTACTGCCAACCTAAGAGACATTGCTTGCTTTGCTTCGTGTCCACCGGGACCATTTTTGTTTGTTGAACTGTCAGTTATTAAACAGGGTTATGGCCAGGTTGGCACCCCAGTTCTGTGATTCTCTTAATTACCAGTACAGTATACAGTATATGCAAACATTCAACTGTCCATTTTCTGAAATTCTTTTCAATTCCAACTGCTTAGAAGGAATTGATTGAGCAAGACTTAGTAAAAGACAATAACCAGCTCTGGACAAGCTGACCGACCATCTAGAAGCAACTATATACAGTGTGCCAAAGTGACAATAGTGTCACATTTGTATGAATTACAAAAAAAAAAAAAAAACAATCTTGGAATGAATAGTAGGAAAAACTACAAATACTCCAGGCATAAAGAAGTTGATATAAGCTGATGTAAAAAAAGATTTTGTCATCTCCTTCAGAACAGGCATAGACACTGAAAGATAAAAGATAAGGATGCCCAGCAAATTGATATGGATGTCATGAGCATCCTTTAAGAACAAGAAAAAAAAAATAACATGTGCTCTCAACAAAGAAAAATGTTAAGGGTAACTGCTAATGAAAATTTTTGTGAGAATTTGTGAAGTATTTTTAACAGTGCTTATCATGCGTAACTAAGACATTCTGTACTTATCATTTGCCTTGGAGATGATGAGATTACTGTATATGATAGTCTTAACTTTTTAACTGCAGTATTATATGTTAGAAGTTCATTTTAAGCATACGATATCTACCAAAGATTTTAAATCTGTTTAACTGTTTTGGGAACATAGGATTTACGAAGATATAGGGAGTGTTATGGATTATACCATTTATGTGTACGTTGATTGATGCAAAATAATGTATTTCTTAACTGTGTTGTACAAATTCCCCTCACTTTGATAAGCATTAGCTCTCCCATGTTTTGTTAATCTTCAAAGAAAACTTAATGGTACTATATGGGTTCCGTTGTGTCCGATGCTATAATAAATGATGTCCATCTTGGAAACATTGTTAATGGTGAAATTGGCTGTTATTTAGTTTACCCAACAGTAACACAAGTTTTCAAATTATGTTTTGCAGAACACTGTAATCAGTTTGAAGAGTTTTTCACTTGAAAGAATCTGAATGCTAACGTTTGTGTCACAGGGTGAAATTGTCAAAAGGCTGTGACCAGAATGCATAATGTCTGCTATTGATGTGCCATATAATAAGGTGAGAGAAAGAGAGAATTGGGTGAGTAGGAGTGTTGGCTGTAGTGACTGAGTGACACTTTGCATTGGTAAAATGCAAGGCAGTGAAGAGTGATTTACAGTAATTGGCCTAACAGGGTTGCTACTAGGGGACAGTAGCTCATACCGTTAGGTGACAGCAGCAGACCCATTGTTCTGGACAGATCTCAGCAGACTGTGACTGTCCTATCAGAATACTAGGTACTGTACATCCATTAGTGATTTTCTTTGTGAGAAAGGTTTTCTTTTGTATTTAAAAAATAACATTAAAATATATATAAACCTACACTTGCATAAACGGGTGATCTTTTTTTTGCGATGGGATGTTTGAAAGATACACTTCTAGCAACAGTGATTAAGCCTTATGTCCAGGCTATTCATCACTGGCAGTGGTATGTTAGGTGGGAATTTGTACGTACAGTACATGCAAAGGCCTTAATGTAGATCTGTGATAATTACACAGCATAGAACATTGTTTTTAAAATGACATTTTGAATAGTGATAACTGCATAAGAACACTCCCACAAGTTTTATTACAGATAAGATTTGAAAGGGCTCTGCTTCTCAATCTGATATCATAGCAAAGAAACACACATTAAAGGTAACAGAATGCAACAAACTAGTGGTAAGAACAGAGCTTGGGCTAGTATTAGCCATGAATAAAGACGGCAAGCCAAGTCAGACTAAATCCCACATGCCAAGTTTGTTCAGGGTTGGAGGATATGGGTACAGGCAAGTTATACTGAACACATACTTGGGGGCTCCACATACAGTGAGCTCTATTCTGATGTTGAATACTTAATTATTATAGAGATAGCATTCATTTCATATAATATGAAACTAATTTGTATTTTATATTGAGACGACAGCAGCCTTTGTGGTGTTAGAAACATTATAGTGTTTATTGTCTAGTTGTATTTTTGTGCTTTTCTTTGGTTAACTCTAATTTAGCTTTTATATTAGAAATTCACACATAGAAATGCAAATGCCTGCGCTAAGATTTGGTTTTAGTTGGTTTAGACCTGGGCAGCAGTGTTTACAGAAAGGACCAGGCTGTCCACTGGTAATTATAAGCAGCCTCAGGAGTAAGACAACTAAAGGGTATTGCAGCCAAGAGCATTAAAGGGCTGGCCCTGTCAACAGAACAGATTCTGGAAAACAGAATTGACCCTCATTTGGAAATGACCACTAACTACTAGCTTTTCTCAGATAGGATGACAAGTGATGCTGGCATTTATGAAGGACATTCAGGAATTAGACCCAATGCAGAGAAGATGGAGACAGTGAAAAAGCAACTGGGAGTAATGGAAAGTGGAATCGTGATGGTAAAGCTGGTTAACTGCATCTTGAATTACATAGGGACCTTCCATCTGGGAAGGCTGTTCTGAACAAAGCTTGCATAATATTTTATGGTTGCGCCACTGTCACCCTTCCCTATTATAAATAAAACTAGCTCATAATACCCATCAAAGATGGGTTGAAATATAAGTAGGTCAAGACAGACCTCAGTGTTAATGTTTGAAGTGCATCATCTGCAGGAATGTATTTTGTAAAGCATTTAGTAATAAAATGCATTACTAAAAATGTTTGTGATCTTTTGGAATAGGAAGCAGCTGGATGGACACGCAGACAGTTATCCTTTCATTAATGTGGATGCTTTCCTTTGCATTGCAGGTTTTCTTTGGGATTCTTAAAATATCTGTCTATCTATCCATCCATCTATCTGAACTTATTTGGTTTGAAGGGTAGGAATTGTTCCAACCCATGAACAAATTAAAACATTCAATTGTCAATTCAAAACCTGGGTAGTCCAACTCAAGAGTCCTATATCCAAGTTGTATCAGGAGAAAGGCAGAAACTAACTCTGAATGAAACACTGTTCCATTTCAGGGTGCCCACACTAGCTCATATCAAGTAAATAAACCTAAACGGTATGTTTTGGGATTAGATATCAAAGCCTGCACTAATTTATACAACTTTACAGTGACCAGACAGGCAAAATTCCAGAGGTTTTAAGAAGAATGCCATTGTGTCTTTCTCTAATTAAAAGATGCCAAAAAAATGCATTGTAAATTTTCTTAATCCAAACTACTTTTTCGCATCAGCGTTTTTCCCACGGCATTTATGTTTATTTGTGACTAGCCGTCCCCCGTGACTCTGCCCGCATATTAGTGAAAAAGGACAGTGAGGAGGGCCCTGCCTGGCTCCCTACTCCTGACATCACGCTTCCTTCTCCCCTCAGCCCGCAGCCTCTGTCTCAGATTAGTGGGAATATATTGATCCTGCAAGCAAACTACTGCATGATTCCTAGAGCGATGAGAAAAGTTGCAAAATCAACTGGAATGTTCAAGCAAATTATTAAAAAAAAAAAAAAAACACTAAATTCTCATTCGCTAGCGAAGGTAAGGAACACATCCCAAGGCGGGTGCGTGAGTGAGGAGGTCCCCGCCCCACACCCCTTGGCCCACTGCGTCTCTCAGATTCATGCAAATAAATCAGTACCGCAAGTGAACTATGATACATAGCCCAACAATAGAAGTTGCAAAATCAACCATAATGTTCAAGCCAATTCTAGAAAAAAAACTGATCTAAATTCATTAAGTAGTTCTCTTGTGAAAAGCGGACAGATATACAGACAGGCAGACATTGGATTTTATAAATATGGAGATAGAACCCTTAAAAGACATTCACTTTTGTTGATGCTTTTGTCTTTGAATAGCTAAAGAGTAAATTTGATATTATTCACTTCCACAATTGTTTATCATGGTGCTGAAGGGTGTTAACGTATTGCATGTTTCACAAGAATTTCACAGTACTAACTAGAATTCACTGGTCAGTCTCACTTTGGAATGAAATTGGCTGCTCACTCAGAGCATCCTGATAGAAACAACAGTGATATAGCAAGGGGATAGATTCATAAAACTACTATAAATGCACATAAACTACAGCCATCTCACAAAGTAAGCATACACCCAAGAACATTGTTATAAAGGATATAGCGGGTTGGATAATGGATGGATGGATTGATGGATGATGAATATATAAGGGGTAGAATTCCAGGCATACATTTGGTCCAGCTATGCTGGTAAACAAGAGGCTGTTACCATGCTCTCCATATCTCTTTCTCTGAACATCAGGCAGCAGTTTAATCAAAATAATGGGCAATTGCACTAGGCTGAATAGTCTCGAAATAATTCCATATACATGCCAAAAAAATAGTTTAATGTAATGTTGTTCCCAGTCACCAGATCGTACTGTAACACTGAGAATCTATGAGACGTTTTGTGTCATGAACATGTATAAAAGTGTCCAACAATATAATTTTATAAAACACTCTCTTTTTGACTGCAGTGGGTTGGCGCCCTGCCCGGGGTTTGTGCCTGCCTTACGCCCTGTGTTGGCTGGGATTGGCTCCATCAAACCCCCGTGACCCTGTGTTAAGATATAGCAAGTTGAAAAATGACTGACTCTCTTTTTGATCACTAACATCCAAATGGATATACTGGAATGCGTTCCTTTAATGAAGTTAGTTGTAAGGTATGCAATTACCAGTCTATCTGTTTTACTCATACTTGGCTTAGGAAGAGGTTAAATATTGTAATATTTACTTTATCTATTTGAAAATCATTTTCAGAAAGTTTGGCTCATGTATAACTAAAAAAAGAGACTCTGAAAAACATATATCTATTAATCATCTCTGACTTTGTGTATTATGAAAAAATTGTTTGGTCCATCATTTTAGTGATTGCAAGCAAACCTTTCAAGGAATAATTAATTTTCAGTACACTGTCACAGATGCACTAAAGCAGAACAATATTTGTGATCTTTGCAGTAAAGCAAAACAACATTTAATAATCATTAAATCACATTAAAATATCACTTATGAGTTTTGAAATTTGTGGGACCACCTTTCTGTAATCTCTGAAGTGCATTAGAGGTATAACTAAAGCACTCCATAGTCTCCAAGAGAGCATTAATCTGATTTTCTTTTAAATATTTTATTGTTTGAATACTAACAATGCAAAATCCTAAGTTTTAAATAAACATCAGAACAAGTGCACTGTGTATGGAAGCAATATTATTATTTAACATTATATAACACTATAAGAGTTCATTTGACATTGATGAATGATTTTGTGTGGACAAGTAAATGCTACCCTACACATGTGTTCCATCATATGTAGTTGGGGAAAAAGAATAAGAAAAAGAACAGTAAAAGTAAATACAGTGGAACTTCGGTTCACGAAGTCTCGGAACACGTACAAATCGGTATACGACCAAAAAGGTCGCCAACCTTTTGCATCTGTTCACGACACACACTCAGTATACGAACAAGCCAGTTTCTCTTTCAGTTTGTGCGCGCCAATGATTTCCGCATGTGTTCAGTCTCTCCCTGTGCATTCCCTGTGCGAGAGAGAGCAAGAGAGAGAGCGACACACACAGACACACACGCGTGCGCGCGAGAGAGAGGGCTGGACGCATAAGGCCGAGAACGTAGTTAAAGAATGCACCGGGCTTATTTTTAAAGAGACAGGTTCGAGCATTGTTTTAACCTTGTTGTATTTAATGAAGACTTTTTTATGTTGGAATTTAACCTCCACTTCACTTCTGTTTACAGCAATCAGTTCGTAGCGTGCATTATTGCAGTGTTACTTTTCTTGGTGGTTTATTAAATTACGGATTTTTCAAATGCTCATTTTTTTCACCGTGCTTAAAACTAAAAAAAAGAGTATTTTTAGCGAGCGATTTGTAGCGCTTTAGCGCAAACTCTTGCAGTGTAAGTTTTCTCTGTTGTTCAAGGTTCTCTCAGTGTTATTCAATGTTTTTACATTTAGTTTACTATTACACTGTGCATTCTATGGTATAATTAACTACATTTGTGCTTAAAATTCTTTAAAAAAATATATTTACATACAGTTCGTACGGTCTGGAACAGATTAATTGTATTTACATACAATCCTATGGGGGAAATTACTTCGGTTCACGACCAAATCTGGTTACAACCAGAGGTTTGGAACGAATTATGGTCGTGAACCGAGGTTCCACTGTACCTGGAGACGAGAATGAGTGTTTGAGCTACAGATCCAGGAGAAAAATAGTTCAAGATCAAATCAAGTCACAGATGCAGTAGCATGTAAGTATAAAGTGTCCTTTATATAAAATGTTGCCATGAATTTCTATTTTTAAACTTAATCCACCAGCTGATGAATGAACTACTTTAACAGCCATCATAAATTAATAAATATACACAGTAAATCATTAACTTGTAACATTTATAGTATATAAAAAGTCAAAATATTTGAAAAACAAAATAGTTATGATAGGTCACAAAAAAGTATATTCAAGTGGCCTTTCTATGTCAAATGAATAATTTTTAACAATGGTTACCTACATTATTTGCTTCCTGAAATAAAAAATATGCAGTATGTGTAACTTACAACAGGAACAAGTTCAGGTTTATTGAAAAAACTAACCTGACTATGCCACCCCATACTGAAACCTCTCAGTATTAATATACAGTAAGTGAAATCCAGCTGGAGAATACACCAGCCAAACATGAAATACCAACAGAGTACTCTTCAGATGACTTCTTAGCCAGAGTAAGTGCAATAATATGTTGAAAGCATACTGTACAAGTCATGCTGTAGAAGACAGAAACTGGTAACAAAGTGGGCATGTTAAAAATGTTAATATGACTAATGCACAGTATACATATGAACTTATATTTTGAAAAAAACTAGAGTTGGACAGAGGAATACATTTGGACAAACAACTGAGTGCCTGTTTATTATAATGTTTGGTACACAAAATTAAATAAATCCTCCTTAGAATGTTACATTGTCATATCTTACCTTTTTCTTTCTCTTCCTCTTTTAAATAGAGTTTGTCTTAGGAATCTGGGAATCATTTGTCTGTTACTCAAATTTTGTGAGTATGGTTTAATTCATTTATTGCCAGATTACCAGGATTCTAATTACTGGAATTTATTTTCCATATTTTTAATTAAATTTAAGTTAGATTTTCTTCATTGGCCCTGTACACTCAAGCTAAAGCAGCGTTTCACAACCTTTAAGTATTTGCAACCCAAGTTTTCATAAAAGTTTTAATCGCGCCCGCCCCCCCCCCCCACACACATTTTTTTGAAATGTTTTATTTTATTTTACCTTTTTTATTATATTTTATTATACCTACTTAACTTTTATCAACATTTATCTAACTCTATATTTATTTTTCTAGCATCAGAATGTAGTTTGAGTTAATTTGTTTTGGTTTCAACAGATGTTTTTTCATATTTTTGATTCTTGTTTTCTATTTTTCACATGTTCGTGCCCCCCTTTTTGTTACTTTGCGCCCCCCTAGGGGGGCCCGCCCCACAGGTTGAGAACCACTGAGCTAAAGAGTAATGGTCATACTTTCATTTAATTGTATTTTATTTTCACTTTACTTTACTGTATTATTTTCACCTTATTTGTAGAACTTTGACTTTATTTTAAATTTTTATCATTTTTTTCAGTCTCTTTAATTTTGTTTTCTTTCGTTTTGTTTTCCAGCTCTCTATTTTTATTTTCACTTCGTTTGACTTTATTTTATGTTATTTTTTCACTTTATTTTAGAAATTTCACGATATATTTAAAATTTTTATCATTTTTTTCCAGCTCTCTATTTTTGAGGCCTGCTCTAGCTTAAGCCAACAGATGCCTTAGAAGACTGGCTAAAGTCTGATGAGGCTCTACTGGGCAGACAAGGTAAGATTTTGGCCTACTCCCTAGCTTGTTTTGTTGTACTCACTTTATTTTACTTTGGAGGAAACTCAATATCATGATAAAATGGTTCCCTCAAAACAAACAAAAATACATTTGTTTCAAAGTTATTGTATGCAGACAGAGCTCAAAGTTTTCGCTAGTTCTTTAAAGGAGGTAGATAAATTATTTTTGGCGAGACAGTCAATGCTTAATAATCATCTACCTCCTACCAATCTTCATATAAACTATGAACTATTATTACAAGTGGCAGAGAAACTGTTATTGGACGCAGCGATCTTTCTTTGCAAAATTTTTGACTTTGAGAAGGATGAAAAGTTTTTTTAATATAGAAATTACAGTGTGTACCCACACTCATATCCAATACCTGCTGACTCTGTATGCTCAAGAAGTGCAGATTCAAAACCCTTATTTAACATCTTTGCTAAAATGTTTTCATGGCATTTCTGTTTCTGACCTTTTTTGCAAATGTATTTCTGACTTTCACTCTTGTCTCTTGTGTTGGAACTTTTGCTCATGTTCTTAATTTCCTGGTGTTGACCCTTTTGCATTGTATGTCTATGTCCTGGTTGTCCCACCAAAACATGTTATTTTCCATGGCATAACAGTCAGGATATCCTTTTTAATTAATGCTGTGGGGTGCTGGAGTCATTAAGGTTGCAGTTACATGAGAGGACTATAAAGAACTGTTAATTGTTATAAGTTTTTGCTGTAGAATTAGATATTTTAAACTTCTGTGCTCTCTGTCTCCTTTTATTTCTTGGTTCACTTTTGCTCTCCTTGGCATTTGATCGGGTGTTTGTTTTCTTTAAAGGATTTCGTTTAGTATTTGAAGTGCTTGTCTCTTTTGAGACACTGGATGCTTTCTACCAAAAACACTTGTCCATTGCAATTATAGTAATTATGGTATTTTTGACTTTAAATTCTGCTTTGACACATGACAATTAGATCTTTATGGTAATGAATTTTGACTGTTTTTTCATTTTCTGGTACAATGCCTGTGTAAGAATTTGCTGTGTTTAACTGTTCTTGTAAACTTTTTGTAATGCTAATTTTCCATACTAAAACTAAATGTTTGACCTTAGTTGGAGCTATTGTGCTTTTACTAAGGGGTACCAAAGTAAGAATAAATCAGGAAGAAGTTAGTAAATATGAATTATGTTCCCTATGTAAGGTCAACAGTGCATCCCGATGGGAACGAAATTCAGTGTGACAGAAGAAGTGGAGGAGTCTCTCACTGGAAATGCCTGTTTTCTTCATTGAAAAAAATGTAGTCATGGCTTCATAATATCCACAACAGTAAGGCCTGTTTTGACTTCATCTAAAGTTCTGGCAATAAAAAGCCTCCCAGAGCTCCAGCCAGCATTCTGATGACATGGGAGGTCGCAAGGAAAAAAGAAAGATATAAAGAGACCACAAGTAAGGGATGGAAGAAGAAATTCAGTTGTAGTAATTTATAACATTTTTGTTAGTAAAATGAACTTGCTTGTGAGTAAACCTTCAAATAAGTTGAAACCCCTGGCGCCTGACAGCTCTTCATAATGTCATTTTACAGAATATTCTTCAATAGATACACAAAAATGACAACTTTTTCTTTCTTTTTTTTTTTTTGCCAAAATGCATCTTCATTAACTTGGGCATGAAGCAGCTTGAGGGACGACATCTCCTTATATATAAAACAAACTGTACATAGCATATGCAACCAGGTATATCAATGTAATCATCCATATTTAAAGTAAAGGTGAACAGCCCAAGCTGCATGTTTTTATTTCCCCAAGGCCATTTACAATCCAGTTATATTCCAAACAATTATTTTTCAACATTATATATAAAAATACATTTCATGCTATTAAATCAATTACATATTTGTACCATACAAATCAGCACTAACCATATAGTGTGGCAACTTGTATGTTTTGCATACATTTATTCTTTATTATATCTGGTAGTAGAAAACCACTTTCATTTGTTAATAAAAATAGTGTCTTTTTCTATGAATCAGTGAGGACAAAAAAGTTAACTACAGTGTGAATATCAAATGCCTTTTCAGGTGATCAGAAGAAAATCTGTGTTTCATGTATATGTTAGATGGTAAGGACCTGATACATTTCATGAAATATCCCCTGTAAATCTTTTTAAAAAGTGTAATATTATATAAGTGAAGAATTGAAACAAGCCGGCTTGAAGTTATAATACTGTGGATCTTGCACTGATTTGGATTGCTAGGAAATATCACTGCCCCGTGTTTGCATTTAACAAGTAGCCAGAAATTACCAGAGTATTGAATTTCTTATTATTACCAGTGCTATCTTATCAAATTAGCATTGTTTCTGCCCATCTGCTCCATGAATTTTTAAATATTTTTTAATCTTTCTTTCTCAGTGTGGATTTGTCACAACTACTAGTGGTTTCATTTGGCTTTCAGGTTACATCGAGCTCAATTTCCAAAACCAGGATCAGTTTGACATTTTATTAATTGAGACAAATTTCAATGCCAATGTTATATTGTAAATAAGAATTTAAAGAGTAACATATAACTACAAAGAAAATAAAAATACACAGTAAGTTGATGTGCTCTCATGGTGATTAAAGGTTTTGTTTCATGCCTGGGATTGATTTCCACTAGGGTTTACATTTGTTTTGTCAGTAACAAACCAAATAAACACATTTTAAGTATGTGAATGATTATTGTTATGTTCTACACAAGATGTATAATTTTTTTTGTAAAAGGATTGAGAGAATAAGACGTGGTCAAAGATATGTGTCAGACTCAAAAACCAGAAAATCAAACTGATCTTTCAGCAAATCCTAAACAAAAAATGAGAGAGTGTATTAAACATACATTTTTACTGTATAATTTAAAGCTTTCTCCTTATATTTTGTACTATGAAGAACACTTTGGTCTAGTAAAACCCTGACAAAAACATATTAATGTATTTGCTTTTATCATTGTTGTAGGGTGCCACCATTTTTTTCTCTGGAGGGCGCACTCATAATTGTCATCACTGTGGTGGTATAAGTAGTGGCCATTTTGGATACTTCTTCATCCTTTCTGAAAAATTTCTAAACATTTCAACAGCACTCACTTTGTGTTTCTTTTAGTTTTGAACCTGTGTGTTTCTCATCAAGAATTAATGATTTCCATTGTGCTTATTCTCATAGATTATTCTCTTTTAGCGTTTCTGCTGGTTTTCACTATCTGATCCTCTCTTTCTCTTCCTCTCAGTCTGGTCATCCTAGTGGTCTGCATCAATGAAAAAACTACTCTGTGATGCTGGCCTTTGAAGCAGAGTTTCAATGAAAAAACATGTCAGAATCTGACGAATAAAAAGAAATGTTTAAAATGTGCAAAAGTTTGGAGTCACCCAGAAATCCACCATGTAATGTTTGTGCTTTATTGCCCATTTTAATCTTTTAGTTTTACTATTGCAGATGTCATTGGCTTTTAGTGTATAATTAAGGAAGGACTAGAGACTCTGGTGTCCTTCTGCTCATGTGCAGTTTGGCATTCGGGCCTTCCCCTTCTATTTCTATCCTGGTTAGATCCAGTTTGCCCTCTTCTCTCAAAGCAGAAGTGGACCCCTTTGTATGAAATGTTTGGTATCTTAACAATCTGTCAAATGGGATAACCTTCATTTTGCAAAACAATAGACTGGAAACAAGCAGAAAATCAGTAACAAGAAAGTCGTTAACAAATATAACCCCACGTAATGTTCTTTGAATTCAGGTCACGAATAGAGAGGAACATCACGTGACAGTCTAAACACCATTTTGTTGATGATCTCACACTTTAAAGCGATAAGTCACTTAATTTTATTAAGTGTAAATTTGAACTCTTTGAAGTAAAAACCTTCAGAAAACATTGTGTATCTTGCAGAAAATACAAACAGAATGCTGGAGAAAAATTAAAGAAAACAGCCCAACCATAACAAGTGTGCTTTGTAAAGGGCTGAATGGATGTTGCATAGCTGAAAATGTCTTGCAATGAGACCATTCGAGGAGGAATCAGTGGAACTCCTTCTAGGAACTCCTTGCACCAGATACTGCAAGGGCTGCCCAGTCAGGATGTCCCTGGGGACTCCAGCAATGTCCTGATTCTGGAATTCTGGGATTTTGAAATGTGTAGAATTAATTTTTAGTTTACTGTTGCTATAGCTGCTTGCTAGTCACTGTTATGATGCACAATCCCAGACATGGCAAAAAGGGTGTGAGGCCCCCAAAATTCAGGCTTTGCCTTCCTTAGCCTGTCCAGAATATACCACACCTCAGACAGCGTGAACTCAAAATCTACTGGACTGCTTCACCCTCCATAAGCCTGAAAATGGTTTTGGCTTTAAAATACAATAAATGTCTAAAAATATCTCAAAGGAAAAGAAAGTCATATATGAGGGTAAAGCAAACAGTAAAGGCAATGCGGTAACCGCAATGGATAGAAGCTGCCACATAAAAGACATTTGAGATGGCTTATGGGTAGTTGGAACACACAGACCTCAGTGCTCTGTCATTGGTATACGTAGTTCAAGCCAAGGTCAAAGGAACATGGAGGGAGGGAAACCCACTGAAATTTACTGAAAGATATTGACTTGTGCGAATCAGTACACTGTTTGGGTACTCATCTTATGCAAACTTTATGGTACCTCAAGTCACCATGCACTGTGGCATGTGCAGATTCATAGCTGATATCCAAATGGACAGAAATGTAATTTGTCAGTCTTCTCTAATGAAGGCATTCACTATATCAATGTGTGACTGTGTGCATGATGTTGATGGTCGATCAGATCAAACTTTGTTAGTTACATTTCTTCTTCCTGCTTTAAGCCTTTTTGCTAATTTATAAACTTTTCGTTGAATCATGCAGTTTTCACTTCCTTACTAGGCCAACATCCTTAAATGGGTTTCAGCAGGTTACATTCCCTTAGCTCAAAGACATCTCACTATGGCACGTTACCTTCAGTAATGGTGCAATCCTGCAGCAGATCATCCATGTTCATTTGACCTTGGCTCCAACTAGACCAGTGGTTCCCAAACTCGGTCCTCGGGACCCCCTGTAGTTGCAGGTTTTTGTTCCAGCCAACTTCCATTTTGCATTGGACTCCTAGCCTAATTGAGTAATTATTTCCCAGTTCCTGTGTTTTGGGGTCAAAAACAAAACTAAGTCTGGTAATTTTGTTTACTAAAATGTACTAAGCAGTTATGGGGAATATGTATTTTTTTAACTCAGTATTTTCCTCCTAATTTTCATTCTGCTTTTCCAGGTGTTCTGATTATTTAATTCATTACTTATTAATTAGTCTGACTTTGAAGTAGTTATAGCTTTCATCATCCTGAGTGTCTGCTCTGCTAAATTGTCACTATTAGGTTTGAATGAAGGGAGGAAACTACACAGAAAAAGGGGAAAAAATAGGAAAACAACAAAAGAGAGTTAAACAATTAAAGCTTTAGAAATGAACAGAAATATTTATAAACATCTTATAAATGTAAAATACATACTACAGTGCCTTTCTGAATGCAAAGTAAGAGAAGAGGAAAAAAAGACCAGCTAATTAAATGAGATCAGTTTTTATCGATTATTATCATCAATTGTGAATCTGGTTGGAACAAAAACCTGAAACCAAAGAGGGACCCCATAACTAAGTTTGGGAACCCCTGAACTAGACTAATGACAGAGTGCTGCACTGTATTTGTTCAAACTACCCATAAGTCTTTATGAACATGTTCTAATACCTCTGCTTCTATCCTCTGCGGTTACTACATAATTTTCAACTTGCCTTTACGTTTTGATTAACCCTCATAAAAGCTTTGGCTTGAAAAGCAGTTAATAATAGGAATCTTTATAAATGAAAACGTTTTTCCAAAGATAGAAACTATAACATAAAACTGTTAAATGGCAAAGAAGGGTTGCCCAGAAAGCAATCTTAGGTAAACATATTTCAATACACAATCTAAAAACAAAAAATTCCAATACATAGAGCCAAAGAAGATCAAAAAATAATAATTCCAATATAAATAACAATACTTACTAAATTGCTACCTGAAATCCTCTTCTCTGGGTCTTAAACAGTCAGAGGAGGTCCCAGAGTGGTGATGTCAGGTTGGCCCTGCCTCATGCGGTACCACCCACAAAGTACAAGGAACATAGGAGAACAGTACATTAAACATAGATACTAAATCAAACACAGACATGTTAACATAAATTATTTAAACATGAGACAAATACTTTAAAATGAAGAAAAAAAGAAAAAGAAATTACTGTAAAACATAAGCAAGGAAAAAATTAAAAACATAACAGTCACACATCTGATAACAATGATTGATTTTTTGGCTTTTTGTGACCTTCCAGTTCCTCTTGATTCCTGATCCTTCTGATTTTTGTGTGCCTAAATTTCTTCCAGACAGAACATGGTCTCTTGCATCATTCAATTCCTGTTGTAAGTTATTCTGTACTTTATTTATTATATATTTTTCCCCTCTGTTTTTAACTATACCAACACTGGGACTGTACATGTAGAATTTTCAATTTCTTGCCATTATTTTTCCTTAAGGTACACTGGTTTTCCTGCCACATCCCAAAGACATGCAGGTTATGTTAAATGGCAACTCTAAATTGACCTTGTAAGTGTAAGCAGGCCCTGTGATGAACATGCACCCCATCCAAAGTTGTTTCCTGCCCAAATTCAGACCTGCTGACCCTTGAAACCCTGAACTGAATTAGGAGGTTTCAGAACGAAAAGCTGGATGGATTGATATTTTTCCTCTGGAAATGCAAATAAGGATTTGTTCTATGTAAAAATGCAAATCTGTTTTGAATTGATTTGTTAAGTTAGTTAAAATAATACGAGGAATTTTACTATTGCAATTGAATGCTCATTATTGTGTAGGAAACTGTTAAAATGATTTGAATGATGTTACTTTGATTTAAAGATTACCATATAATCAGGTTTTCTGTAAAACAATATCTAACACTAATTAATTTAGAAATAAATAAGCAAGAGGAAAAAAGTATAGTAATATTCAGCCATATAGTGTTTCTCTGTCGTACATTAAGAAAGATGAAAAGGTTACAATTCTGGGCTCTGTATCCTGACAACCTGTGGTTAGCATGTTGTGAGTTATGTTATCTACTGCTGCCTCTTGCTGAGCAAAATTGCAAAGGCTAGAGTCCAACTCATTTATTCCCTTGTCTGGTACCGGATGTCAAGAGGAGTACACCAAGCAAACACATGCATGTCGCCCAGCATGACCTCACCCAGTCAATTCATCTAGTTTTCGGCTGAGATAATGCATTAACAAGGCTGTTGACCACATGCAACGGCATACAGCCAAGTCGTTGCAAATACATGTAAAAAAGATGCTTTGATCTGACTTGTACGCATAACACATTAGTGTAATCCCAGTGGACTTGTTTAGAATAAACCCCAGAATGATCTTGACCTTTAACCTAATGGCTCATTACTCATGACATACTTAGCAATGGTCATCTCTTGTGTGGGGTGCGGTGCAAAGTCTCACAACTTACTACTTTTAAAGTTTAGAACTTTTTTCCTTTAATGCTAAATATTTTCTTATACAGCAGACAGAGATATAGGAATCAGGAATATGAAAGGATCATAGTGCTAAAGTTATTTCTCTTTTATTTTGTAAAGTATTTTGCATTTTGTGATAATATAGTGCTGAGATGCATCAAATAAAGTAAAGACAAATGATTTCAATATAAACAGAAAAGCTTACTACCTTCTATGATAAGCGGATGTTATCTTATATACTAAGTATATAACAATAGCATGACTGTGATCTGTTAATAAATTCAAGAAATATGTTCACATTGAGACCTGTAAGTATACTTAGTTTAATAGGGTTGGGTGGGGAGGTTTTCACTACATAACCACTAAGCAAGGAGAGGCCATTAAGGAGAAGAAATGCAAATCAGATAAAGTAACGCATGTATCTAGCTTGAAGTACTCTTTGGTAACTTACTGTCTATCTATGAGTCAGTGTAAGACCTAAAGAGAGACTTCAAGACAAGGGTAATTTATATACTGTATATTTTTATAATATAAGGACCCATTACAAGACTTCTCTGTATTACTGTGCTGTCATTATCCCAAATCTTAATATGTTTACACTCACCTCTAATAACCATTGAAACTTGATCAACATTAAAACTTTATAAACACAGTCAACTCTTTCCTGTTGTGGAGATTCAGCACCTGAACACAGATAGACACCTTGGGTCACATGCATAACACAATGCGTAGAATTCACACTCTAACATGACGTACGGACAAAAGCAGAAATGAGCTTACACACCAAAAGATCCAGATGCATAAATCTGTGCGAACGGCAGATTCCAAGTTCTTCCGCTCCATAAATCCTGGTCAGCGAGAAAAGTAACGCACATACACGCGCCTGCTGTCCCGCCCCGTCTCCTCTCAGAATTACACCTCTTTGAATATTAAAATCAATATAAATAGCCCTTAAGCTCAGTGTTCTGTGAAAAGGCAATGGCAAAAGCATGGGGGATATAGAAGAATTTCAGCCAATACCAAGTGGAGGCAAGGAAAAACGTACTATTTGTTGGTTAAAACATTGGTATAAACAACAAAAGGAAGTTGATCGAGTGACATACTGTAGAGTGTTGGAGAAACTCAAAAGCTCAAGTTCACAAATTCGCACAGTGCCCGAAATAAAAAAGAAGTCAGATATCAAAGTCATTGTGAAAAGGCAAGTTGTAGCCTACCGTCTGAGTGCCATATGAAAGCTTATTAGGGTACAGAGAAAAGAAAAAAAATAGGCACACAGTGGGAAAAAAGCACGAAATGTCAACTTTAATCTCTAAATTTCCACTTTAATCACATAGTTTATTTTGTCATTAAAGTAGAACATCATAAACTTCATCTTAAAATTGTTTAATTTACTAGTTTCTCAAATTCCATTGTAACTAAAGTAGCATGTTAAATGCTTTGTTTTGTACTTGATCTTCTATGTGCTCTGTGTGTGTGAATCACTACCTGCTTCTTAAGCCAGCTTTCTCTTCCTCCGACAGGACACAGAATCCATTACATTCATGATATTACAGCTTTCTGAATAATTAAAATACTGAGATGTATACTTGATTTCATTTTCATGATGAAAGGAAAAGCATGTTATTAAACATGGGAACACGGTGGAGCAGTCTATTGTTCATGCCTCACGCAAGATGCTTGCTGCGCCATGTGCTACCTTTGATGAAATAATTTATTGCAGCAGTACTGTCTCTTTCAAACGTACTAACCCCCAATTCCTGTCTTTACTTTTCTTTCTCCAAAACCCAATTGCCACACAATCAGCTCTGTAATAGACATTAAGCCATCTGTAAGCTTAGAGCGCCGATTCTTCAAAACCTTTAAGGAACATTGAAATATATTCGTTGTACATGTTTAATTATTCTATCCATCCAGTGTCGCACCAGCCCCAGCAAGAATGCAGCTTGAGGCAGGAACAATCCGTGAACAGAGCGCCAGCTCCTTGCTGCAACACTGTGTCCTCACATGTTTATTTATTAAAAAATAGCAAAATACCCGCGCTTCGCAGCGGAGAAGTAGTGTGTTAAAGAAGTTATGAAAAAGAAAAGGAAACATTTTAAAAATAACTTAACATGATTGTCAATGTAATTGTTTTGTCACTGTTATGAGTTTTGCTGTCATATATATATACACACACACACACACACACAGACACACACATATATAAACATATATACATATACATATATACAGATCTACTTATATACATATCTACATATACACATATATACATATATATACATATACACATCTACATATATATACACATATCAACATATATATACACATACATATACACACATACATACACACACACACACATATACATATCTACATATACACATACATACATACACATAAATATGCATATATATACACACATACACATTGTAAGATATGGCCGGCTATGTACCCCGGCCAATACCCCCAAACCGCCAGGTGGAGCCCTCCTTGCAGCATGGAGGTTCCCAGAAGATCAGCAGGGCATCATGGACAATGGAGTTTTTATGCACCGCCCTGCTGGATACCATGGGGGCCACGAGAGGGAGCTGCAGGGAGGACCGAAGAGTTCTTCGTGCCCTATGACCCGGAAGTTCGTCATAGGAAGAGCGACAGGCTTCCGGGGTGAGAAAAAACATTGTTTACCCTGACCCGGAAGGAATAAGGATTTGTGGACTGTTGGATTGGGAACACTTCCGGGTCGGGGGATATAAAAGGACTGTGGGAGCTCCCAGATGGCGAGCTGAGCTGGGTGGAAGGGTGGCAACGCGTCTGGGAGCTGGAGGATTGTTTATAGTATTTTTGTGATTTATTATTGGAGTATTTGGGAGTGGAGCGTGCTTTGTGCACTTTATTATTATAATAAATAATTATTTGGACTTTTATCTGGTGTCTGACGTGTGGTCCGAGGGTACAAGGGTGCGAGAAAAACCCTAATTCTGTCACAACATACATATATATATATACTAGCAGAATACCCGCGCTTCGCAGCGGAGAAGTAGTGTATAAAAGAAGTTATGAAAAAGAAAAGGAAAAATTTTAAAAATAACGTAACATGATTGACAACGTAATTGTTTTGTCATTGTCATGAGTGCTGTTGGCATATATATATACATACATGTGTACATATATACACACACACATATACTATGGGGTGCGAAACAGGCAAATACATTGATTTTCTGAATATATAAAGTCGGCGTCAGAATATATAAAGCCAAAACTTGAATATATAAAGTCATTCCCGAATATATAAAGTCACTGTCGGAATATATAAAGTCAAAACTTGAATACATAAAGTCAGCGTCGGTATATATAAAGTCAAAACTTTTTTCTAAATATATAAAGTCAAAACTTGAATAAATAAAGTCACCGCTGGAATATATAAAGTCAGAACTTGAATATATAAAGTCATCGCTGGAATATATAAATTCAAAACTTGAATATATAAAGTCAGTGTCAGAATATATAAAGTCATTCCTGATTATATATAGTCAACATCGGAGTATAAAAACTCATTCCTGAATATATAAACTCAAAGTCAAAATATATTGATTGAAACGACTCTGAACTGAAGTAAGTTAACAAAAACGTATTCAGAAAAATACATTAAAAAAACACTGTTCGGTTAATGTTTTGAAAATGATGCATTTGCCCTGCCCAGGATTGGTTCCTGCCTTGCACCCATTGTTGGCTGGGATTGGCTCCAGCAGACCCCCGTGACCCTGTGGTCGGATTCAACGGGTTGGGAACTGGATGGATATTGCAGCACTGACTTTGTATATTCCGACGATGACTTTATATATTGAAGTTTTGACTTTATATATTCCAGCGCTTACTTTATATTGTGAGCTGGAGGGCTTCGCTATTATGTGTGGGGACGAAACTTCACTTTGGTAACTGATCATGCTCCACTTCAATGGTCATACTGACAGAAAGATACAAACTCTCGCCTCATGAGATGGTTTCTGGGCTTACAACTTTTACCGTTTCACAGCAAAACATCGACCAGGTTCTGAACACATCAACGCAGACGTATTATCAAGACTAAATGAACCTGGTACAGAGAGTCGCTTGATTCACGGAAATGTGAATAAAGCTGAGGGGGAGGGTGTGAGCTGGAGGGCTGATCACACCCCAAGAAGATACAGACGCCTCTGGGAAAACCACAACCCCTGAAACACAGACTACCCTCACATTGCTCCTTACTTTCTCACTTGCGCTATAACGCGTAATGCAAACCTCGCGCGATACTCCGCTAACTTAAAAGCCTTGTGCAGCGCCTGTTGAAAATTGATTGTTTGCTTGCTTTTATCGCTCTCTCTCTCTGCTCCTAGCGGAACTGTCATCTCTGACTTGTCATGGAGCACGTTTAAGCTCATGTGTTTGCAGTGTTTGAATAAAAATCCTTCTTGTTTCTACGACCTCCTGTGTCTCTGTGCAAATCTGTGACCCAAGCGTGACAATATATTCCGACGCTGACTTTATATATTCAAGATTTGACTTTATATATTCCTGCGCTGAGTTTATATATTCCGACGCTGACTTTATATATTTAAGTTTTGACTTTAGGTGGCAGTGTGACGAAGTTGCTTCGGAAGACGGCGTTAGCTGTAAGGAATGAGCCTGCCAAATTTCAGCCTTCTACCTACACGGGAAGTTGGAGAATTAGTGATGAGTGAGTGAGTGAGGGCTTTGCCTTTTATTAGTATAGATATGGATTATTTAAATTAAGTTAAAGTTTTATTTTGCTGCATTTCATCTTAAAAATGATATAATCGTCATATGTAATTACGCGCTTTATAAAGTGGCTAAGGTTGTGCAATATTATAACTGTATTGCAAGTTCACAGTGAGGTGATTGTACTAATAAGTACAAACAGTTCCACAAGGAGCACTTGACGGACTGATTGAGTGCGTTTATAGTTCTTGGGATGAAACTGTTTCAGAACCGCGAGGTCCGTACAGGAAAGGCTCTGAAGCGTTTGCCATATGAGAGCAGTTCAATAGACAGCATGGCTGAGGCAGCGTGTGCTTCATGCTGTATACCGATAATTCTCTTTCCGATCAGCTGCTGTACAGCTGTGATTCCCCACTCAGATACAGTGATATAAATACTCTGAGTGGTGCAGTGAGAGTAAAATGGAAAACGATGATCCACTGTGGCAACCCCTAGTTTGACCATTCTGTGGACCATTATATTGTTACAAGTTAATTACATTCAGATGCATTAAATTATAAACAATATGTGGTTAATTTCAGGGTATTTATAAAGCTGCATCAGGGATGTGGAGCTAAAAAGGTAAGGAAACCACATTGGATCAGTAGCACTGCTTTGCCGCTGGGTGCCTCCAGTCTGCAAAACCGAGCGCAGAACTTGGGTACGCCAGGGTATGAGCTACCATGGAAATGTGTGTGGCTTTACGCCAAGTTTAGGTTTTATACATCGCGATTTAAATGTGGAAACAGGCTTATGCAACATTTTTGTGCATACGCACTGTTTATACATGAGGTCCCAGATGACCAAAAATCACACATGTTTTAATAACCTTTTCTTCTTTACAGTACCACACAATGCTTAAATAAGCCACAATTACTCAGTCCCTTCTTTCTTACTCTCTTTCCTCTTTTCTTCTGCCTCCCTCACTCCTCTACCTGAAAGCTCCGTCCTCTCTTCCTCCCTTTTATAATGCCCTAGATGTGCTCCAGGTGCTTCGCGATGATCTTCCGGCGGCACTTCCGGGTGAGGCGGAAGTGCCAAATGAGCACTCGAAAGCACTCCAGGTGTGCCTGGAATTTCTTCCAGAAGCACTTCCAAGTGTGGCGGAAGTGCTGCAATCCAGGGCTCCACAATTCTCTGGGTGCCCCCTGGTAGTGGTCACAGGCCCCAACAGGATTGAGCTTTTAATCTCTGATCAAGTGGCCACAATGCAGACCAGGGTGGCTGCCCTCTCATGGTCCAGGGGAGGTATTGTCCCTCTCCCGGTCCTTCCAGGTGTCCAGGCTGGGCAGGATCCCCAGCCATCTTCCACACTGTGCTCATTAACTCCTTCTTCTTTCAGCTGCTCCCGTTAGGGGTTGTCACAGTGGATCATCATCCTTGTAAATTGAATATGAGTGTCATTTATTCTCTTAAATTATTTAATTAGCTTAAAATGGTAATGGTCATGTTTACTTTTGAAATGTAGAATGTAATAAAATATCAATGCACAAGTTTCAATGAGACCATGTATTGGAAGTGAAAAACTTCACCTAGTTGTATTCTAGAGATTTGCTTGTAATGTAAAAAGCAATAAAAAGACACTTTTCCACACAACTTATGAGTATGAAAGATGATGACTAGGGAACATATAATAGCACATGACAAGTAAGGATTTGTTTCTTAAAACTTTAAAAGAGTCATGTCAGGTAAATTCAGTTTTGCACTTTGATACACTGTTACTAGTGTGCCACTTCAAGCTTAACATTATAAAGGAAAGTACAAGCTATTCAAATTCAATCAACATAAATAGTAATAGGTTGGAGCATTAAAACAAGTTATAATGTAAAATTTGCCAGTAAGTGTAAACACTTACTTTAAATGACAATCAGTGTCATTTGTTGTAATTTCAGGTAGAATTTAATTTCTTTTGAAGAAATCCATTTTTCTGCATAATTTAAAGCTATCTATTTTTTATTATGATGAACAGTTTGGTTTAGTAAGATTTGGGAGGAGTCTTGTTTCAAGTATAGAAAAAAATATATAACTTTTTAACATGGTGCAGTGGTAGCACTGCTGCCTCGTAGTTAGGAGACCCGGGTTCGCTTCCCGGGTCCTCCCTGAGTGGACCTTCCATGTTCTCTCTGTGTCTGCATGGGTTTCCTCCAGGTGCTCAGGTTTCCTCCCACAGTCCGAAGACGTGCAGGTTAGGTGCATTGGCGATCCTAAATTGTCCTGGTGTGCACTTGGTGTGTGGGTGTGTGTGCCCTGTAGTGGGCTGGTGCCCTGCCCGGGGTTTGTTTCCTGCCTTGCACCCTGTGTTGGCAGGGATTGGCTCCAGCAGACCCCCGTGACCCTGTAGTTAGGATATAGAGGGTTGGATAATGGATTGATGGATGGCTAATGGATGGATAGATGGATTAACATGATGCCCTGTTGTTGCAGGTCGGCATCATTTTCGGTCCTGATTGCTAGGTGCAACTTATGGTTGGTAGGAGAGCTTCCCCAGAGGTCACACTTGTAATCATCACCATCAAAAGCAGCATTCATTTGGCTACATGAAGGATTTATAAATATTTTTATAGTGCTCACTTTGTGTTTCTTTTTGGTTTTGAACCAGCATGTTTTGATGTAAAATTAATGATTTCCCTTGTGTTTTTTTAATAGATTTTGTCCCTCATTATGCTATTTTAGCCAGTCCTGTCTCTCTCTACCTCCCCATCTGATCATCCTAGTAATGGTAGAACATCATCTGAAACAATGAAAAAATGTCTTTGGGATGATGGCCTTTGAGGCAGAGCTTCAAAGAAAAAAAGATATCTGAAAATGTCAAATAAAAAAAAAAGGTAAAAATGGGCAAAAGTTTGGAGTCACCCAGAAATCCACCGTCCACTGTTTGTGTACAGTTGACCATTTTTATCCTTTTCTTTTCACTGTTCCAGATGACACTGTTATTTGACGTGTATGTAAGGAAGCAGTCAACTGAGGACCTGTAACGTGTCTGTTTCTCAAAATATTCACTCTGATGTCCTTATCCACTTATGCAGTTGTGGATCTGGGCTTCCCCCTTCTTTTTCTGTCCTGATTAGATCCAGTTTGCTCTTTTCCCTCAGTAGTGGACACCTTTTTATGAAATGTTTTGGTAGACTGTTTCATGGAAAAACCTTTATTTTGCAAAACAATAGACTGAAAACAAGCAGAGAATTAATAACAAGGAAGTCTTTGACAAAGATAACCACATATTGACGATCAACCATATCGAGTTTTGTCAGTTACACTTGTTCTTCCCGCTTAAAACCTTTCCATCCATTCATAACCTTTTTTTGAGTTATGTGGTTTTCACTTCTTTTTCTATTCTGGGTAGACCAAGCTTTCCCGTCTTACCTCAAGACAGCAGTGGACACCATTGTATGAAATCTTTAGTGTTCTGGCAGTTTGTCACATGGAATAACCTCCATTTTGTAAGGCAACAGATCAATGTGTTTCCTGAGAAAACATTTGTGAATCCAGAATTGATCTTCAGGAACTCGAATACTTTGCAACCCAAGAACAGACAATTTATTTGCTTTATTGAACAGAATAACAGGCTAATGCAATTGCAATGGTTTCTGTCATAATCAATCAGCATATAAACATAATTAACCAAATTTGCTAAGAGAATTTACCATTAGGTCCATTTGGACTGGAATAATGGCTGCTGAAAATGGGACTTTGCAGTCATAAGTGAATAATATATTATAAATCTGTCATTTCAAGAAGTAACAGCCATTAGCTGTTACATTATTATTATCTTGGCTATATCTTTAAATTAATTTAAGGGTACTTAAGTTTCATTTTCTGTCAAAAACATATATTTTTGGGTGATTCCAAACTTTTAGACACTACTGTATGTGTGTATGTGTATGTACAAGGTGAGACACAAAAATAACCGGATTGGTAAAAAAAAAATTATTGATTAATTACAGCATTCTAAACATTGTCACCTTCTATATATTCCCCTTCCCAATCTCTACACCACTCCATACGTATCTTCCATGGATTGAAACAGTGCTGGAAGTCTTTTTTCTTGAGGCTCTTCAACAGGCTTGCCAATTTTGTCTTCACTTAATGCATTGAAGAAAAATGTGTTCCCTTCAGGTCACTTTTGATTTTCAGAGAACAAGTAAAAATCATAGGGAGCTAAATCAGGGAAACAGGGAGGATGATCGAGGACGGGAATGCTTTATGGGAAAAGAGAACATTCACAAGAAATTTGATGTTGGTTTGCTGTTCGATTTTTTCACCCGACATTATCATGGCAATTCGTGTTGCGATTGTTGTGCAAATACTGACTGGGCTATTCACAGGATATACCTAGCCAGTCGGCGGTTTGAGAGAGCGTGTAGGAGGGGATATAGTTCTATGGTTTATGTCCGGCCGACCTCCAGACGGTTTTCCAGGAAAGCCCTAAGCCCAGTCCAGTTATTTTTGTGTCTCACCTCATATATTGTTGAATTCTGGAACACTGGTATATTGTTGCATTCTATGCACAGATAATCTGGAGGCTTAGTTTTGTTTCAAACCAGACTTTATTCCAGGCCTTGAGAAAATTAGTAGAATTCTTCCAAGCGACTTAAAAGTACAATCAAGACCTTGGTATATTTTATGGCTTTATTGTATCTGACAAAATGAGTTGAGAGGTAAATGAAATACCAAAGACATTTTCGTCAGAGCAGCTTGTAGGAGTACTACTTAAAGAAACTACAAATTCCAGTAGCCCACATAATACTTTGTCATTGGTCAGCTTTGGGTGTTGTGTTTGAGATTGCAGGGGGAAATGAGGTATGACGGCAATTTTAAAGGGGCACCAAAAGAAGTCAGCAAGAAAAAAGCTCAGTTGTCCATCTTCTGTATCTCAACGCTTTACCCCAATATTGAATTACTACAGTTTCTTGAGAATTACAGCTTCTAGATTTGTGTCTGTGTCCTGTGTCTAATGTTTGTGTGGTTTGATCAGAGTTTTTGAATGTCTTTGTCTGTGGCATGCTCCCAGTGCCTTCAATGTTTTACCATCACTCAATCACAGTAAGGACAAAGGTTTACATACGTATTATACTGAAATCACTTTACGTGGGACTTTTATTCATTTAAGTCCTGTAATGTATCTGTATATGGATCTGGAATGCATTTGGGCTTTGTACTGTGGTGTTTATTGTTGATCTTTTGTACTTAGTGTTTTGTTCTGTTTTAGTTAATTAATTATCAGCATTGGTGCTGTTGGGGAGGGCTTTTATGTACACTTTATTTAGTAATTGTGTTTTTTTCCTCCATTGTATAATATAGTCTTTATTTTTGATTCATTTGAGCCAGTTTATAATGTCTCTTTGTGGGAGTGTGTGCATACTGGGTCAAGGCTGTTCAATGTCTCTTTGTGTTCCTGTGTGTGATGAAATAAAAAAAATCATAATTTTTGGAGTCCTCCCTGTGTGGAGTTTGCATGTTCTCCCCGTGTCTGCGTGGGTTTCCTCCAGGTGCTCCAGTTTCCTCCCACAGTCCAAAGACATGCAGGTTAGGTGCATTGGCGATTTTAAATTGTCCCTAGTGTGTGCTTGGTGTGTGTGTGTGTGTTTGCCCGGCGGTGGACTGGCGCCTTACCCATGGTTTGTTTCCTGCCTTGCACCCTGTGTTGGCTGGGATTGGCTCCAGCAGACCCCCGTGACCCTGTAGTTCGGATATGGCGGGTTGGATAATGGATGGATAATTTTTGGACAGTGTGAATCTTAGCATTCTACAACCACTACAAACTCGAGCAGTGAATCTGTACATGAACCATATGATTCCTCCTTAGAAGTATGATTGCAAAAACTCCATCTTTCTGAACAGAATGGGTTTGAAAAGCTAGCTTAGGCCTTGCTATTCCATTTCCTTTCCTCCTAAAAGACTGAAGCCACCTCCAACCTCTGTATCCAAATGATAACAGAGCTGAAGTCAGCACTGAGCATCCCTTCGTTACATTTATTGGTTATCTTATCAGCATCACATCTATGGCAAACATTTCTACAATTCATTGCTCTATTCCTGCATCCATTCACCACCTGTTGCATTCTGGGCTCTGAATGGCACAAATAATCTGGAGCCTCGGTTTGTTTTCAAATCAGAAATCATTCCACAGTTGTGAGATGCAATGTGGAGTTTCTCAAAACAACCTGAAAGCATAAGAGAGGTCTTGGCAAGGCTTATGGTTTGTGTTGGCTTCGCTTTCCTTTTTTCAGATTCATACAGTTTTAGCTCTGCTTCTCTGCAACTGGTGGGCACATTGTTCTGTTTGAAATACAAAATGTCACAAGAACCACAGCTGGGAAAAGGCTTCTCAAATGAGAGATAGGAGCACTTATAAACACCTTTAATGGCCTTTATTACACAGTATGGCACTTGTGTGTCGCTGCAGCTGAAACCACAGTTTCTTTGATTTAAGCCTACGAAGTAGCAAAACAATATATGATGGAAGTGTATGTGTGTGTGTGTCTCTGTGTGTGTACATGTGTTTTTACTGTATATATATATATGTGAATATAGTGAAGATTCCACCCCGGATTGCAAACCAGGACACACACAGACGTCCCAAAGCACACGTGATTTATTTACAAATTTACAGTGTCCCAACAAACACACTTTCTATACTTTTCTTTTCTTTCTTTCTTCCTTCATCTCTCAGTCCTTTTCTCTCTTTCTCCTTCACTTCTTCTCAGCAAGCTTCGTTCTCCTCCTCCTCCCAACTCTAGCTCTCCAAGTAGTGTCTACCGGCCCCTTTTATAGGGCAGCCAGAAGTGCGCCAGGTGTCTGATGATGTGTTTCTGGCTGCACTTCCGGATGATGTGGAAGAGCTGCTGTTCAGGGCCCAGCAGTAGTTATAGCACCACCCTGGGCTGTACCGAACTCCAACGCCCATAAAGCCCTGCTGGAGTCAGAGGCACCACTGAAACCCAAGGGGGGCTGTCATCCAACGTTCCAGGGGAGGTAATGCTCTGGCCACAGTTGCTCCCCCGGTGCTCCCAGTGTAGCTATCTGCCACTATATATATATATATATATATATATATATATATATATATATATATAT